>CAJRSG010001898.1:8894-43170 GCA_907169655.1 Acomys percivali | reverse complement strand
GTAGGAGCCGATGCGCGGGAAACGGGACCCACAAGAGCTGAGGCTCCGACCGGGCTACAGTTCGGGGGCAGGTTGAAGTCACAAGAAAAGCAGACATAACTTGGAAATTGCTAGTTCTGGTGACAGCAATGGGAGCGCAGCCTAGTCGCTTTCAGAACTAGTGGCGTAGCCAGGGGCCGGAGAGAAAAGTGTAGTGATAGCACCCAGGGGAAGGAGGACCTAATCCTACGCTCTGGCTTCACGCTGCTGCTGTGTCAGATACCATGACCAAAGCAATTTAGGAGAAGAAAGGACTTCTATAGATAAGACAGACAGACGATAGATAGATAGATGATGGATAGACATACAGATAGATTATAGGTGATAGATTGACGATGATAGATATAGATAAATATACATAAATAGAAAATAGATAGACACACAGATAGATCATAGATGATAGATTGACAGATGATAGATAGATAGATCATAGATGATAGACAAATAGAAAGTGATAGACAGACAGACAGATAGATGATAAATAGATAGACAGACAGACAGACAGACAGACAGAGGCAGGCATGAAAGTAGGAGGTGGACTAGTTGGGAGAAATAAAGCGGTCATCAGGAGTTAGGAAATAAAAAGGTTAAAGGGGTGAATATGACCACAATACACTGTACACACGTTAGAACTGTCAAAAGTGTTCTACAATTCCTATGATTTTACCACACTAAAAGTCATTCAATTGTATAAATGAGTAAATTTATACTATGTAGACTACTTATCAATAAATATTTTAAATTTATTATTATTATTATTATTATTATTATTATTATTGGAAATACTAGGGGCTTGGGAGATGTCTCAGCAGGTAAGAAATCTTGCTGAGCAAGCCTGAAGACTTGGGTTCAAATCCTATCCCGTATGTAAAAATCAAACAAACAAACAAACAAACAAAACCAAAAAACACCTGAAGTGGTCCCCTGTGTGCCTGTAACCACAAAACTGGTGTGGTAGAAGTGAGACAGGAGGCTTTCTGGTCACCAGCCTAGCTCTAAGTTCAGTGCGCGACCCTCTATCAGAAGAATAAAGCAGAGGTAGAGCAAGACACCGACATCCTCCTCTGGCCTCTATGTGCACATATACACATACCATGTAATCATTAAAGCATTGTCAGTGTCTTTGATAGGCGTTTATTGTAAGAATCCCCTTTAATGCTCATTTTTGTCTTAAAAAAAAAAAAGAAGAAGAAGAGGAGGAGGAGGAGGAAGAGGAGGAGGAGGAGGAGGAGGAGGAGGAGGAGGAGGAGGAGGGTGGGGTAAGCTCACACCTGTAATCCCAACACTTGGAGAGGCAGAGGTAGGCAGATCTCTGTGAGTTCGAGGCCAGCCTGGTCTACAAAGTGAGTCCAGGACAGTCAAGGCTACACAGGAAAAACCCTGTCTCCAAATCTAAAAAAAGAAAGAAAGAAAGAAAGAAAGAAAGAAAGAAAAAGAAAAGGAAAAAAAAATAGGATGTTGGAGGCTAGGGTGATTTGTCACCCTGACAACCATGCAGCCATCCCCAGGCACTTGGCTGCTTTGAATGGATGACTCTCATCCAAGCAGCCTCCCCTTGGCACCCGCTGGCTGCTGTCATGGCAGCCTGGCAGCTCTTGAATGCTCCGTGGACACCTCCAGGAAGCTACAATCACTTCCATTCCAGCCCTGACTATTCCCAACAGTTTACATGGACTTCTTCCCACCGGAAGCCTCTGTAAACCCTAGCAGCCACTTCACCTAGGCCAGAGGAGAAACACTCCCCCCCTACCCCCCACCCGGGTAACCCACCAAAAAAGTCTGTGGTTACTGTGAAGTGTCCTTGCCCCGCATAGGAAGGCTGTGGCCTCCGAGGGGGACACTCTTCTGCGGAGCTGGAAGCACGTCTGCTGTCCCCTGGTGGTGCAACATTAATACTACTGGGCCATCTGCAACTCCACCTTGGCTTCTTTTTTTTTGTTTTTTTTTTGAGACAGGGTCTCTCTGTGTAGCCTTGGCTGTCCTGGACTCACTCTGTAGACCAGGCTGGCCTCGAACTCACAGCGATCCACCTGCCTCTGCCTCCCGAGTGCTGGGATTAAAGGCGTGCGCCAACCACGCCCGGCTCACCTTGGCTTCTTCCTTCGCTGCTGTTTATGATAGTTTTTTTATTTTCAGCAGCGCGGGGCTGAATCCAGGACGTGAAGAGGAGGGGACAGGAGGCGGAAGCAACTGCAAACCAGCAGCGGCAGTAGCTGCTGCGGAGACTGGCCTTAGAGCAGCTGGGACAACATTTGGGAGGACCGAGGGATTTCCAGAGAGGGGCCGATCCAACCACCCTCCCACAGGCATGCGCGTACACACAACACCAGTGCACATAAAATACAAACAACAAATAGACTAAACGAGCACGGTTTGACCATAACCCCTGATTCCTAGAGTGTTACCGCAAGCGAGGGGGAGAACCGCGGCGCAGCTGGGATAGAATTCTCCTGCCTGGGAAAGAGCAAAGGGGGCGAAGCCAAAAACAAAAAAACCAAAAAAAACAAATTAAAAAAAAAAAAACCCAGGAGCTCCGGAATCTCCCACCCACAGAGCGCGCGCGCTCTCTCTCCGACTTCCGGGTAGCGCGCGTCAAAGGGGCGGGGCTACGCGCTTCCGTCACGCGCCGCCGCGCGCATGCGCTCCTTTCCACGTGCGAAAGCCTTGAGACTCGTGGAGGTTGGCGGGGAGGTTGCGAGGGGGGGGCGTCGGTGGTGGACGCTTCAGGCTGCCGGAGCCGCGCTACCAGGGACGCAGTGATGAAGCCAGGTAGAGGCCGCGGTGCGGGCAGGATTGGGGAAGCCCCAGGCGCGGGGAACCGAGGCATCTTGGAGCCTGGGGAACGTGGCCGGGAGCTCGGCTCACACACCGGCCTATAGGCCCGCGCGGCCCTCCAGACCCCAGAGCTTGGGGGGACGGGAGGCGGGGGGGGGGACTTGCATCTCCGAGCCTGGCTTTCGGGGATCCGGCTTGGGTCGGCAGATGGGAACGGCTCCGGGCTTGAGATCGGAAGCCCCTGTCCCCCCACCCCAAGCCCTCCTTGCTGCTGCCATCGCCCAGTGTCGCCCGCCGTCAACGCTACCTTAGTCGCCCACAACCTAGCTTCCCCGGGTACGTGGGGACCTCCGGTCTGGGGTGTGCGGCACGCGCGGGTTTCTCTCTCTCTCTCCCCCCGTCGCTTCCGGGAGGGGCGGGGCCTTCCTTAGACGTGAAGCATTGAAGGTCTGGGGACCTGGGAGAGACCCTAAGCTGTCGTGAGAGAAACTTATTGGGGTAGGTGAGTTGGGTTGGTTTGGTTTGGTTTTTCCGAGACAGGGTCTCTCTGTGTAGCCTTGGCTGTCCTGGACTCACTTTGTAGACCAGGCTGGCCTCGAACTCACAGCGATCCGCCTGCCTGGAAATCTCCAGTACTGGGATTAAAGGCGTGCACCAACCACCACGCCTTGCTGCTGGTTTGGTTATTTTAGAGAGGGTCTTACCATGTGACTCTTCCGCTGGGCTGGCTTAGGGTCTCTCCCAGGTCCCTAGAGTGTAGATAGGCTGGCCTCAAAACTTAGAGATCCACCATCCTCCAAATCCCAAGTACTGCGATTAAAGGCGTGTGCCACCACCACTCCTGACCAGACAAAAATGTACTTTTCTTAGCAATATGTTATTTCGACCTGTGGCAGCACAGGCTTGTCAGTCCCAGCCCTTGGGATGCGGAGGCAGGTAGGTAGTTCACGAGTTTGACACCAGACTGTGCTACATTAGTGATAGGTTGAGCTTTTCACCAGCGCCCAGGAGTCCAGTTTACTTTTTATTTTTCTGTTTGTCAAGACAGGGTCTCTCTGTGTAGCCCTGGCTGTCCTGGACTAGCTTTGTAGACCAAGCTGGCCCTGAACTCACAGCGATCCGCCTGCCTCTGCCTCCCAAGTGCTGGGATTAAAGGCGTGCGCCGCCATGCCTGGCTTGGGGGAGATTTTTAAGCAGAAGTGTGCTTAAAGTCTGGGCCTTTTAAAACAAAGGCGTTTTGTTTTTCTGTTTGTGTTTGGAAATGAGGTCTTGTTGTATAGCGGAGGCTGGCCTCACACTGGACTTCCAAGTGGTGGCATTGCAGGCATGGGCTGCCTCACCCTGCCGGAGTTGTTGGTTCAGAGTGGGGGGGGGGGAGGGGGGGAGCACAGGGACGGACGGACGGAGGGCCACCGAAGGGAAGCAGGTTCTAACCAGCAGACTGGATATGGAGTTTTGTTTGAGTAGAGAGTCCTTCCGAATCATTTTCCTAAAAACTCCAGGACCAGAACTGGATCCAGGTACATGTTGGGTATTGGGACTGAGTGCTGAAAACCCTGCCCACTGGAAGATGCCAACAGCATGCCAGGTCTCTGCTGTCAGGCCATGGCTGAGACCCATAGCCCTGGCTGGTATACAAAGTCGTTATGTTTTCGGCCTGACTCCTATAGAACACCCCTGCTTGAGTTGGCGGGAGTGGAGATGCGGCTCAGTCAGTGAAGCGCTTGTCTGCTGCGCAGGAAGCCACAGATTTACCCCGTGACAAGGAGAGCCGGCCATGGTGCTGAGCTGCACTCAGGTGGGGGGATTGGAAGTGCGCGTTCGCCCTCATTGCACAGGGCAGTTCCTGACACTGTCTCAATAGAGTTGTCATGCACACTTGGTGTCTTGATTGTTCTTGGCGCTGGCATGTTGTAACCAGAACAGTTAAAATTGTTGTGCATTTGGAGCCTGGGGGGGCCGGTGAGAGTGACAGTGTTGAATGCAGTGTGCTGGTGAGGGCAGAGCGCGCTGAGTCTGTGCCACTTAAGGAGACACCTGAGCGCCGTGGGGTGCTGCAGTGTCATGCCTCTGTTGACAGGAACCAGAAAATGGGAACCGCTCGCGGGAGAACTTTCAAAGCTGGCTGATTTGAGGGTTGGCGAGGGGAAGGCAGCAGAGAGCCTGAAGTCAGAAAAGCCAGGGTCGGGGGCAGGTTCCTGACATGATGGGTATTAATTTGGCCTATACATTAGGGTCTTGAAGGGAACTCAAAAAGAAAAACATGCCTTTCTCAGGGATTCTTTGTGAAGAGAACTGTGATCTTACTGTGGATGGGGAAGGGTAGAAATAGCCTGACAGTGTGTGAGGGTTTTGAAGATGAAACTGTTAACTTCAAAAACTAAATTAGGAATAGATACCAAGTTGAACTAGTTTGGTTGGTTGGTTGGTTGGAGTTTTCTGTTTGTTTTGTTTTAATTCTGGGGAGTTGAACTCAGTGCCTGGCGTGTTAGAGCTGCAGTACCCAGCCCCTTGAGTACAGTGCCATAGAAAGGACAAAAACAAAAACAAAACAACAACAAAAAAAAAAACCCAAGCAAACCAAAAGTAAAAAGAAAAATAGGAAAGATGGTTTTTCTGTTTCAAGTAAACATAGTGTTAAGGTCGCGCACTCCTTTAATCCCAGCACTTGGGAGGCTGAGGCAGGTGAATCTCTTTGAGTTCATAGCCATCCTGGTGTCTCTAGTGAGCTCCAGATTTTTAAAGACTAATAAAAATTTTTTTAAAACAAAAAAAGTTGGAAGCTGTCAATAGGGTATGGTCGCAGAGTACCATGACAAAAACTGACAGTTTATGTCAAATGAGGTCATTTTGAGCCATCGCTAATCTTCCAGCTGTGTTTTCAGATCAACTCTAATAGTATGCAGATGTTTTTGGAACCATACTAGAGAAGCTATCAACCCCAGTAACAGTATGAAGTCCAATCCAGTGCACTGCTGCCCAGGGGATTGTGTTTCCTTTGCCCTAAAGTGGGCTGGGGATCTTGAGCACTGGCCTCCGCATGTAGCCCCTGCCGTCTCTAGCCTCCACTTCCCGGAGCCCCGGTTTGGATGGACCCAAACTGATGTGCTGATGAGCCCCGATTGCCCACCCTTAAAAGGGCAACTGGGGAAATCTTATTTTCCCCCCCTATGCTGGGGTGAGAGAGGTGACAGTCTTGGAAGCAGGGGGATGGATTAGCTGAACTGAGCATCAGGCTGGGGGCTTGGTGCGTTTTTCTAGAGGTCTTGGAGATGCTGTGGGGGTGTAGGAGATCCCGTTCCTGTCCAGCACGTGCGTACTTGGGGCTCACTGATACCAAGGGTAAAATGTGTTCCGGGAACCTGCTGTGCCACAGGTAGACTGGACTGTCTGCATCACCTCATCCCTAGGCAGCTGGATAGTCTGGCACGGCTTCCTTTAGCGGCCCCTTGCTGACGCACATCGTGAGAAGGACACGGTGCTAGGCCCAGTGCTGCAGCCCATAAACAGCACTTGGGGTGGAGGCAGGAGGAACAGGAGCAGCTTCGGTGACTTCAAGGCCAGCCTGCCGTGCTGGCCACCCTGCTCCAAGAGAACTGTGTGCCGCTGGGTTTGGCTTTCTGGACATCTGTTTTTCAGTTTTGGGGACTGTGCTTTACAACTGAAGGCCATTTGCATTGTTGATTGCTGTTCCCTCCTCTTACGTGCCCATGCTGCTGGGGGGACATTGGGCGGTTTGGCCTGCAGCGTTGGCTGCAGGGGATGTTCCCCTGAACACACACAGCCATGCGCTTTGCTGACGTCTCGCTTCTGTGCAGCTGCCAGGCAAGGCTTGTTTAACTTCTTAGCCTTCGTTGCCTTAGTCCCTCTTTGTTTCTGCTGCAGGTTTCAGCCCCCGTGGGGGTGGCTTTGGTGGCAGAGGAGGCTTTGGTGACAGAGGCGGTAGAGGCGGAGGCCGCGGAGGTTTCGGCGGAGGCCGCGGAGGCTTCGGCGGTGGACGAGGGGGCTTCGGCGGAGGTCGAGGTCGGGGCGGAGGAGGTGGCTTCAGGGGCCGAGGAGGTGGACGAGGTGAGTGGGGTTGACGTGGGGGGTTGGGAGCAGGTTCTGGATGCTGCAGGGAGGGGGAAGGTGGGGGCCTCCGTCTCCTACTGCCGCTCTCTCCTGCAGGCGGTGGCTTCCAGTCTGGGGGCGGCCGGGGTCGAGGTGGTGGCCGGGGAGGCAAAAGAGGAAACCAGTCAGGGAAGAATGTGATGGTAGAGCCACATCGGCACGAAGGTGCGTATGGCAGGTGGGGACGCGGCCACAGCTAGAGGGCCGTGGCCAGAGTCCTCAGCCGCCCTGTGCTCTGCTCCCTTCCCCTTCCCAGGCGTCTTTATCTGTCGAGGAAAGGAGGATGCCCTTGTCACAAAGAACCTGGTCCCCGGAGAATCTGTGTATGGAGAGAAGAGAGTCTCCATTTCAGTGAGTCCTGGACCCCTGTCCAAACCCAGGCCCCAGCTGATAAGTTACCTGCCATCCAGTTTTGCTAGTGTGCCCTGCACACGGCAGCTGCGGGGTGCATTGCTGCATAGGTCAGGCTGTGCACACGCCTCCCTTAAGTCTCCCCACCCTCTGAGGCCTCAGCCGCTGCCGTTCCCAGCCCTGTTGTGTCCCAGCTCCGTGCTGAACTGGCCCTTACCGCCTGTCCCGGCCAGCCGCTGCCTAGTCCTTCTGACGGGGCTTGGCCACATTGCTCTGCCTGTCCAGAGCCATCCTCACAGCCACGTCCTTGTCTGACAGCCGTAGGTCTCCCGCTCCCCTCCCCTCCTGTGCCTGGAGTGCTTTTCCAGGCCGGTGTGCTGGCTCCCTCCTCACCTGTAGGTCTGGGTCACAAGTGTCCCCGCCCCTTCCTGGTCGATTCCTCCCTTGCGCATCTTGCTCTCTTGCAGTTGCATATCCTCTCCTGCCCTGGTCCGTACAGCCCGTCACCATCTCCTGTGCCACTCTGTATTTAGTCAGTTCTGTGGGTACTTAGTCTCTCGGGCAGGATGGCTGTCCTGTTCGCTCCTGTCTCCAGCACGTGGAACAGATGCGGGGACAAGAAGGGATGCCTGGTGTCCGGCTCTTTGTTTCCCCTCTGTATTTACTGACTTTCCCCTGCTCTACGTGCGCATTGGAATGCACGATTTCTTTGGGGGCCCTAGGGTTACAGGACTGGTGTCCTGCACTAGGACCCGGCGCTGATTCTGTCCCCATGTCTCCTGGCTCAGGAGGGAGATGACAAAATTGAGTACCGAGCCTGGAACCCCTTCCGCTCCAAGCTGGCGGCAGCAATCCTTGGCGGCGTGGACCAGATCCACATCAGGCCGGGGGCCAAGGTGCTCTACCTCGGTGCCGCCTCGGGCACCACCGTCTCCCACGTCTCGGACATTGTAGGCCCGGTGAGTGCGCAGGTGGGGCCAGAGCAGTGGGCTCTGTCTCCCTGCACCGACTGACCCCCGTCCTGTGAGAGGGACAGCTTGAAGCCGAGTTCTTTTCAGAGCCACTTCTGGGTTCTTGATTCTAAGAGTTGTGAGCTGGGAGTGTAGATACCAAATTATGTTCCAGGGCTGAAAAGGACAGCTTGGTCATTAAAGTACTTGCCACGCAATCATGAGAAACTGATCTTGACCCTCAGAATCCATTAGGGGGAAAGCCCAGGTGTGGCCATGTGCCCTCATATTAACAGCACCAGGGGTGCAGCAACAGGCAAGCCTCTGGAGCTTGCTGATCTGTTGGCTGCACACCAGTGAGAGATCTTGTCTCAAAAATAGGATGGGCTGGACGGTGGAGGCACTTTTAGCCCTAGCACTCGGGAGGCAGACGGGGGCACATCTCGAGTTCGAGGCCAGAGAAACCCTTTCTCTAAACAACAACAAAAATAGGACAGGCAGAGTGCCTGACGCTGTCCGCTGGCTTCCATACACACAGGCAAAATGTTTACTCCCCAAATCTAGTTTTCTGCTCCCCGCTCCCCTCTATCGGGGCTTGAGCCTAGGGCTTCTTGCACGCCGGCAGGTGTGCCACGGCTGGTGACACCCCAGCCCCTGCTTTCCACTCTTGAGCTTGTGTTCTCCGTGGCAGTTCAGGCGCCCAGTGCAGGGCCCTCTGCTTCTTAGTGTCTCAGGTCACGGCCTCCTGCTGGTGACTGGCTTACACACTGCTCAGTTTGGTGCGTGAAGGCCTCTGCCTGCCCACATGTGGAAGCACACACCTTTGTGATCTTAGCCTCAGCTGCGTACTTAGTCCTCATCTAAAAACAAACCGCAACAAAACTGACTTCTGTAGGCGTTTGACTCTGTGGCTTTGGCAAGGCACTGGAGTGCTCTGAGCCAGTGGTTAACCCTTTGGAGAGCAAACTTATTTTGAAAATTAAACAAAGTGCTGGCCCATTGCAGATGCTGCTCTGTTCCTTCGTCTCTGTGCTGGGTGCCTGTGTCGGGAGCTTGGGCTCCAGAGTCAGGAAGCTTGGGCTCTTGTAGCTTTGTTTGTGAGTGGCCACGGCAAGGGCTTCTCCTCTCAGGCCCGTTTGTTCACCTGGACGGCAGACGTGACAGTCACTCGGGTCTAAGGACCTGCTGCAAGTGCCACACAAGCCCCGTGTTGGCAACCATCCTGGAGAGCCAGTGTGCGCTCATCCGTGTTGGCTTTATTTTAGGACGGCCTCGTCTATGCCGTTGAGTTCTCCCACCGCTCTGGCCGTGACCTCATCAACTTGGCCAAGAAGAGGACCAACATTATCCCCGTGATTGAAGATGCTCGGCACCCACACAAATACCGCATGCTTATCGGTGAGGGGCCTGGGGGTGGCCCAGGGAGGGTAGGATAAGCCACTGCATGTCTCCCAGACGAGGCAAGTGCAGTGGGACTGAGGAGAGGGCTCTTGACTGCAGGACTGTGGGGAGCAGCCGGTGCAGGGTCCTCTCTCTCCTCCCTTGTGGGGAGCTGCGGGTGCAGCCGGTGCAGGGTCCTCTCTCTCCTCCCTTGAGTCCCCTGCACTTCTGCTCCCCTCTAAAATGTGTTACGCTGCCCTGGTTTGCGTTTTATAGCCTCCTGCCTTTCTTTATGTTATTTGATGAGATTCCAGCCCTGAATGCAGCACCTATGACCCAGTGGCTTTTTTTTTTTTAAAGCACCTCCAAGGTCTAGTCTAAAAGTGAGAAGCCTGGTGAGCCCCCAGAGGTGCTCAGTACTTGCCGTCCGCTTGTCCCAGACTTTAAAGGGTGTTTCCATCCCGTCACTTTGTAGTTGCTGTAGTCCTTCATGCCACCTTAAAACGCGGCATTTGCATTGCACTTGTTTTGTCTGCTTAGCTGGTTTTGGTTTGGTTCTGTTTTTTCCTGTGCATTTTGTCAGTGCACTCAGCCCCTCCTCTGATCATGTGACAGCCCTGCCCACGGCTTGTCTTTAACTGCTCTCCTTTACATCTTTGATGACATGCCTGTCCCTATCCCCCTGAACCCCGCCCCCCGACCGGGGTGATCTTGAGGCAGGGTCCCGGTCTGACTCGTCTCTGTGTCCCCCATGCCCAACCCAGGGCTGGCCACAGAGTAAGTGTCAACCATGCTTTACAAGAGGAGCGGATGAGCGATGTGGCTTTGGGTTCTGGTTCCTCCTTGCAGTGCTTTGGAGGGAGGGGATGTGGTGGGGAGTGAGACTGGAGGCAGGAGGCTCCCAGGAACTTGGCAGTGATGGAGCATAGGCCCCAGTGGGAGGCCCTGGCAGGTTCTCTGGTGGCTTCTGTGTATAACTGCTGTTCCTTTTCCTTAGCAATGGTGGATGTGATCTTTGCCGACGTAGCCCAGCCAGACCAAACCCGGATTGTGGCCCTGAATGCCCACACCTTCCTGCGGAATGGAGGACACTTTGTGATTTCCATTAAGGTGTGGGGCTTGGGCTGTAAGGGCGGCGGGTGCCTGATCTCGCGTCTGAGCATGAGAGCCTATTTGACTCGGTTCGTCTATTAGCTCTCTAGTGTTGAAGTGCAGATTGGTGTGTGTGAAGCATTTGGAACAGGTTGTGGTATAGAGTAAATACAAAAGTAACTACAGCAGGTGCATTTCTCAAGACCTTTTCATTTGAAATAGACAACCCCTCAGGCGTCTTCACCATACTCACAACTGGCCCGCCTGTTGCTGCATGTCTGCTGTTGTTCCCACCTGGGCTTCAGCGGTTACCAGGATGTGGGAGAAAAGTCATTCATGTACACACTGCCTTAGATAAATGGAGCGACCTGTTTGTAATCCAAGCCAAATTAAAGCTTCTGTAACGAAGTTACAGATCCCTGGGTTTCCAAATCTCTAATGAAAACATACTTTTAGCTTAAAGCACCTCCCAGATTTGAGTCTGTGTCCTCCAGGCCAACTGCATCGACTCCACGGCGTCGGCGGAGGCCGTGTTCGCGTCCGAGGTGAAGAAGATGCAGCAGGAGAACATGAAGCCGCAGGAGCAGCTCACGCTGGAGCCCTACGAGCGCGACCACGCCGTGGTGGTGGGCGTGTACCGGTGAGTGCCCGCGCCCGCGCCCCTGTGCTCCCTGCGCTGGGGCTAAGGGTGGTTACAGCTTGACCCCCTTTGGTTTCCTCACAGGCCACCTCCCAAGGCGAAGAATTGAAACTCGGAGCTGTCTAGAATTGGGGGGAAATGTGTGTTGCTACTGTTGCACGTGTGGTTTTTGTTTTTGTTTTGTTTTGTTTTTTGTTTTTCTATTAAAAGACTCATCCGTCTCCCCCTGTCTGGTGCTGATTGCTCATTGGCCGCAAGACGCATGCGCCCTTGATGAACTTTGGGTGTGCTGGGGAGGGGAGGGCGCCTTGCAAAGTTTCATCCGGTCACATGGTGCTTGTTCCCTCGGTGTCCCCTACGCATGCCCGCGGCTCAGCGCCCCCAACGCGCAGGCGCGCAGCGCTGCCTCGTCACGTGAGCGGTGTGGGGGCGGAGCCGACGCAGGGGGGCCGGTTTGTTGTGGTCGCCATTTTGCTGGTTGCATTACTGGGTAATCGGGGCCCTGGCTCGTCGCGTCCACCGGACTCCCGCAGCCAGTGGGCAGGTGTGAGCTCGGGCGCCCCGAGCAGATTGAGGCCCCTTACCCACGCCCTCAGGTAACGGTGCTGCGACGGGCGGGGCGGCGCGCTTGGGTGGGGCGGGCCGGGATCCGCCCTGCCCTGCCCGTCCCCGCGAGGTTTAGCGATGGGAAGGAGGGTGTTGGGGCCGGGGCGGCGGGGCGCGGTGCTCCGCGGCCGGGATCCCGGAGGGGCTGGGCCGAGGGAGCCCTCTCGAGAGGGAGTCTGGGAGGGGGCGGCCCGGCCCCACTCCCGCCCTTTGTTTGGGCTCGGCTGCGCTGGCCGCTTCGCTGTCGCCTAGCAACAGCTGCCCTGAGTGCTGATTGGCTAAGCTCTTGGCGGCGGCAGCCAATGGTGCGGTTGTTGCCATGGGAGGTGCGGCCTGCCGGGTTCACTTGGGCCCCGCCCGCCGGGAGTCCACCGGCCGGGGCGGGCCAGCCGGGTGGGGGGCGGGACGCCAGGGTCCCTGGGGGCGGGTGGCCGCGCGGGGCGGGGCTGGGCCGTAGGGCGAGGGTTAACCCGCCCCTCCCCCGTCCACCTGCTGTCCCCTTCCCCCCCTCCGCCTGCTGTCCCCTTCCCCCCCTCCGCGTGCCCCGGTCTGACCCTCGTCCCGTCCTCTCCCCGCCTCTCCCCCGCCCTCCCCCCCACCCCGGTGGCGGCGGCGGCGGCTGCTGTTGTCACCCACCGGGCCGCCTGTCCCGCTTGCCCTCACCGCCGCGGGGCTGGCCGGGCCGGCCGGGCCGGGGACAGGCGGCCACCTTCTCGTCACCGCTGCCCCCGTCGCCACCATGCTGGCCGCTCGCCCACCGCACTGGGGGCCCCATCGCGCTCCAGCCCCCCGTGGGCCCACTGCCAGCCCTGACCCGGGTAGGGGTGGGAGTGTGGGAGGGCTTGGGAAGAGGTTGCTTGTCAGTGAAGCCCCAATGGAGGGGGCTGGTGTAGCAAGGCATAAGACAGAAGGGGGACTCTGACATGGGGGAGGCTTCTAGGGAGAGGGTTTTGTTCCGGAGGACACTAAGGGAGCGAAGCCGTGTGTGGTGTTTAGGGATTTGGCTGTTGGGCCCTTCTAGGAATAGACTCGATTGTGAAATGACCCGGTTTAGAATACTGGAAGAAGACAGTGACTCTAAACTCCTGAGAAATGACACCTCCCTCTTGTTCTTCTGAGGAGTCGGGGTCTTGGAGTAATGGAAATCCTAGTGGGATAAGCGTAGGCTACTTACCAGAAGGGTCCCCGGTGCCGGAGACGCCATAGAGAGAGCGGTCTTGGTGGGCCTATCCCGGGGAAAGGGTGCCATGGTGGCTGAGACTGTAATGCTCTCGTGTGAAGGAGTTCTCAGATAACTGCTGGGAGGCCCACAAGGTCGGCCTCGTTCTTTAGAGTGGGAAGAACCTAGTGGGTGTACTAGACTTGGAAGTGGGCCTGGGTGTTGAGGGGAGCGCACGTGAGGGCGGGGCCGTGGGTGAGTGGCTTCGCATGGCCCCGGCAGGAGTTACAGGAAAGAACGAGTCCTACTGCCTAGACTGCCCGGTCTCTGCCTTCTCTTCTGTCCTTCCGTCCCCACCGTGCCTGCCTCTGATCACTCCCTTTTACGGTTTCTTGATGTCTTGCCTCATTCATTTATTTGGCTGATCATTTGTTGAGGGACACGGCTATGCCAACCTATTGTTCTTTCCTGTGTGCGTTGCTGCCTGGTGCTGGTACTCTGCCCTCCTCTGCCTCCCCTTTGCCTCCCCCCCCATGCCCCTCTCCCCTGCCTGGCCCTGACCTACATGCCCCCTTGTTCCTGTCGTCCCCGCTTCTACCTGCTCTCAGGTCTCAGCGGCGGTGGCAGCCGAGGTGCAGGATGCGAGAAGGCGCCCCCCGGCCGGGCTCCCGCTCCAGGCCTCACACCCCTGCGGCCCTCTGAGCCCACCATGGCCGTCCCACCGGGCCATGGTCCCTTCTCTGGCTTTCCAGGGCCCCAGGAACACACCCAGGTAGGCATTCAGCTGGTGGTGTCACCCGCCTGGGGATAGAAGGGTCTCCAGACAATAGCGCGAGTGTAGGAGGGCCTCTGGGGATTTTGGAGGCCTCACGATCCTCAAGAGTTTGAGATAGTTGGGGTTTGCTGAGCCCATCCTCACCCTGCTGAAGACTGAATTCCTGAGCTGCTCCGTCCCTCCACGCCCACCCCCCCACCCCGTGGTTTTGAGGGTTAAACAAGTAAAGTGCAGAGTGACTCGGGCTCAGAACGGTCACACACACAGTCTTGAGTGTTCACAAGAACAAGTTCTGGAGGGCAAGAAGTGAGGAGGGCTCACTAGAATGAAAGTGAGCTGAGGGCAGTAGGCGCTCAGGGAGTCTGATCCAGTCCAAGAGTTTTAGGACTTGGGCAGAGACCCTCGCTTGAGGGTGAAGACATAGACATACAGGGGATTCAATGGCCTGCTCCCCAGAAACGGTGATTTCACGTGCAGAGATTCAGGGCACAGAACCCAGATACAGAGCAAATGAGCAGACCAGGGGCTAAGTGGAAGTCAGAGGTCAATCGCTCGCTTCAGCCCGCAGTGGACAGGTGTCTAGAGGACGGCTGGTGTACCAGGCCCCCAGGATAGGGCCTGTCCTTGGGGAGCTTGTAGTCCTGTGCGCAAGTAGACAAGTGTGGGCACGGGCCCCGCTCTGCCCTTGTCTCCCTGCGTGCTGCAGGTGCTGGCTCTGCTCAGCGTTTGCCCCTCTCCACCCCACCCCAGGTCCAGGTGTTGCCTGATGTGCGGCTACTGCCTCGCAGCCTGCCCCTGGCCTTCCGGGACGCAGCTGCGGCGCCGCTGCGCAAGCTCTCGGTGGACCTCATCAAGACCTACAAGCACATCAACGAGGTGGGCGGAGGGGGGGGGCCCGGGCGGGGGGGGGGGGGGGGGGGGGGGGGGGGGGGGGGGGCCCTGGCTGGGAGCTGGAGAGGGCCCCGCTGCCGCCTGGGTCACTCAAGGGTGCGCTCTCCTGGCTGCCTGAGCAGGTTTACTATGCGAAGAAGAAGCGGCGGGCCCAGCAGGCGCCGCCCCAGGACCCGAGCACCAAGAAGGAGAGGAAGGTCCTGAACCACGGCTACGACGACGACAACCACGACTACATCGTGCGCAGCGGCGAGCGCTGGCTGGAGCGCTACGAGATCGACTCTCTGATTGGCAAAGGCTCCTTTGGCCAGGTGTGGGCTCCCCCACGCACCCAGTGCCCGCATGCAGACAGCACTGACCTGGCCCGCGTCCCCTCCACCCCCCAGTGCTTGCTCACTTGCTGCAAGCCCTGTCCTGGGCCAGCCACTAGCGCCACGCAGCTGCCCTCTGCCTGTGTTCTGTAATGGCGGAAAGAACAAGGCTGCTCGTAAGAGAGCTGTGTTATTTTCTATCTGTTACACGGCTCTGATGACTGGCCGTGGCTGCTGGGCCTCCCACCCTCAGGTAACTGTCGTGTCTCCACAGGTGGTGAAGGCCTATGACCACCAGACCCAGGAGCTGGTGGCCATCAAGATCATCAAGAACAAAAAGGCCTTCTTGAACCAGGCGCAGATCGAGCTGAGGCTGCTGGAGCTGATGAACCAGCACGACACGGAGATGAAGTACTACATAGGTGAGGCCGCCGCACAGCGCCTGAGCACAGGCCCCTCAGGGAGCAGCTGCGGCCTCTCAACCTGAGCCAGTCTTCTGCTGTGCTCAGGAGTTTGCTTCTGCGCTCTCTAAGGGCTGGGCTCTGCTGCAAACACGTCACATGAATGAACCTCCCCCCACCAGCCTGCTGAGAGATGGGGCAATTTTGTGCACGTGTTGGAGATAAGAAACCGAGGCACTCAGTGCTGTCACGTACATGAGGTGACAGTTTATACTCAACAGAGTTAATAACACGAGAAGCAGTGGCCTCTGGAGATGGGCCCCCGGCTTCAGCTCCTCTGAAAAGGACAGCCAGTGGCCCTCGCCACAGAGACAGATACAGGAAAGAGGAAAAGTGGGGTGGTCTGTTCGTTGGGGTTGTTTGGTGCTGGTGGTACTTTAGGAGGTTTTGTTCCGCCACACTGGGGATCAGATCCAGGGCTTCATGTACTCCAGGCAAGCGGCTGTCATGGCCTCCACCCCATCCAGAAACACACCTCAGCCCTCTTTTTACCAATTATCCTGAGATAGAGTCTCACTGAATTGTCCACATGGGCCTTGGCCTTACACTCTTGGTGCATCCGTGTGCAGCGACCTGGCTCTGCTGTGCAGGAAATGAGGGAGGCACGGGCCTGTTCTGGAGCGGCATCAGTCGTTGACGGTGCCATTTGTTTCCTTTAGCAGTGCCAGGAGTTGAACCAGACCCTTGTGCTTGCTAGGCAAACACGGGGCCCCCTTTGGACAGCCTATACCTTACGCCTTTGTTACACCGCCCTTTGGGTTTTTGTTTGTAATTCCGGGCTTCACTGTGTAAACCAGGCTGGCCCTGAGCTCATGGTCCTCCATTTCATCTTTCCAAGTGCTGGATTACAGTAGTGCTCACTACCGCCTCCTAGCGAGAACCTTCCCTTTGTAAAACAAACAAACAGACAAACCAATGGGCAAGGTGGGAGAGACTCAGGAGAGTGAACACGCTGTGGAAGGGAGTGCAGTGCGTCAGTGCAGAGACGCCTGAAGGCTCACTGCAGGGTTCCAGGCGTGGTTGCTGTGTGGCCTCGAGCCACCTGCCCTGTCAGCGTGTCTGACCTGTTGTCTGCTGTCACCCACAGTGCACCTGAAGCGGCACTTCATGTTCCGGAATCACCTGTGCCTGGTGTTTGAGCTGCTGTCTTATAACCTGTATGACCTCCTGCGCAACACACATTTCCGAGGTGTCTCACTGAACTTGACACGGAAGTTGGCACAGCAGCTCTGCACGGCGCTGCTCTTTCTGGCCACACCGGAGCTCAGCATCATCCACTGCGACCTCAAGCCTGAGAACATCCTGCTCTGCAACCCTAAGCGCAGTGCCATCAAGATCGTGGACTTTGGCAGCTCCTGCCAGCTTGGCCAGCGGGTGCGACTCTTGGCTCTGGGCAGGGCCAGTGGCTTGGGTGGGGTGGGGTGGGACGGCTTCATTTTGATCCTGGAAGCTGATGCCAAGAGATGATAGTGGGTGTGGAGAGACCCACCTGCAGGGAGGGGTCAGAGGTGAAAAGGGCAGAGAAGACCCAAGCAAGGAAGAGAAGGGGTGAAGCTGAGGTCTAGGGCAGCTTCTCAGAGGAGTGCACTTGTACTCTGAGCCTGCGCACTCCTCTCCTTGAAGCCTTGAGACCTCGTGTGAGCAGGCCAAGCCCTCCAGTTAAACTAGCACAGTACAGTGTGGGGTGACCAGCCTCTCTTCATCAAGAGGGGCCAGAGCTGGGAGTGGAGGCGGGGTTAAAGAGGGCCACTGAAGAGAGACTGGAAGCTGATGGGCAAGACAGCGACACTCGCTTGTACCTCATCTCTGAGGACCTCAAGACCTAGCAGGCTCTGTCCTGTTCTCAGGCGTGGGCTTGTCTTCAGTTACGTCTTCTATGGAACCTGACTACTGTCCCCTCCCCCCCAGATCTACCAGTATATCCAGAGCCGCTTCTACCGATCCCCCGAGGTGCTCCTGGGTACACCCTATGACCTGGCCATTGACATGTGGTCCCTGGGCTGCATCCTTGTGGAGATGCACACCGGAGAGCCCCTCTTCAGTGGCTCCAATGAGGTGTGCCCCTGGAAGGGGTGTGCTGGAGGTGGAGGGGTGGAGCCTGGCCACCTGGCGTCCCTGACCGCCGCCTGCCCGCAGGTGGACCAGATGAGCCGAATTGTGGAGGTGTTGGGCATCCCGCCCGCGCCCATGCTGGAACAGGCACCCAAGGCTCGCAAGTACTTTGAGCGGCTGCCTGGGGGTGGCTGGACCCTACGAAGAACAAAGGAACTCAGGAAGGTGCGGCCCCTACCCTGTGCCACTTCTCCCTCCCTGGGTGGCCCCTCACTCACACTTGGGGCTCCCCTCTCCTTGTGTCTTTCTGTCTTCCTCTCTGTGTTGTCTGTCCTTTCCCTCCTCCCCTGCCCACCCCATCACCGTCCGCCCCACAGCTCTTGTAAGCTTCTCTCTTCCTCGTTCTCTCTTGTACCTCTGTTTCCCCATGTGTGTCTCCCTGCCCCTCCTGCCCACTGACGGCCACTCTCTTGCCCCCCCTCCCACCCCCTCCCTGCCAGGATTACCAGGGCCCCGGGACACGGCGGCTGCAGGAGGTGCTGGGCGTGCAGACGGGCGGGCCCGGGGGCCGGCGGGCGGGGGAGCCGGGCCACAGCCCCGCCGACTACCTCCGCTTCCAGGACCTGGTGCTGCGCATGCTGGAGTATGAGCCCGCCGCCCGCATCAGCCCGCTGGGCGCTCTGCAACATGGCTTCTTCCGCCGCACGGCCGACGAGGCCACCAACACAGGCCCGGCAGGGAGCAGTGCCTCCACCTCGCCGGCGCCTCTCGACACCTGCCCCTCCTCCAGCACCGCCAGCTCCATCTCCAGCTCTGGTGGGTGCCCAGGGATAGGTGTGCACCTCAGGGCCCAGCCCGGGTGGTCTCACCGTTGGGCCTCGGCCTTCCAGCCTTGGAGCTACCAGATATGTCCTGAGCTCCAAGGTGGGGTGGGGCAGCCCCACATGACCAACAGGATCTCAGGGAATCAGGGCTTGAGACTCCACCCCTGAGCCCGACTTGAGCCTTCCACACAACTTTGACCCTAGATTTCAAAGTTGTGGTGTTGGAGCCTTCACATGGGCTCTGGCCTCACAAGTCTAAGCTTCGGGGTTAGGTGGTGAGCAGACCTGCTCCTCTTCCACCCCTCCCCCACCTCCCTATCTTATCATCTCCTTCCCGGTGATTCTAGGAGGCTCCAGTGGCTCCTCCAGTGACAACAGGGCCTACCGCTACAGCAATCGATACTGTGTGGGGCCCGGGCCCCCCATCACCGACTGTGAGATGAACAGCCCCCAGGTACTGCAGCTGTGAGACCGTGGAGGGGGGGCCAGGGGGCCTGGGACTTGAGGATCTCACGGCCACGACTCCTTTGCTTTTTTAGGTCCTGCCCTCCCAGCCTCTGCGCCCCTGGGCAGGGGGTGACGTGCCCCACAAGACACATCAAGCCCCTACCTCTGCCTCGACATTGCCGGGGATTGGGGCCCAATTACCCCCCCAACCCCGATGCCTCGGAAGACCCCCATCACCAACATCACCACCACCCCCGGAGCTGATGGATGTGAGCTTGGTGGGCAGCCTTCCGGACTGCTCCCCGCCTCATCCAGCACCCGCCCCTCAGCACCCGGCTGCCTCAGCCCTCCGGACTCGGATGACGGGAGGTCGACCACCTCTCCCACCCCCTGATGACCCTGCCACCTTGGGGCCTCGTCTAGGTCTCCATGGTGTACCCCAGAGCACAGCAGCCAGCTCATGACCCTGCCCCCTCCCTGGGGCCCCTCCTGAAGCCATACCCCCCCATCTGGGGGCCCTGGGCTCCCATCCTTATCTCTTCCCTTGACTGGACTTGCTGCTACCCAGCTGGGGTGGGTGAGGCCTGCACTGACTGGGGCCCGGGGCAGGGGGTCAGGGGAGAGGGGTTTGGCCGCACCCTTCCCGCTAAGACTGGACCCTTGGCCCCCTCTCCCCCTCCCCGTTTTCTATTTATTGTACCAAAGACAGTGGTGGTCCGGTAGAGGGGAGACCCCCCTACCCCGGGGCCCTAGGAGGGTGGGGGCAGGTGGGGGACGGCCTTGCTCCTCCTCGCTGTAGTCCCCAGTAAAAAGCTTTCTCACACGCCTGCCTGAGCGTTCGCAGGGCCTCGGCTCCCTCCCCGACCCTCAGAGGCATGGTGGGGAAGGTGGTGTGCGGAAGGGGTGCTTTGTGCTGTGGGTGTATCCCTCCTGGGGGCATCACAGTTCTTGGTGCAGGCAGGGGGCAGCAGGCGGTCAGTGGGCTTTAGAACCCAGACACATCTGGATGCAGCAACCCTGGCCCACGTTTGCATTTCCAGGGTAAAGGCCCCCTTCTGGCCTGTAGAGAGGGATTGTAGTACTCTGCCCTCATCCATCAGGGCTTCCATAGAGCCCACCCGTGTCAGGCAGGCACCCAGTAGAGACTGGGTGCATTCAGCAAGCCTTCCTTGGTACCATCTGGGGAGCAGACAGGCATTGGGTACCGATTTTACCACACCTGTGTCCAGCCCCGCTCTGGAGTCATTGCAGAGTATTGAGATTCTCGGGCAAAAAGACGCTCTCTGACTTGCAGGTAAGTGATTTTTTTGTTTCCATGGCAATTTGGAACCAGCTGTCTCCCACCCTGCCTTGTAAACAAGAACCACGTGGTTCTAACTGTTAAGATCTCTCACAACATGTGGGTATGGTGATTTCCCCGGAAAAGGAGTTCTACAAGGCCGGCTCTTTGTTCACTTTTCTTGAGAAACTACAAAGCCCTGAAGTGTCTGTGCACGTGGCTGGGGACTGGTGTTGGATGAGCAGCCCGGATGTTGGAGGGTCAATAGGATGGGCGGTGATTGGATGGTGTGCAGGAGTGGGTTGGCTAGAGCCAGCCTTGCAGGGCTCGAGCCATGTAGTAGAGGGCGCACGCAGAGGCTCTGCTGAGCAAGGGCCTGCTGGGGGATACTGATGACATTTTGAGAATGCTGTTTAGGATTTATGTGGAGAGTGAGACTTTTTCAAAGGTACCGAGGCCCCATGAGAGGAAGGTGCACAGCCCGAGTTGTGAGAATATGCAAGTGTGGTGCCAGGAAAAGAGGGAACTGTCAGCCCGCTACAGGCCCTTGGGCACACATTGCCTGCGACAGGGCAGGGTGGAGCTGAGAAGGCCGGGGAAGGACAGACAGTTGAGTCGACAAGCTGAGTGGAAGGGTGAGGCGGAGAGGGCCAGGAAGGGAGGTGCCCAGCACGTAGAGCACCCACTGGTGGTCTTGGTTTTGTTTTGTTTTGTTTTTTATGTGTTTTTGTGGTGCTGGGGATGGAGCCTAAGAAATCCCAGATAGTAGGCAGGTACTGTACACGCCCAGCACCCAGTGAAAAGATTTTGAATGAGCGGTTCTAGAAGACGGAACCACAGTGACCTCTCTGAGTTTGGGGATGGTGAAGGCGGGTTAAAGTTAAGTCACACAACTAGGAAGGGGGCTCAGCGTGTGTGTGTGTGTGTGTGTACACGCAGCAGTGTGAGCATGTGCCAGTCATTGATACACCACGGTTTGAGGCTGGAGGCATCAGCAGAGCCCTGGGAGAAGTGTGGAGTGGGCATGGCCTGCTGTTGATATCTGTGGTTAGAGCCAATGGGGCCCAGGACTCCAGCCTGACCGACTACCTGACTGCTCCGTGGGTATCTCAGGTTCTCTCGGAAGTTCAGGCAGGTGGAAGTCTGTGGTATCCTCCTCACTGGTCTTCCTCACCATCACCCCATGCAACCAAAGAGATCGGAGCACCGATTTTCTTCCCCTCCCAGCTGAGAATCCCTCTGGACCTCATCTCACTCAGGGTAAAAGCACACATCCTTCATGTGACCTGCGGGGTCTTCACATCCGCCCTTCTCCCCTGTCTGAACTGGTGGACTCTCACGCACTCTGCTCTAGCCACCCGGGCCTCAAGGCCTTTGCAGTCGGTATTCCCATCGCCCGGTTGATGTGTCTCTAGACAGCGCAGGCTCCCTGCCTGACTGCTGGCAGCCCTGCCCACTCTCCTTCTAACTTTACCCTCGTGTCAGTCATAGCGCAGCTGGCACATGCTAACATTTGTACTGTCGACTGCCTCCCCTTCTGGGAGCCCTTGAACTTTTTGGAAGCAAGAATTGGGGTCACTTCATGCTTTATCTCCCACACCTATCGGGCTCACTGTCAGACGAGCACTTTGAGAGCATAGATCTGGGTTCCAGCCTCTGGGGGGGGTCCCTGCTGTCCAGCCAAGCCTTTCTGAGAGCTTGAGGCAGTCAACAGGGGGCATTGTGCTCCCTTGTGTGCAGCGCAGGGACCCAAGGGAGACAGGAGGACAGCGTCCCTGCTCTGAGGTGTCAAGGTGGAGTCAGTCAGGTAGCACAGCAGTGGGAAGTCGCAGGACCAAGAGCATTGAAGGAGCACTTGATAGGGGCTTCTAGCCTGCCTTCCAGAAGACACCCCAGGCCGTGGGTGCCATCGCTCTGTTTGGAGACACGTGTACGTGTGCTGGTTGGCACGGAGAAGCTGAGATGTGGAGCAGGGGCCGTATCTTGCCGTCCCGCGAGGACCATGAGCCATCATCCATGCCCGGGCTCCTACCCACAATCCCTTCAACTCCCAGCCTGTGCACAGAGAGTTACAGAAGAATTTTAATCAACGGAAAAGAGTGTAAGGTTAGCTGTGTTGGCACTTTGTTTTGTTTTAGATTTATGCGTATGAATATTTTGCCTGTGAGTTTGTGCCACGTTCATGCCTGATGCCCTCAGAAGTCAGAGGAAGGCATTCGATCCCTTGGCACTGGAGCTAGAGCTAGTTATGAAGCACTGTGGGCGCTGGGGCCTGAACCCAGGTCCTATTAGAGAACAGCAAGTGTATGCTTTTAAAGGGTCCACTGATAGGTCTTACAGTTACTACACTTAAAGACAATCCCGTTCTCTGCTGTTTCTACTCAGAAAAGGGAGTCCCTTTCTCCCTGAGTAATGGGTGGCTGTAACATGTGTGGCAGCCTCTTCTTTGACCCTGGTGCCCTGGTTTCTCTCTCACCCCCCCCCTCACTCTTTTCCTTGCCTCCCTTTCCCACTCCCTCCCTCCCTCTCTTTTCTTCTTTTTCCTTTCCTTTCTCTTTTCTTGCCCTGGCTGTCTTGGACTACTCACAGTGATCTGCCTTCCTCTGCCTCCCTGAATACTAGGATTAAAGGTGTGTGCCGTCACGCCCAGCCTCTTTATTTCTTTTTTAGTTTTTGTTTTGGTTTGGTTTGGTTGGTTGGTTTTCTGAGACAGTGTTTCTCTGTGTAGCCATGGCTGTCCTGAAACTCTCTGTAGACCAGGCTGGCCTCGAACTTAAAGATCTTGGAGAAGTTGGGAGGCCTGCCTTTGCCTCCCAAGTGCTAGGATAAAGGCGTGCATCACTACCACCCTGTTCTGGATTTCTTTGTGGAGGTCCAGCAGCTGTCCCACCGGTCTCATCTGTGCCAAATGTGTATAGCTTAGTGACTCTTCTAAGCCAGCTGACACTACGCTGGGGCAGAGTCCTCCTAAGGCCACTCCCCTTGGCCATACTCCAGAATCATGGAGTAAACAATTGTGGTTTCATGGCACTGCTGCTACTCAATAGCTAACTGAAGTCAGGCGGTGTTTTAAGTGATAGAATAGTAAGATTGCATATTTATATGGAAGCTAACTTAATCCTCCTAGGTAAATGTACTGTTGTCATGCCATCCTGCAGATCAAGGCACAGAGATGCCACTAAAGCATTGCCAGGCACCTTGCCTAGAGGAAGTCCTGAGTACGCAGTCATGCCTATCAACATGTGTTTGTCAGCATTTAGGTCTTCATAGATGTTGAGGTAGTGATGGGCAGGGGACAGGAAGCATTCTAGGGGAGAGCAGCCTGTCCTTGGTATTGTTGGAGTGCTGTGGTAGAGTCAGACTTGCTCCTGGGGAGTCCAGCAGTTTGCTGTAGAGCCAAGTCAAATCGAGCCTCTTGTTACTGGGAAGCCATGATGTCCTAGTGAGCCATGGGTCCTGTCACTGCTTGTCAAGTCACCTGATCACAGGCACTTTTTGTGAGCACTGTTGGAGGGTGCCAGTGCTATAGCGGCAGACAAGCACCCCTGTCGTTCCAAAGCATCCTGGGAGCAAGATGGAGTCCTGGGGATAAGAGCCATGGACACTGAGAGCTCTCTAAGGGAAACAGCACTGGACCAAAAGGGAGGAAGCCATGTGTTTAATGAAGGACATCCCTCCAGGAAAATAACCCAGTTCAAAGGCACTAAGGTATGCTAAAGAGAACGGAAACGGGACAGGAGTGAAGGGGGTGAGGTGGAGCGGTTGTGATGGGGACTTGGCCTTGGTGCCAAGTGGCATGGAGAGCATCAGCCCCTTCGAGCTGGTGCTCTGAGCTGCAAGGTGCTCAAGGGCCGCCGCTAACTGCCACCTGGGAACCTTCCGGGGTACAGCCCGCTGCTGTTGATGCGTGTGGCTTGGGGTCAGTCAGGTGTGGGGCGAGGTGTTTGCTGTAGGGTAGAGAAGTCTGAAGGAAGGAGGAGAAGGGTGCTGGCCTGTGTGGAGGAGCAGGCCGCAGTAGGCACATGTGGGGATGCCTACTGTATCGCTAGTGGGAAAGCCTGTGAGATCACAGGAGGAGGAAGAGTGCAGAGCCCAGGACTGGAAGGCCACTGTGATCTGTGAGAGAACTGACACTGACCAGGGCACGGTGTGTTGAGCAGTTACTGGCTCTGAGTAGTGCTGAATTCAGGACGGCCTGAGAAGGGAGGCCCTCCTGGGGGCAGGACTGTGTCATCCCTGCGACAGCACCTGGGCTCTCCTGTCAGACTGAGGCAGGCTTTGGCCTCTGAGCTCTCCTGCTTCCTCTTTCTGTTCGGGTGGCTGGCTGTTCTTGAGGAAACTCTGTGTGCCCTCCTGCCCGGTTCCTGCAGCGCCTCCATTCCTGGTCCCGAGTTGGCTGTACAGCCCTACTGGGCCTGTGTGTGAAGTGTGGCTGCTGCAAAGGGCTCTTTGTGAGGCAGGCACACCAGGCTCGCAGTTACAGTGGCTGACAACCTGAACTATGCCTTTGCCTGGGGTGAGCCGTCTGTGTGGTCAGGGAATGGGTAGGGGATGCTGTCTTGGTAAGCATGCCCACAGAAAGGAGACTCTGGCAGGCTCTGAGCTCAGAAGGCTCAAGGTTAGGTCAGGCGCATACATAGTGTGCATACGTATGTCAGGTCAGACATAGTGATGGCAGGGTTAGCCTCTGCCTTCACAGAACACACGAGGCAGTGGGAAGGCAGCCTACCTACAGACATTGGTCAAGGCTGAGATGAGGAACCAGCCTTGGGTAAGTCATGGTGACAGGATGAAGAGGTGCAAAGGACTGGGAACCCAGGGGCCATGGCCTGGCCCAGTCTGAGGGGTCAGAGAAAGGAGATGGAGGTGAGGCCTACAGGAGTCAAATGGGAAAGCTGGGGACCACTGGGGACAAGTCAGTAGGGGGGAAACTTCTTTTTTAGCTTTGTAGAAAAAAATGTCAAGAGGCTGTCCCCAGATGGACCAGGCTCTCCCGGGGCATAATACACTGTAGTTAGCAAGCTCAGGAGGATGCTGTGGGCTGTAACAGTGTCCCCCTTGCTCCTGGGTTTCACCCCTGTTGGCAGCCTCACCAGTGAGTCTGGCCTATAGCAACCGCTACGGCATTCTAATGAGAACTCTTGTGTTTTCTCTGGTTTATTTTACTTCTGTAGCAGTTTGCATCCGCATGAACCTCGGGTGTCTGTCCATCTGTTACAGCCCAGTGTTGTGACTCAGTTGTTGTTTGTTGACGCTGCTATTGCCTTCCCAGCAGGCGCCTGCTTTCTCTTGGCTTTCTTTCCTTGAGTTCCCTCTCTGCCTCAGCACCATGTCACGGGCTCACGGGCTTTCCTCCAGGCAGGTCCAAACACTACTGGAGGAGAGTGTTAGACTCGGGTCTAGGCGTGGAGTGTGCCACTCTCTCCCATCCTAGCTGCTGGTGGCTAGGACATCACACATCTCTATTCCTCTGTGCGGGTCTGGCTCGGTCAGGAGCCATAGAGTCCTCTGCCCTTTGCGCCTTCTCTGTGGCCAGCAGGCTGCCCGTGTGGTCTTTGAGCTTGTCTTTCTGACCATGTCAGCAGAAGCTAGCAGCATGGCCAGCCCTGCATCTGAAGCACTTCCCTCTGCAGCCAGACTCTACTGCTTTGCTAGCCCCAGAGACAGCATCTAGCAAGTCCATGTTCCCCCAGGGTCCCGTGTGGGGGCTCTCCTCGCTCCTGGGCTGAGTCACAGGCTTGCTTCCGTCTGTGCTGGTGTTGTCTCCTCCTGGTCCTGAGTTTGGGCAAACACCCTGTCCTCTTTCAGAGTGGCCCTTGTATGGTCACCTGAGAGAATCATTCTGGCCTCTCTCCTTCCCCACCCCAGTGCGGCCGTCAGCCCACACAGCCCTGGGGCTTGCATCTCCCCTCTGTCACTCAGCCTCCTCCTCCACTGCCATCCTCTCCTACTCCCAACCCCCTTTTCAGCCCACTTAAACTCTGTGGGAAGAGTTAAACTAAAGAAGTTTAACAGTGTTTTGCCACAAGGAAAAGAACAACTAGGAATTCCTTGGTTTCTGCAAATGCCCTGCAGAGTGGGAGGGGGAGGAGCTGTGCTTCTCCGTCCGTCAGGGCAAGGCCTGAGTGTCTCTTGAGTCACATGTACATGCAGCTCCATCACACACACTCCAGCTGCCCCAACAGGCCCCTTCTTCACGTCAGCTCTCCGACATGTGTCACAGCATTTGGAGCAGAGGACAAGCCCTCTGGGCCGCCTGAAGAGAGTGCCACTGTGGAGTCTGGCTGTGAGAACAGCAGGTTCATCTCCGTGAGCTGTCCATATGGCCACATGACCCATCTCAGAGCGACTACTGTGGTAAACATGCTGTACAGTACGTAGCGGCCAGTTGTGGCGGCACAGGCCTGCCCCAGCGCTTGAGAGGAAGGGCAGGATGATGACAAGTTTGAGGCCAGCCTGGTCGCAGAGGCCCACACCATAACAGTAGCTGCCAGCTGTATGTGGTAGCGGGCGTCTCTCAGCCAGCCACAGCCCTGAGCCCTTTGTAGCTTGCATTCCGTTACTACTTAGCTTTTACAGAAGGCATGCTGGCCATAGAACCTGGACACCCAGCCACACCAGAGCCAAGATTCGGTCACTTTGAAACAGCCCAAAACAGGTAGAGTCACCTTTACTTTGCAAGGTTCGCAGTGAGGCCTTTGAGTTGACACTTGGCGAGCCAGGAGTCTGGGGCTGGAGAGTGCTCAGCAGTTAAGAGCTCTTGCTGTCACAGAGGACCCAGCTTCAGCTCTCAGGGCCTCGTGGGGGCCAGCAACCATCCGCAACTTCAGTTTGAGAGACTCTAGTGCCCTCTGCTGGCTTCCACAGGCTCCAGGCACACGTGTGCACATACGCATATGCAGACAAAACATTGATACACACGAGTATTTTTTTTTAAGCCAGATGTGGTGGATCAGGCTTTAATCCTAGCGTTTGGGAGGTAGAGACAGGCAGGGCTCTGAGTTCAAGTCAGCCTGGTCTATATAAAGAGTTCTAGGATCCAGTGAGACCTGTCTTAGAAGACAAGGCCTCGTGTAGCCCAGGCTTGCCCCAGACTCACCACGTGCTTTGACCTGCTGCTTCCCCAGGCTCAAGCTGCTAGCCTTCAGATGTGAAGGTAGGCATCCTGGGCATGCGTGAGCCACTTGGTCGACTCCTCTGAAGGGGGAGGGGTCTGAGCTCTGGTTTTGTGACTTCTCTCTTTAGGAAGAGCTTTGGTGCCTTCCTTCACTAGCAGCTAACACTTCCCAGTGTCCTCAGTTGGCCTGAAGGAAAAAATAAAACAAAACAAAATGAATTCTTCATTTCAGAAAAATTCAAACACAGAGAAGCTGAAAACCCTACCACACTCTGTGTCCTAACGGCCCCATTCACCTCTTGCTGCTGGTCCTGTCCCCTGCTCAGCTGTCATAGCAAACTCAGATGTGTTTAATGGAAGGAACTCCTTTGTTTTTGTTTTTTGAGACAGGTCTCAGTGTAGCCCTAGCTGGTCTGAAATTTACTCTGTAGGCCAGGCCCGTCTTGAACTCAGATCTGCCTCTGCCTCCCAAGTACTAGGATTAAAAGTGCGCAGCACCATGCCTGGCTAACGGAAGGGCTTTTTAAAGAAAGGCTCACCATGAGTTTTTAACCCAAGTTACTCTGTTCCTTTCTCCCACTGGCCTGTGCATGGTGTCGTGTCGCCCTGGAGATCTTCCTGTAACCTTGCGCTCACGGCCTGTCTCTACGGCCCGAAAGTGATCCTTCTTAACAACAGGCCAGGTTGCTTGGCAGTCCTGCCCCCTGCAGTAGGACATTTAATCTGCTCATGGCTGCTTGCCACGGTCGTGGCCTCTTCCCTTATTTGGCTTAGTTTTTGGATCCCTGTCCACTCTGGCCAGGTCAGGCCTCCTGGGATCTTACTCACTCACTGTAACTTTGTGAGAAGCACATGGCATCCATACTAGTCAAAGGGAGGATGGATGGTGGTGGTTGCCTGCCTGGGAGCTCCCAGACTGCATAAGTCAAGCCTGTCTGCCCTGCTGTGTCCCCAGCACCACCCAGACTACCCACTTTGAGGCCTGGCACTCAGTGCTCAGGGGCGGTGTGTGGAGTGAGTGCTGTTAGGATGATGGGTAGATGATGGGTAGATGCTGTTAGGATGATGGGTAGATGGGATGGATGGACGGATGGGAGGGTGGGTGGATGGATGGGTACCAAACTCAATAGTTAGGCACTTAACCATGAGAGCAATAGGTGGCCACAGAAGTGTTTTCAGCAGAACTGGCCCATTTCCTCAGTCTTGAATGTGCACTTGACTTCTCTGGGATCTGGGAAGGGCCCAAGATGTGGCGGCCTGGGACAGCAAGAGCCTTGCTGTGCCATTCAGTCAGTAGCCACCAGGCCCAGGGGCTTGGAGCACTTGAGAATGTGGCTCGTGTGAATTGAGATATATTTTAAGTGTACAATACCCACCTGATTTGAAAGATGTGGTACAAAAATAATTTTTATATTGCTCACATGTTGATATGGTAATATTTTGGATATCTTGGGTTAAATAAAATATATTATTAAAATTAACTTATTTGTTTTTTATTAAGTGGCTACTAGAAAATTTAAACTTAGGGCCAGCAAAATGCCTGAGCAGGCAAAAATGCTTGCTACCAAGCCTGACGACGACCTGAGTTCAAACCTCGGAACACACATGTTGGAAGAAAAGAATCAGCCCGCCTAAGTTGTCCTCTGGCACATAACATATGCACACAAAGAATGAATGATTTTAATGCAACAAGTTTTTAATAAAATTCAAATTACGCTGGCTGCATGTGTTTTGGATGTACTCCTGCTGAGTCACACTGAGTCAGTCACACTGGTCCAGGCTATTCTGAACCCTTTGTCAGTCTTCAAGCCTTCCCCTCTTTTTGGTGCATTCTTTCTCCCTGCAACTAATTCCAGGGGTGTCCAAATTTGTTGTTAGTATGTCTCTTCGTGGGTAGGTGTGGCAAGCGCCTGCACTCCCAGCCCTTTGGGAGGCCGAGGCAGGAAGATCCTGTCTCAAAACAAAACAAAGTCACATCCAGAGACTCCCCTGTGGTCCCTCCACAGAAGCTTTCGGGAGCTTGGCTGCGTTTCCATAGCTCTGTTACCCCATCCCAATCCTGTCAGCATCTATGTGTGTGTGTCGTGTCTTCACATGTGGAGTGTCCATGCACTTCATGTCCATGTTTGTGGAAGCCAGCATTGGAGCCTAGAGCTAATTGCACTACTCTGACTAGCCAGCTTGCTCCAGGGATCCCCGTGCCTGCCTCCTGGTCCATGGGGTTACTGGCAGCTACTAGCACCACCCAGTTTAAAGTCACCAAAAAGTTACCTGTTGGTTGGGGGCTGGCTAAATGACTTGGTGGTTAAGAACACTTGCTGTTCTTAGCAGAAGACACAGGTTTGGCTCCCAGTACTACCCACTTGACTGTTAACAACTGTCTATAAATACAGTTCAAGGGCTCTGATAGCCTCTTCAGATCACAGGGATCATGTGTGGTAAACACAAACATACATTCAGGCAAAATACTCAGAAAAAGGTTTTTTTTGCTTTGATGATGGTCTGTTACTTTAATTCTGTTACTTTGGTTGTGTATGTGTGTGTGTGTGCATGTACGTGCTCACACGTGCATGTGTGCGTGCATGCACCAAGCACACATGAGACTAGGAGACCACCTCACATGTTCCCCAGGAGCTGTCTACCTTGTTTTTATTGATTTACTGTTTATGTGTCTCTATGATGTATGTGTAGGGACCGTGGAGGCCAGATGAAGGCGTTGAGTCGTCTGGAACTGGAGTTAGGCAGGTGTGAGCCACCTGGTGTTGGCAGTGGGGAGCAGACCAACACTTAGCTCCCGGCAGCCCCTCTGTTGAAAGTCTTAGCTCTTGAGGCCCACCCTGTCCTGCAGTGTATTTTGGCGGGTGCTGTCACTTTGAACAGAGTCCTTGCTACTTTGCCATCTGTGTGGGCTTTTTTTTTTTTTTTTTTTTTTTAGTGGTAGGATATGCATGAGAGGGCATGGAGGCCAGAGGTGTCGGATCCCCCTGGAGCTGGAGTCAGAGGAGGGGGTGAGCTGTTGGGTGTGTCTAACTGACCGCAGGTCCTCTGGAAGGGCGTGGTGGTGCTCTTAACCACTAGTCATCACTCCAGCTGTGTCTCGTTCACGAAAAGCCTATATCAACCAGGAAACACCCACCCGACCCAAACTCAACTACAGACAGCAGCTGCAGTTGGAGAGAGACAGGACAATTTAGCTCAACTAAAACCAGAGATGTGCACAGAGGGGGCGATCACATCAACACGCATGCTCTGGCCTCACAACCATGGCCTTCAGGAGCACCGGGCTGAACTGGGGCAGAATCCACAGGTTTGCATTTCCTGGGAGGAGTGAGTGATACCGAATGATTGGTCCCCTTCGCGAGTGTGCGCGTGCGTGCCACAGAGCGCTGTGTGTGTGTGAGGTGTTGTAAATGCACGCATAACACACACATGGGTTTTTTGTTTGTTTGTTTTGTTAGAACTCACTGTGACAAAACCCGCCCTTCAAATTGCAGTTTTTCTGCTCACTCTGCAAGCCTGACACTTTGAAGGTCCCCAAAAAGGTGAGCTGTGATGCGCTAACCTATGGGTACCAGTCAAGATGTGTTTGGTGGTAGAGATGAGGACCTCCCTCCAAAAGGCTCAAACCATAGGAAACACATCTCTCCACTCAGCGAGACAGAGGGCACACAATGTACTTATAGACAACCAGCCATGCATGCACGCGCGCGCACACACACACAGTGTGTAAATAATCAAATAGGGCTAGAGAGATTGCTCAGCTGTTAAGAGCACTTCCTGCCTTAATGGAGGCTGGGTTAAGTTCCCAGCATCCACACAGTGGCTCACAACTGCCTGTAACTCCAGTTCCAGCTTCAAGTGCCCTCTTCTGGCCTGAGAAGACACCAGGCACACATGGTACACATATTCATATTTAGGTAAAACAGTCATACACCAAAATCTAAAATTTTAAAGACACTTAAAGGCCCTATGTCACAGCCTGGGGTCTGTCTTCATGAGGTCTAAAGGAAAGAGAAGTTAGTCACTAAGGGGGTGGGGTTTTTTTGTTGTTTTGTTTTGGGCCTTTTGTTTGTTTGAGACAAGGTCTTCCATATAGCCCTAGCTGCCCTCAAACTCGGTGTGAAGACCAGGCTGGCCTTGAACTCACAGAAATCCTCCTACCTCTGCTTCTTGAGTGAAAGGATTGAAAACATGCTATCAGATCTAAGCTGAGTGGTTCTGTTTTGATGAAACGTTGTATGATAATTTCTCCACTGCATGTGTCCCATGGTGCATCTGATTTTAGTCATATGCATGTCCAATTGTGCAGAACCCTGAGTAACTAACTAGAAGATGCTGGCTAAGGATTCATTTATGGACACTTTTTTTTTTTCCTTGTTACACACGCACCCAGAACCAGTTCAGGCTGGATAGGCCTTTCTGGTCTCATACAGAGATAGAAGAAGACAGCTGAATAAGAGAGGAAAAAACGTATTCCCTTGTTTAGAAAAGGGGTGTGTACACAGCTGGATGCAGGTGTGGGCCGTGGGGTGTGAGCGATTTGCTAGGTGCAAATGCCGTGTCAGCCTCAGCGCGTTGTTGTTAGGAAAAGGGTGTGGACGTAGCCCAAGCCGAGTGGAATCCTGGGATGGTTTCCTGCTCCCAAGGGAACTTTTGAGTTTCATAGTGCTGTTGTGCGAGTCGATGAATCCTCCACCGAGACAGAAGTCTCAAAACAGTGCCTTGTATAGATAGCGCCATGCTCCGAGTGAGATCAGTGATTCTCAGACTTACCAAACAGCGGACTCAAAACACTGGGCTTGCTAAGACATTGCAGTCGGCCATAGTGTTGCATGTCTGTGATCCTAGCGCCTACGTGCCAGAGGCAGGAGGATTGTGACTTGGAGGGAGCCCACAAGTCTAAAAGGAAAAGGCAGCATCGGATGGGAGGGACATAAAGGAGGAGGGGAGGGTAACCAAGAGTGCACCATTTGTTTGAAACCGGTAAAAATTGATTAATAAAGCAAAAATATGAATTTATTAAATAACAGAGAAATAAAACGCACCAGTTCTGGTGGTAGAGTCCTGTAATCCTAGCTACTTGGGAATCTGAGGTAGGATGATCCCAAATTCGAAGTCTGAGGTGGGGAGACGGTGGCGCATGCCTTTAATCTCAGCACTTTGGAGGCAGAGGCAGGCATCTATCTTGATTTCAAGGCCAGCCTGGTCTACAGGGTGAGTTCTAGAACAGCCAGGGCTACGCCTGAGCAATTTAGGGAGACTCTTGTTTTATGGTTTTTTTTTTTTTTTTTTTTTTTAATTGCTGGGCATGATAGCTCATGCTTTTAATAATCCCTGCCCTTGGGCGACAGAGGCAGGTGGATCTCTCTAAATTCAAGGACAGCCTGGTCTACAGAGCAACCCTGTCTCCGCTCCCCTTCCCCATTTAAAAAAAAAAAAAAAAAGAGGGAAAAAATGCTGAACATGCTGTTACATGCCTTTAATCCCACCACTTGCAAAGCAAAGGCGAGAGGATCTTTGAGTTCAAGGCTAGCCTTATCTACATAGCAAGCTCCAGCCAGGCCAGCCAGGGTTGCACAGTGAGACCCACTCTCACAAAGAAAAAAAAATAAATTAATTAAAAATATTTTAAACTCAAAACAAAACAAAACAAAACAAAAAACCAAATTAGGGGCAGAAATATAGCTCAGCCAGCAGAGGGCGTGCTTAGAATCCCTCAGTGAGGGGCTAAGTGTGTGACTCAGCGGTAGATCGCCCACCCCAATATTCAGGAGGCGCTGTGTTCAGTCTCCATTGGGGATGCGGTGGGGGGGGGGGGAAGAAGGGCGGGGGGCAAGAAGAAGAAGAAGATAATGAAGAAGATTGGTGTCCCTTGTTTTCCTTCTCCTGACCCTCGCTAGCGGAAGCTGGAGAACTCATGTGTAAGGAATGCCCTGGTCAGGTCAGGTCGCTGCTGCTGACCCCACGGGGTCCCACTCCCACCGACAGCAACCACGGCTCGGGGTGCTATGATGGCTACCGGTCTTCAGCTCCCTCCCTGGTGAGTCTTCGGTCACCTCAGGTGCTCCATGGCCCATGTTTCCCCTGACTCAGGCCTCTGTCCCCTCTTCTCCTCCTCCCTCCCGTTTGGCATCAGCTGTCATGGTTGGATTCCCACAAGCTGGTAACTGGAGCTCTGAACCGGGCTTTTCGGCTGAGAGTCGCCCCCCCCCCCCCCCCCCTCCCCCACCCCCCACCCCCCCATCCCACCACCCCCCCAGCATCCACCTGTTCAGGGCACCTGATTGACGGTCTCCACTCGCCTGCTCCTTCTTTGGCGCCTTTCAGAACCGACTCCAGCTCTCTTATATAAGAAGATGCCTTCTCTTCCCAACCTTCCCCCGTTTCCTCCCCCCCCCCTTCGCCCCCTCCCCGCCCGCCCAGGGGGAAGCTGCAGTTACCACACAATTCCTGGAACACCCAAGCCCTTACTCAATCCCCCAGGGCCGAGGGACCCGCTAATAACGAACTGTCTTAAATAAAGAGCCAATGAAACCTCCTCCAAGCAGTAACTAACTCTTCCTGGCTAGGACCTTCCGAAGGTCAGTGTGACTGGTGCTGAGGGGGGTGGGCGGGGGGGGGGGGGCGGGGGGTGTCGCTGTGGCTCAGAGCATGAGCTAGGGTGGGAGGTGTGTGTGTGTAAAGAAGTGTACCCAGGTTCTGTGGGTCTGTAAGGAGAGCTCAAAATGGAGCCTAACAGTAGTATTTTTTAAAAGATTTATTTATTATTTATTTATGTATTTATTTATTATTTATATCAAGATTGAGCCTAACAGTGGTCTTTAAAAAAAAAAAAAAGATTTATTTGTTTATTTATTTATTTGTACAGTATTCTGTACTGCTTGTATGCCAGCATTTCAGAAGAGAGCACCAAATCTCATTACAGATGGTGGTGAGCCACCATGTCATTCCTGAGAATTGAACTCAGGACCATTTAGGAAGAGCAGTCAGTGCTCTTAACCACTGAGCCATCTCTCC
>CAJRSG010001883.1:0-21038 GCA_907169655.1 Acomys percivali | reverse complement strand
TGTGTTTTTGTAACCCAGGTTTGGGTAGGCTGGAAGGTACTGGGTGATTAAAACCTGGGACAGTGTGCCTCTTGAACCTGGGTATCAGCCTATGGGGCTTGGTTGATGTGCCCATAGTCCCTAGGATGCCTCCTCTTATCCAGGAAATACAAGCAATGCTGTTTCAGAGTCCACAACTTGGCTACACACTTGGTCCACTCTCTCTCCGTCCCTGCTACTCACACACCATGCATGCCTTGTAGCAACATCTTTGAGTGCTACTTTTAAATATTTGTCAAAAATATTTCTTCTTTTATATTTATCTTTTGTTCTCTTCTAGTTGAGAAACTACTACACATTTCTCCCATTATATTACATTTCATCTGCAGTCTGGATTTTCTAAGGAATAGTGTTCATATATATGAAACAATATACAATGATAAAAAAGAAGAACACATACAGAGGACTTTTTATGTACTTGTAAGTACACATATCCATATATCTGCACACATACAAACACACACACACACACAACCCAAACATTAAGACATAGAAGCAAATTCTAAGTAAAACATGTTTTTAACATGAGAATGAGAGTAGGGACCATAGAATGTTACCTGAGTGATGCTGGAGGGAAGAAGCAATGGTATATGGAATGAATTTTCACTTCAATACAAATTTATTTTAAGTTATGCTTGACTGTTCAAATGTCAGGTCTGGAACTTCATATTTTAATTTAAAATAAAGATATATATATAGTACTGTGGATTCAAATTTGATTTTAGGGACATAAAGATGTTTAACTTGTTAAGAATTCGTTGGTTTCTAAAGATCTTATTAGTCTTAGTGAATATTCTTTAATGTTTTTGAAAAATTTGAAACCCTTTTTTTTCATGTACTGCCCATGGGTTTTACATGATACACTAAAATTTTTATCATTTTTTCTCTTGTGTTCTTATTAATATTCTCTTTGATTTTAAAATCATTGATAAATCTTGCATTCAGGTGAAAAACTGAAATAAGTTCTGTAGTTGCTCATTTCGGTCATTAATGTGTTCATGTATTTAAGATAATGATTGGTGTCCATATTGTTAATTGAGTTTCACAGTGAAAAGTATGTTTCTATTCATGTGTGATAGCTACAACAATTTTGTTTGACATTATCTGTTCCAATTAATACTTTATTTGCGTTGTTTGTTTTTGTTTTGTTTTGTTTGTTTGAGGCAAAGGCACAAGGTTTACTGCTGACGTGTGTCACGGGGCCTTGACACTCACTCGGGAGGGAGGGAGGAGGTGCACCCCGAGTCACTGTTACAGACTTTTTAAAAAATTTATTCGTATTACATCTCGATTGTTAGCCCTTCCCCTGTTTCTTCCCATTCTTCCCTCCCTCCCACATCCCCCCTTCTACTCTCCCCTATGTCTGTGATTGAGGGAGACCTCCTCCCCTTATATATACTCTTAGGATATCGAGTCTCTTCCTGGTAACTTGCTATCCCTCCTCTGAGTGCCGTCAGGCCTTCCCATCCAGGGGACATTGTCAGAAAAGTGGCACCAGAGTTCGTGTGAGAGTCAGATCTCACTCTTCACTCAACGGTGGAGAATATCATGTTCGTCGGCTAGGTCTTGGAAGGGGTTTGAAGTTTACTGCCTATATTCTCCTTGGCTAGTGTCTTAGTTTGAGGAGGACCCCAGGACCCGCATCTGCCTGTCATAAAGTTATTCTTGTAGGTTTCCAGGACCCTGTGGGTCCTACTATTTCCCCATTCTTCCATGCTACTTTCGCCTAAAGTCTCAATAGGATGACCTCTCCTCTGATCCACTTTCCTGGTAAGTAAAATTTTTCATGGTACGTATCCCTTGGACTAGTGTTTTGATATAAGTGAGTATATACCGTTTGTTTCTTTTTGCTTCTAGGTGAATTCACTCATTATGATAATTTCTAGATCAATCCATTTGTCCACAAATTTCTGGAATTCCTTGTTTTTAATAGCTGAGTAGTATTCCATAGTGTGAATGTACCTCAGTTTCTTAGTCCATTCTTCTACTGAGGGACACTTAGGCTGTTTCCATGTTCTGGCTATTATGTATAAAGCAGCTTTGAATATGGTTGAGCATATGTCCCTGTTGTGTGGTAGGACATTTTCTGGGTATATTCACAGGAGTGGAATAGCTGGGTCTTGAGGAAGCCCTATTCCCAGTTTTCTGAGAAAGTGCCAGATAGATTTCCATAGTGGTTGTACTAGGATGCATTTCCACCCGCAATGAAGGAGTGTTCCTCTCTCTCCTCATCCTCACCAGCATATGGGGTCGCTAGAGTTTTTGATCTTAGCCATTCTGATGGGTGTTAAATGGAATCTCAGTTTCGTTTTGATTACATTTCTCTGATGACTAACGAGGACGAGCATTTCTCTAAGTGTATCTTGGCCATTTGATATTCCTCTGTTGAGAATTCTCTGTTAAGTTCCAAGCCCCATTTCGCAATTGGGTTGTTTGGTTTTGTGGTGCTTAATTTCTTGAGTTCTTTATATATTTTGGAAATTAAACCTTTGTCAGCTGAAGAGTTGATGAAGATCTTTTCTCAGTCGTTAAGCTGTCGCTTGGTTCCCTTGACAGTGTCTCCTGCCTTACAGAAGCTTCTCAGCCTCATAAGGTCCCATTTATTAATTGTTGACATTAAGGCCTGGGCTGTTGGTGTACTGTTCAGGAAGTTGTTTCCTGTGCCTACGTGTCCCAGGCTCTTCCCCACTTTTTCCTCTAACTGAATTAATGTCTCTGGTTTTAAGTTGAGGTCTTTAATCCACTTGGACTTGAGTTTTGTGCATGGTGACAAATAAGGGTTTCATTCCATTTTTCTACATGTAGACATCCAGTTAGACCAGCACCATTTGTTGAAGATGCTATCATTTTTCCATTAAATAGATTTGGCTTTTTGTCAAAAATCAAGTGAGCAAATGTGTGTGGATTCATCTCTGGGTCTTTGATTTCATTCCATTGATCTACCAGCCTATTGCTTTGCCAGTACCATGCTGTTTTAATTACTGTTGCTCTACAGTACAGCTTGAGATCAGGTATGGAGATTCCTCCAGAGGATCTTTTATTGTAATGGATTGTTTTTGCTATTCAGTGTTTTTGTTTCTCCATATGAATTTGAGAATTGATCTTTCAATATCTTCAAAATACTTTGTAGGTATCTTGATAGGGATTGCATTGAATCTGTAAGTTGCTTTTGGTAAGATGGCCATTTTTACTATGTTGATTCTCCCGATCCATGAACAAGGTAAGTACCTCCATCTTCTGATGTCATCTTCAATCTCTTTCTTCAGAGGTTTGAAGTTTTTTTCGAATAAGTCCTTCACTTGCTTGGTTAGAGTTACTCCTAGATATTTTATAAATGTTTGTGGCTATGGTAAAGGGAGTAGTTTTCATAATTTCTTCCTCTGCCTGTTTGTCATTTGTATACAGGGAAGCTACTGACCATTTTGAGTTTATTTTGTATCCTGCCAATTTGCTGAAGGTGTTTATCAGCTGTAGGAGTTTTTTGGTGGAATTTGGGGGGTCACTTATATACACTATCATATCATCTGCAAATAGGGATAATTTCAATTCTTCCTTTCCCATTTGGATCCCCTTGATCTCGTTTTGATGTCTTATTGCTCTGGCTAGCACTTCAAGAACGATATTGAAGAGATATGGGAAAAGTGGGTAGCCTTGTCTGGTCCCCAATTTTAGAGGGATTTTCTGGAGTATCTCTCCATTTAATTTAATGTTGGCTGTTGGTTTGCTGAATATAGCCTTTATTATGTTTAGATAAGTGCCTTGTATTCCCGATCTCGCCAGAACTTTACACATAAAGGGTGTTCGATTTTGTCAAATGCTTTTTCTTCATCTAAAGAGATGATCATGAGGTTTTTCTTTTTCAGTTTGTTTATATGATGGATTACATTGATGGATTTCTGTATGTTAAACCATCCCTGCATGCCTGGAATGAATCCTACCTGGTCTTGGTGAAGGATGTCTTTGATATGCTGTTGTATTCGCTTTGCGAGTATTTTGTTGAATATTTTTGCATCAATGTTCATAAGAGAAATTGGTCTGAAATTCTGTTTTTTGTTGGGTCTTTGTGAGGTTTAGGTAACAATGTGACTGTGACCTCATAGAAGGAATATGGTAATGGTCCATCCATTTCTATCTTTCGATATAGCTTGAATAGTATTGGTATTAGCTCCTTTTTGAAGGTCAGGTAGAATTCTGCACTGAAACCAACTGGCCCTGGGCTTTTTTTTGTTGGGAGACTATCAATGGTTGCTTCTATTTCTATAGGTGAAATAGGGCTATTTAATTTGTTTATCTGGTCTTGGTTCAACTTTGGTAAATGGAATCAGTAGAGAAATTTGTCCATTTCATTTAAAATTTCAAATTTTTGTGGCATAAATGCCTTTGAAGTTGCATCTTACGATTTTTTGTATTTCTTCGGTGTCTGTTGTTATGTCTCCTTTTTCATTTCTGATTTTGTTAATTTGGATAGTGTTTCTCTATCTTTTAGTTAGATTGGCTAACGGTTTGTCTATCTTGTTAATTTTCTCAAAGAACCAGCTCTTGATTCTGTTGATTCTTTGGATTGTTCTCTTTGATTCTAATTTATTGATTTCAGCCCTGAGTTTGATTATTTCTAGGCGTCTACTCCTCTTGGGTGTTTCTGCTTCCTTTTTTGTTCTAGACCTTCCAGATATGTTGTTAAGTTGTTTATGTGGGATGATTCCATTTTCTTTTTAAATGCACTTAGTGCTATGAATTTTCCTCTTAGCACTGCTTTCAATGTGTCCCACAAATTTGGGTATGTTGTTAAATCATTTTCATTGAATTTCCAGAAGTCTTTTATTTCTTCCCTTATTTCTTCCGTGACCCATGTGTCATTAAGTAGAAAGTTGTTTAGTTTCCACGTGTAAGTATGATTTTGTTATTTCTCTTGTTCTTGAAGTCCAGCCTTAGACCATGGTGATCTGATGAGATACAAGGTATTATTTCAATCTTCTTGTATCTGTTGAGGTTTGCTTCGTGACCAACTATGTGATCAATTTTAGAGAAAGTTCCATAGGGTGCTGAGAAAAAGGTATACTCCCTTGCGTTTGGTTGGAAAGTCCTGGAGATATGTGTTGGAACCATGTGTCAAGCATTGGTTAATGAGGTTATTTCTCGGCTTAATTTTTGAATCAAAGACTTATCCTTTAGTGAAAGTGGGGTATTGAAGTCTCCCACTATTAATGTGTGGGTATTGATGAGTGGGACAAGCTTTGTTAATAACCCTTTTACAAATGTGGGAGCCCTTGTATTAGGAGCACAGATGTTCACAATCATGATGTCTTCTTGGTTGTCTTTAACTTTGATGAGTACAAAGAGTCCATCCTCATCTCTTTTGATTAATTTTGGTTGAAAGTTTATTTTATTACATATTTGAATTGCAACCCCAGCATGTTTCTTGTGACCATTTTCTTGGAATATTTCTCCCCAACCTTTTACTCTGAGGCAATATCTGTCCTTCTGGTTGAGATGTGTTACTTGAATGCAGAAGAATGTTGGGTCGTGTTTATGCAACCACTCCATTAGTCTGTGTCTTTTTTATTGGAGAATTGAGACCACTGATGTTGAGAGATACTACTGACTTACTGATTGGTAAGTCCCTTCATTTTTGGTGTTTGTAACAATCAAGATTTTGTGAGGTTGTGATTTTGCAATGGTGTAATTACCTATTTGCTATGTAGTTTTGGTTGTAGTTTGACCAGTTGGGGTGGAGTTTTCCTTCTATTAACTTCTGTAAAGCCGGATTTGTGGCTAGGTACTGTTTGAATTTTTTTTGTCAGGGAATATCTTGTCTTCTCCATCAATGGTTATTGATAATTTTGCTGGATATAGTAGTCTTGCCTGGTATCTGTGTTCTCTTAGGGTTTGCAGAACCCTTGTCCAGGCCCATCTGGCTTTCATGGTCTCTGCTGAGAAGTCAGGAGTAATTCTGATAGTTTTGCCTTCATATGTTACTCCGCATTTTTCTTTTGCTGCTTTTAATATTTTTCCTTGTTCTGTATATTTTGTGTTGTTATTATTATGTGGAGGGAAGATTTCTTTTCACATCTATTCTATTTGGTGTTCTGTAGGCCTCTCGTATGCTCGTATGCTTCTCCATCTTCAAATTGGGGAAATTTTCTTCTATTATTCTATTAAAGATATTTTCTGGACTGTGGAGTCGGTTGCCTTCTCTTTCCTCTATCTCTATTATTCTCAAGTTTCATATTTTCATGTTGTTTTTATTTCATGAATGCTCTGTGTCAGGAACTTTTCAGATTTAGCATTTTGCTGGATGGTTGTTTCCAGTTCTGCAAGTGTATCTTCAAGTCCCTATATTCGTTCTTCCATTTGCTGCAATTTGTTAAATAAGGCCACATCTGAGATGCTTGTTTTCTTCTCTGATGCCTCTTGATTGCATTTTTCTTCTGTGTGTTTCTGTATCATAGCTTCCATTTTTATCCTCATGTCTTGGACTATTTTAATGATTTCTGTCATCTGGATATTTATATTTTTCTGAAATTCTTCAAGTGCCTCTTTATATGACTCTTTTAACTCTTCAGCCCTCTTGTTTGCCTCCTCCTGCATTTGTTTACAGATTTTATTTGTTTCTTCCATTATCATCTTCTTTACTAAAGACTTGAGGTCATTTTCTTTACTTATCCATTGCTGTTAGGTTCTCCAGGTTGTTTTGATTGGGAATGCTGTGATCCGGAAATGCCAAACTGTTTTGGTTTTGTTAGCGTTCTTTTGCTGTCCTCTTGTCATTTTGATGACCCTGATGTTGGAAGATATTTTGTAGTGACCATCATTGGTTGAGAGTGGTTAATTGATGACTGATTATAGGTCAGGTGCTCTTGCCTGTGGGGATCAGGGAGTATTTCCGTGGAACAGGTAGGTGATCCGGTTTCCCTCCTGGTAGTTTTCCTCTGCACTGTGGGCTCCAGGCTGAGTCAGCCAAAGTAGATTTCTGTTTGGACTTTACTGTTGTAATTCAGATAAGCAGTTTTGGGACCTAGACTATGGTCCGCACACAAACGATCTGGTTGTGTAGGTTGATCCCTGCTGCCTGTCCTTCCTTTGGCTTTGTAGTCAAGACCCCAGGTAAATCAGATCGTCTGGAGGTGTAGCTGTCTTTTAGGTCAGTCTCTATACCCTGTAGAGGTGTTCACACTCTTCCAGAACTATTTGCCTGGAGGGACCAAGGTCGTTCTTGGTCAGCAATTAGATACTGCAAGCAAGACCCATGTTTTGTCTCCTGATAATGTAAGAGTGCATGGCTTTCTCGGGCCAGGAGCCCCAGGTAGGGTCTCTCGTTAAAGGAGTGCAGGGCCAGTGCCTTGCGCTCGGCTGGGTCAGAACAATAGAGTTGCAGAGCTCTGGGTTTCCCCCCGCAGAACCAGATCTTCCCATCGGCCTCTGATGCTCAGCTATCGCTCTAGGCAAGACCCAAGTCTCCCGATAGGTCTGTGGGTGCAATCCAAGCTGATTTCTCACTGCTGCTGTTTACAGCCTCAGTCTGCTGTGATCGGTGTTAGGTTGGGCCCCGGATGGCCAGCGAGCTGCAGTCCCACTTTAGCTGTCTCTGTTGGGTCGCCCAGCCTGTGTTTCCACTAGGCTTAGGTGGGTGACCTCCACAGTTTGGGGTGGTGCAGAAGTCGGAATCCTAGGGCAGATTCACCCTGTTCACTGAGACTCCTCTGGCTGAGGATTCTGGAAAATCCCCTCCCCAAACAGTGAGTCTGTGCTTTATATGCAGGCTGCAGTTTTCATGTGGATCCTGTTCCAGAGTTTGCGGAGTGCATTTAGCACCTCCATGATGATGCTTATCCCAGGGGTGGTAGGCCCCCTGTTTGGACTGCGGCATTTGGGGCCACACTCACCTACAGTTCTCAATATTCAGCAATCTGTTGCTCCATTTATGTCCCTGGTCTCCTCAGAGTAGCTCAGATACGTGGCTTATTGGACGGTGCTATCTTGGAATCCTGCGTTGTTTGTTTTTTTTATTGAAAAATAAAATCATTCATATTACATCTCAATTGCTATCCCATCCAGTGAATCCTCCCATTCCTCCTTTCAAACCGATTTCACCCCATTCCCTTTCCCTATGACTGTGACCGCTGGGGACCTCCTCCCCTTGAATATGATGCTAGGTTATCACATTTCGTTTTGGTAGTTGGCTAGCCTTCCTCTGAGTGCCATCGGGCCTCCACATCTAGGGGTCATGGCCAAATAAGGGGCACCAGTGTTCATGTGAAATTCAGTACCCAGTTTCCACTTAACTCTGGAGAATATTCTGTCCCGAGGCTGGGTCTGGGTAGGGGTTTGATGATGACTACACATGTTGTCCTTGGTTGGTGCCATATATCGAGCAGAACCCCTGGGCCCAGATCTGCCCATCATAGTGTTCTTCTTGTTCCAATGAATACTTAATGAAGACAATAATATATATTACAAAATATATGATAGTTTTATGAGATATCTTCTAACATCCATTATGATCAGGACATTTGTTTCCTAGGAAAAAATTGCTGCAGTTCTGTGTTGTAACATTTTGCTATGATCCCTAGTTTGATGCCAGTTTATGTAATATATATCTATATTACATTAATATGCATCTGAAATATCAGACAATGATATGCTTTCATTTGTTTCAGTTTTGTCTTCTAACCATACCAAGAAGCAATTCCCAAAGGAGTGTACCCATGAATCTTTCCTGAAAGAAATACCAAGAATATTTCCTTGTAATGGCCTTTCAGAGCTGGATAGAATGAAGTTCTGGGAATATTCACATGACAGTGAAGTTCATAAAACATGTCATTATGGAAATGATCTGTGTGAAAAATACATGTGTTTCATTTCTGAAACAAAAGATCAAGAAGCTCTGGCTACTCCTGAGAGTACTCAGTCTGTGCCACTCATAATTTCACAATTGGAGGCTCCGCAGGGAAAAGGTTCACAAGTTTTGAAATACAATTCTATTCTGCACAGAAATAGGAAAATATTATGTAAGGAACCTAAAGGTCAACACAGAATACATATGGGATGCAAATTTTATAAATGTAATCTGTGTGGAAAATCATTTACCAAGTCCTCAAAGCTTCAAGATCATCAAAGAATCCACAGTGGAGATAAAACTTATAAATGTACTAAGAGGAAGAAATCATTTACACAGTCCTCCAAACATCTAGCTCAACACTCCATTAACACTGGACAAAAATGTCAAAAATGTAATGAATGTGGGGAATCATTTACCTCATCCTCTGCTCTCCAGGATCATCAAAGTATTCATTCTCAAGAATATCCTTACAAATGTAGTGAGTGTGGGAAATCCTGTACTTGCTCTTCAACTCTCCAAAGTCATCAAAGTATCCATACTGGAGATAAACCTTACAAATGTAATGAGTGTAAGAAATTCTTTACTTACTCTTCAACTCTCCAACGTCATAAAAGAATCCATACTGGACATAAACCTTACAAATGTAATGAGTGTGGGAAATGCTTTACTCAGTCTTCAACTCTCCAAGTTCATCAAAGAACCCATACTGGACATAAACCATACAAATGTAATGAGTGTGGGAAATCCTTTACTCAGTTTTCAACTCTCCAAGTTCATCAAAGAATTCATACTGGATATAAACCTTACAAATGTAATGAGTGTTGGAAATCCTTTACTTGCTCTTCAACTCTCCAAGGTCATCAAATAATCCAGAGTGGACATAAACCTTACAAATGTAATGAGTGTGGGAAATCCTTTACTCTCTCTTCAACTCTCCAATGTCATCAAAGAATCCATACTGGAGATAAACTTTACAAATGTAATGAGTGTGGGAAATCCTTTACTCAGTCTTCAACTCTCCAACGTCATCAAAGAATTCATATTGGAGATAAACCATACAAATGTAATGAGTGTGGGAAATCCTTTACTCGCTCTTCAACTCCCCAAGGTCATCAAAGAATCCATACTGGAGCTAAACCTTATGAATGTAATGAGTGTGGGAAATCCTTTACTTTCTCTTCAAATTTTCAACGTCATCTAAGAATCCATACTGGAGATAAACCTTACAAATGTAATGAGTGTGGGAAATCCTTTACTCGGTCTTCAACTCTCCAAGGTCATCAAAGAATTCATATTGGAAATAAACCATACAAATGTAATGAGTGTGGGAAATCCTTTACTCACTCTTCAACTCTCCAAGGTCATCAAAGAATCCATACTGGAGCTAAACCTTATGAATGTAATGAGTGTGGGAAATCCTTTACTCAGTCTTCAACTCTCCAAGGTCATCAAAGAATTCATATTGGAGATAAACCATACAAATGTAATGAGTGTGGGAAATCCTTTACTCGCTCTTCAGCTCTCCAAGGTCATCAAAGAATCCATACTGGAGCTAAACCGTATGAATGTAATGAGTGTGGGAAATCCTTTACTGTCTCTTCAAATCTTCAACGACATCTAAGAATCCATACTGGAGATAAACCTTACAAATGTAATGAGTGTGGGAAATCCTTTACTCAGTCTTCAACTCTCCAACGTCATCAAAGAATCCATACTGGAGCTAAACATTATTAATGTAATGAGTGTGGAAAATTATTTATCCAGTACTCAAATCTCCAAATTCATGAAATAATTCATATGTGAGACAAACCATATAAATGTAATAACTGTGAGAAATAATTTACAATGGCCTCAAATCTTAAAGTTCATCAAAGAATCCATACTCGAGAAGAACCTTACAGCTGTAATGAGTGTGGGAAATCATTCATGCAATATTCATCTCTCCAAAGTCATCAAAGAACCCATAGCTGAGACAGATCATATAAATATAATAAGGTTGGTAAATCATTTACATAGTACTCATCCTTTCAAGCTCACCACTGAATTCATACTGGGGACAAACCTTACAATTATAGTGAATCTGGGAAATTCTTTACTTCACCCTCACCTTTCCAAGTTCATCAAAGAATCCATACCTGAGAAAAACTTTACAGATATAAAGAGTGTGGGAAACACTTTACCAAATCCTCAAGTCATCAAATTCACTACAGAAACCTCACTGGAAATAAAAATTACAAATGTAAAGACTGTGGCAAGTGTTTTACCCTGTCTTCAGCTCTCGAAGTTGTTCAAAGAATTCATACTAGAAAGCAACCTTATAAGTTTAATATAGGAAAAACTTTTGGGAGTCCTAAACTATTCAAGCCCACCGCAGAGTACATACCCAAGACATACCTTATTAATGTAAAGAATGCAATGTCCTTTACCCAGAAATCATATCTTCAAAGACAACAGATCATGCAAACTGGAGGCACACTACTTTAGGACAAGCTAAAACATTAGAGCACATAGAGATTTCCTGTAAGAGTCTAACTTGATAGGGAATTACTATCCCAGAGTTCATTTGAGAAAAATGGTTTTTAAGTGAGAAAAATGCTTGTAAGTATTTAAACAATATTGAAATCATAGCTATTCTCAAAGAACGCATACCAGGAATCCTAATACTTGGTAGGAGTTGGAAAAGTTTTACCACAACATACTCCCTATATTTTTATTACATAATTATTTGGAAAATAAAATTAGAAAGACTTTCATGCTATTTTAATCTGATGCCATTGATTAGTTTGCTAAAGAATTCTTGTACAAACTAAATAAAGAAATAATGTTTTAAAATGTAAGGATTTAATCCAGGATAATAGTACTAATATCTATACTAAGACAAGACTGTTGCATAATGTTCTATATAGTTTATTATGGTAGAATACTGGAAAGTTTAAGATATATTCTATATGAAGTTTATTTTGTTGGTAGTCTTTCTGCTTATCATGGATTATACATTATAGATACTTTTAAATCTGAAGCTAATCCCTTATCTGTCATGTTTATTAATAAATATATTACACCTCTGTTCTATTAATTCTGCATTGCTGTTATTAATATTCACTACATGCTGTGATGTTGTTGTTCATATCATTAATTCCACAGTTCATAATGCGAACAAAAATATCTCACAAAAAAAAAACAGATTTGATCCCTGTCGGAAAATTACCAGATAATCATTAGGAAGAGAATATCTGAGGAGCAGAGGAAACACAGAGTATAGTGAGACCTGAGGGTATGTGTTTTGTGGGAAAAGGCATAGCCAATTGGATCCATTGTGGGGAGATGGGATTAAGGCTTTAAGAGGACAAATCTTTCTCTGGTCGATATGTTTATGGTAATAGAGTATGTGAGATATTTTCCATCGTCACATTATCCTTTATAGGAGTTTGGTCTAAAATATTGCTCCCATAAAAAATCTGTAGCTACCAAGATGAGGCAAATATGCCTCCTCCATAGTTATACATAATATTCTTGCCGTTTAACAACGCTAAGTGTGATTCTATGTAATTGGGACACAATGGATGTTTACTCTGGGGATTCTATTGATAAAATGTAAACCAAAAATTACCTCTAAAATGTTATCTTAATGTCTATACAAAAAACTACTGAAATATTATGGTATAGGTCATTTAAATATGTGTAGTATTTTATGAATGGATTCATTAATGGGTGATTCATCAATATTATAAATTAACAAGCTGTATTTACTTTAAATGATCCAATTAACTAAATTTTGTAAGGTTTATATTTAACTTCAAACATATCAAGGTATAAAAGTGATTAAAACAGATGAATTAATATTCCTATGTGTGTACAAATAGTTCATATTCTGTAAGATAATTCAAACACAAATGACCTAAGTTGATATGAGATATTTGTTCAACCCAAGTACAAATAAAAATTGCTCCTAAAACATAGTCATAGATGATGAAATGTTGATTTGTAAGCCATAATCAATGCCTCAGAAGGTAGCCTGACTCTGGAACTACCTCCCATGATATAGTAGTTCATGAAACAAGCTGAGGCTATAGGTAAACTGTTTAATGTTTCAGGGAGGAATTCTTTGCCCCTCAGAATTTTAACATTAGTTTGAGAAACTCAAGTTCTCAGATGGAGCATCAACAGGATGGATTTTCCACTAGGTACCAATTTTCCACAAAGTTTTAAGCCCTTGATTAGAGTAGACATTTGTTGGTGAAGCAGGTGTCTTATTGGACTATGGAAGCTGTTGTACTTCATATATCTGTCTTCTAAATTATGTGAGACCATGAGCATCAGTAGATGAGATGAGAGGGAGGTACATGAAAAAGGAGGGACACGTGATATTCAGATGTTTTGTAAACAAATAATAATTAACCAAAAATGCAACGCAAAAATAGAATGGAGATGATGAAGAATCCTCAAAATGTGTAAATATATTACATGCCCAAATCCTTTAACATTTTTTTGATTTTGTAAGATAATGGATTGCCTAAAATTCAGATTCAATACTTCTTTTATGTTAGCATTTCTGAAACATTTGCATGAGATGTTTTAAGTCATCACTATGGATGGTAATCCTAAATAATTCAGTGTAGTTTGTAAATTGTAGAGATACATTAATTACATGCTCATACGTTGGTTTTAAGTGTGAGAATCTCTTTCCAAATTGTCACATATAATGGTTTAGACCATACTTGATGTTTGGGGTATGAAAATATGCATTTTATAATGAATTGTACTTTGTCTTTTTATTGTTCTCCAATCACTATAAAATGGGCAGGATTCTTCATTTAGCATTACCTGTATCATTAGTGCAAGGTATTGGAGCCAACTTTTTTTGTAGCAAGACCTTAATTCTCTAAAAGCGTAAACAAAACATAACTCATATTTTTATTGTACACTGATTTTCTCTGGCTTTTACAAGGATGTACTAGTATACTAATAACCTCTGGTGTTTACGCAAGTGCACATGCATTGTTTAAACTGTGTTCAAAAGGATACACTGACTCTAGAATATTATACTACAAAAATGTATATAAAATAGTATAATTCTATTTGCTTACACACACATTTACACATATTACTACTTTTTAATCAACCTGTACTGTTATTTCAGTTTTAGGATTTTTTCATTAATCAATTTATATAATCACTTTACAACTGGATCATACACCTCTTCCTTTTCCCTTCCCATTCCCACATTCACAACCCATTCTTCTCTTGGGGGATAGTCTGGTTGCTGCTCAAATGAGAAGACTCACATATCCCCAAAATGTTTATTATCTTGCCTAAAATCTTATTCCCGTTTGACCGTTAAAAGGGCAAATCTCCTAGGCAGGGTAAATTGAATGACCTTCCCTAAGGTTCATAGACTTTTGGGACAGAGAGGATCTTGGAAGGGAAGCGGTGAGAGACCAGAAGAGAATATTGGGAATGGGAGTTGCGAGGGTGGGAAGGAGGCTGCTGCCATAGGTGAGGTGGAGAGGAAGCACATGGCTTGTGTGTATGGAGGATTTGGCCGGGAAGAAGAACACTGGCGAGTATTTGAGAATATGAATGGGAGGCAGATCAGTAGAAATTACTATATTAGAGAAAAGCATGAAATAACACAATTTACCACCATCAAGAAAACAGACAGCAGAAGAGGGGAAAGAATTCTCAATAAGAAAAGGAAACTAGGTATTTATAAATAAAAAAAAAGGAGGAAAAAGAAACAAGCAATACTCTTAATAACCAGGAAAACACCAAACAAAACAATAGGAATCAGCAATCTCCTTCCGTATAAGATCATAAACTCTATCAAGATGGGAAACTGCAGAAATAGTTATACAGTTAGCTATATATTCTTAAATGATCAAGGGATCAGCTTAAAAAAAACACTAGACTGGTAAGAAAATAAAAATAATATACCAGACTCTTTGGCAAAGAGTAAAGACAGTTCTAAAGGTTGGATGTTTATGGCTATCAGTGCTTATGTTAAAGACAACTTACTTTTAGGGAATTTTAGAAAATTTACTCTTAGGGAATAAAATTAAAATAATTGCCTAAGTGTATGTGTTTCGTGAAATGAAAAAAGGAAGTTTCTTTTTCTTTTTTCTGTTTTCCTTTGGTTTTTGGAAACAAGCTTTCTCTGTATAACCCTAGCTGTCCTGGAACTCGCTTTGTAGACCAGACTAGCTTCAAACTCAAAAGATTTGCCCGTTTCTGCTTCTTAAGTGGTGGAAGTGAAGGCATGGACCACCACCACCCATCAATAAAAAAAGGAATTTAAATGTGTATTTGCAGCTTCTACAAATATTTTCTGCTGTCTTAAGAATCCACATTTACACTTAAAATACTATGAACACAACATTTGTTCTACAGTAGTTTATATTGTCCGTTGTCAAGGGAATCACTGAGTTAGTAAATACCAAGTATCATGTTGCCTGAGACAAAATGTTGGCAAGTCCATGTATCTACCTCTCCATGAATGAACAAATGACCGAATGAATCAATCAGTATGTTATACACTTTCTTCAGGATGGTATTAACATGAGTTTAATGTTAGTGAATCGACAAATGTATTAACTGAACATCTACTGAAAACATATTCACATGTTTTGGTAAATTAGTGACAAAAATGCAGAAATATATATGCATACATGCACATACATATATACACACATAAACATACACATATATACACTTGCATGTGCAGTAGACACACACATACATATATGTATATATGTATATGTGTGTATAAATGTATACACACATATGGATACCCACACACACACACACACACACACAGATATATATATATATATATATATATATATATATATATATATGTACAAGTAAATGTGCATACGCATATCTTGGTTATTTTTGGAAATATTTAAGTTAAATAACATCCATAAAATTTCTCAACTTCTGGTTAACATTATTTTATAAATAACTGCCTTGCCATTCAATAATTTATTAAAAAGACATCTATATTGTCATTCAAAGAAAAGTTAAATCTTAAAATGGATCAACAGTAATCTAAATTATTTTATTCCATGAGGGTTTATATTTATTTTTACAGTTGAGAACAAAAAAAATCTGTTTGACTCCATCATTGTCAAAACTAAAATTTGAATTTTCAAAATGTGTGAGTACTGATCTGTAATTTACATTTCTTAGGGAAAGTCAGCCTTTTATCTCCCAGGGTCAAGGAAAACCTAAGTTTCTTTGTTTATTTCCATATTAAAATTGTTATGCTATTTTATCATTTAGTGTTACAGTTATACTAAGATACCATTTCCTATTCTGCATATGTAGGTTTAAAAGATAAACCCAATAGTGGATAACTCTTAGCATCAGTATCATCAGAAATAGAGTAAATAGAAGACACTTAGAATTCCAGGGGGCAAGTTTTAAAAACCCAGGTCTTATATTTAAAACCCCAAGCAAGCTCTCCCCAAAAGGATCTTGTCCTGCCTAATTGCATTATGCCTGTCAGTAATCAAAATATTATTAGCAGTAGACTCAGGAATCACCACATAAAACTTGAGTTCCCTTCATATATAAAACTCACATGAATTTCTAACATCTATTTACTCATCACATCATCCATAAGGATTCTGGTAAAAGACACAACTAAAACATCTTGAAAAAATGCTGGCATGCTTCACTTTTAACATCAAGGCCTAAGAAAAAGTAAAATAAACAAAAGAATAAACTAGATAAAAAACATTTCTATAGCTATATAAGTGACTACATAATACACATGATTACAACCTGGCATGGTTTCTAAGCCATGAAGAATAACATGCTGTTTGAACGAAAGCATCATTACCATAAAATTAAAAAGAACAGAATTCAGAAAAAAAAACTGCATTAAAACATATCAAGTCAAATAACTGGAACAATGGAAAATGTCTCAAAAAGATACTATATCAAACATATATGATGTCCTTTAAACCCAAAGGTCTACTTTTTAAAATCCATTTTGATCTGGAAAATGGCTAAGTGGTTAAGAGCACTGACTGCTGCTCTTCCAGAGGTCCTGAGTTCAATTCTCAGCAACCATTTGGTGGCTCACAATCATCTATATTGGGATCTGATGCCCTTTTCTGGACTGCAGGTGTACAGGCAGATAGAACACACATATACATAAAATAAATAAATTGTAAAAAAAAAAGTGTCTCTACTTCACATGAACCGCAAAATAAGGAAAAGCTCTTAATAACTGAACGTGATCATTACTAAATATCATTTAGTTTTCGTTCATGTTACAAGATTCTACATTATGCCCTGTATCTATGTATGTGACATCATCTGAATTAAGATCAGCCTACAGTGACTGGAGAAATAGCTCATCAGTTAGAAAATGAATGTATTATTTTTGCAAAGGCACAAGTTCAAATCCCAATCACCCCAGTGATTCACCAACACTTGTAACTCTAGCTCCAGAGCTATAAGCTCTTTTGTTCACCGTGAATACACACTATTTTGTCCTCCATGAATACCTGCCATAACATTCATAGACCCCTATACAGACATACATGCATACATGTAATTCAAATAAAAATAAGGCCAGGCATGTTGATGGACACCTCTAATCTCAGTACTATGGGAGGTAGAGACAGGGAGATTTATGTGAGTTCAAGGCCATCCTGGTCTACATGTGGGTCCAGGACAGCCAAGGCTACAAAGAAAAAGACTTTCTCTAAAAACGAAAATAAATAGATAAATGAATGAATTTTTTTAAAAAGTCATATGTATTAACACAGAGTCATTAAAAGACACCATGAATATACTCATATGAAAGTCTTGATAAAGGACAATTGTATGTAGCACTGCTGGCACATGCCTTTCATCCCAGCACTTGGGAAGCAGAGCTGGAAGCCAGCCTGGCCTAGCAGGTATGTTTTAGGACAACGAGGGCTACAGAGAAATCTTTTCTCATAGAAGAGGAAGAAAAAAATTGTTATACATAATATTGGAGAAAGTGTATTTTAAAAATTACCCATTCTAGAATTTGTGTAGTAACAAGCATATTTTATAAGCCTTACAAGCTGAGTTTCTTTCCTTGATTCATATAAAAATAATATGTACACCACGTGCTGGGGGAAATAGTAAGATCCCTGGAACTCCCTTGATATCATACTTAAACTACTTATCAAGATATCTAGCCTCATATGTAAAAATAAAATGAAAAATATTGATTACACCTAGACACACACCACACATGGTGTTCACACATATAGAGAAGACACATACACCAAAATAATTCATTCTGCACTAACGCTATACTTCTGGACAGAAGTAACATCCACACTTTTTTATTTCTTTTCTGTAGGTGTTCCAAAACAAAAGGCTCCATATTTCAAAACATATCTGTTCCTTTTGAAAAAGTAAAAAGAACTCCTTTTCTGCATTAAAAAGGCAACTATGAAAGCTTAACTTACTAAAAACAAACATGTAGTATATTCATAAAAGAAGTTCAGCGGCTTCCACCATCACATATCCTTGATTTGCTGGCATTCTAATTAATGTAATGGTATGTTTGGTAATTTGTGCTAAAATAATTTAAAACAAACTATTTCTCCATGCTTTAAACCTCAACATAAGCAAATATACAATTATATACCTATCCAAAAAGCACTTTTAAATTTTAATATAATATTAATATATATATCACAATTTAACATTTATATGAATTAAACCTTAAAAGTATCTTATGTTATAGAAAAAGCTTTCTAACACAGTCCCCTACTTAGACATATGTAGATAAGCCTAAACTTAAAGCATTCATATTGTTTTCAGTTTTCTTTTAAGCCATGTTAATAATTTTTCATATGTTTAAATTTTTGTGTGTTTTATCTTTTTTTCTCTCTCTCTTTTTAGGAACCGGGCTTCTCTGTGTAACAGCATTGGCTGTCCTGAACTCACTTTGTAGATCAGCCTGGCCTCAAACTCACAAAGATCCGCCTTCCTCTGCCTCCCTAGTGCTGGGATTAAAGGTGTGCACCCTACTCAGTTATGTTTTTCAACAGGGTTTCTCTGTGTAGCCTGGGATGTCCTGGACTCACTTTGTAGATAAGGCTTGTCAGCCTTTGCCTCCTGAGTGCTGGGACTATGTGGCATGTGATACACCACTCAGCTTAAAATTCATTTTTTAAATCTACTCTATATTCCTGCCCTCTCTCCATTTCCTACTGGCAGTTTGAAAGCCCATAGGTCAATATTTAAATGGCCCTTCTTAGCTCAACATGATAGCTAAGATAATGTGCAAATGACTATATGGCAAAAGTATTTACATGACAATTCATAGCATCAAAATTACAATTATAAAGTAGAAACAAGAATAAGTTTATGGTTGGGGAAGTCACCACAAAGTATGAAAATCTATTAAAGAGCTATAGCTCTTTAATAGGAAAGTGGAGAACTACTTTTACAGAGTTTGCTATAGTCTCAGGTTCATCAACAACTATGAACAATAGCTTGGATTTCACCCTGTGGTCACTAACACAGAACATAAAAATTTAGATTCAATCAAATAGCTTTCATCCTGCAGCATTTATAATTGTAAAAAGGGTGTGAGACATACTTGGGTGACAAACTGTTGCTAATGTTGACATCAATTTCTGACTATATATGCTATGAATAAAGCTAACCTCTGCTAATAAGTGCAGTGTGACAACATGCCAAGGGCCTATTTGTCAATACTAATTCTACTGGATGGAGAACTAAGAAATGCTACTGCTGTCACGTGATCAAACACCTGGCTTCTAAAGATTCAGATATTTTTAAGGATTCTCTAAAATTTTCCTGAACCCTTGCTTTTGGCAGGTGGATGCCCCTGTACATAGATTTTGCCTTACTGGTAATTTTATTGATATTCATTGCAACTTAAATTACAAATATTGGCCAGGTGTGCTAATGCACGCCTTTAAGCCCAGCACTCGAGAGGCAGAGGACTGCAGGTTTGAGACCCGCCTGGTCTACAAGTTAAGTCAAGGACACCCAAGTCTACACAGAGGTACTTTGTTTCAAAAAACAAAAAAAATAAAGAAAGAATGAATGAATTTAACTTTGTAATAAAAAAAATAATCCAAGCATTCAAAAACAATGTTTACAAATATAAAAGAGCATATACTATAAAAAAGCTCAACACATATGAAACTCACCTTTTTTACTAAGTTCAACAGAAGAGTCCAAAACACTTCTGATTCCCCCTTTGGCAAAACAGGAAACACCCTTTGGAACCTAATAATTATTATAAAATAAAATTATTGCTTAGAACACTATTCAAAGTGTAAAATATTCCTTTTCTAGGAAAAAGTAAAACAGACAAATTCCCTATATTATTTCAATAGTTTTAAGTGAAAATGTAACCAAGTGATCTCTTTTTGTGGCACTAGCAGTACACACTAGGGGACATGGAGAGATGGCTCAGAAGTTAAGAGCACTGGCTTCTCTTCCAATGTTCCCTGGGTTCAGACCCTGGGGAAGCCGAGGTTTGATCCATGAACTGGTTTGCCACTCAGGGGGCTGAGATTTGAACTGAGGTCCCCACCCTCCTCTTCAGGATGGGAACTGTTCATGTCTGTGTCCTCACACACCCTCCCGAGCTGGGTCCAATCCCCTGGCTTGAGGAAGTGCAGAGAGGTAGGCACGCAGCCTTCAGATGAAATAAGGCCCAGGAGTCTGCATCTGTCCTTGCAGTGGTGCCCCTATGCCTCCTCCAGCAGGAAGAATGCAGACCCAGATTTTGAAGAGGACTAGAGAGCTGAGTGTGCTCAGTCAAAGAAAAAACAGCCAGGAGACCAAGCGCTAGGCTCTAATTCACACACAGAGTCCTATATATCTAGTCTAACAACGAGCAGCAGAGCTAAGATGACCAAAGAAAAGCTTGTGAGAAAGAGGAAAAGCCTTGGGGTGCTGAGGGACGGAGAGGAGGAAGAGATAAGGAAGCCCCTCTCATTCTCATTCAGGACCCTGGGTTGTAAAAGGGACAGCCCCAGGAGCTCTCTGGGATGCTTGTCTCTGGGTATTTTGAAGTGATCCTATGGAGCCAGAATAACTACACCTTTTCTGCCAAATTTGACTTTATGGGGTTTCCCCCCCAAGATACAAGGGGCAGTTGTTTCCTTTTATCCCAATGCAG
>CAJRSG010001872.1:3989-14495 GCA_907169655.1 Acomys percivali | reverse complement strand
CCCCAGCACCCCCAGCTCTCCCCAGATCCTCTCTCTACCCCAGCACCCCCAGCTCTCCCCAGATCCTCTCTCTCTCTACCCTCACCTCCCCACTCACCTAACTTCAAGTTTTTTTTTTTTTCTCTTTTCTAAATCCCATTGAGTTACTTTGTTTAACCAACTACTCTTTGGAGTCAAACCTACCATGGAATGTAGTCCAAGGGTCCCATCATTTTACATTCTCTGTGTACTGGACAGGAAATAATCTTTCAATGTATGATCTTCCATAATAACACTTTCGCACACCACTGCTGTTACTACATGTTTGCTGGCAGGGGCAGAGGGGAGCAAGTTGTAGAAAGATAAATTTAGAATGAAAAAATATGACCAACAATGATGCTCAGGTGTTATAATGAAATTCCTCCTGGTCCCTCCAAGGAACTGGTCCCGAGTATTTTCAGTAATTTCAATGATCCAGTTCCATGACATCAGTCACACTGACCAGTTTCATTATTAAAACAGCCAAGACATTACTCACAGTCAGATGACGAAGACCTGACATTATCACACTAATCTTACAGCACAGAAAAATAAGAAGGTAGCTAGGGCTTGAGCAGCCAAGTACCACCGTAGGAGAAATTGAACCTGTCATCCACTGCAACCTTCACAGGCTTTACATAGCTGCAGCTACAGTTCATGGGTGTGCTGAACACTGTCTAATTCAGCGTGTGCCTTTAATAAATTCCAACATCTAATATTATGTCTCAACATGATAGATAGATCCCTTTATGAATTGTTAACATTCTTGTCAGATGCTGAGGAACCAGAAAAATCTGAGCTGGGAAATTAGAGGATCAGACCAATTTAACCCTCCCCCAGCACCCCACCACCACTCTTTGTTCCCAAGTCAGTCATAAATAAATGATAAGAAATTTTCACTAAGGCTGTGACAGACAGGTTGGACAACATGGGCAACTTATTTCAAACCCAGCTCCTCTGGATCCAGATGTGCACAGATCTCTTGGTGGAAACTGCTGCTGTGTAAAGTCGACTTCCAGTATCTCGACCTGTCAGGCTGCTTGAATGTGTCAGCCCCACAAGCCTCAGCTCGGTCTGCATTGTATTCTAGTCTTTCAAACGTTTCTGAGCCTTGCACTGTAACCCAATGTACATCTAGTTTGGAACATATTCCAGCTACATTTGAAAAGGATACTGACTCAGCTCTGGATTCAATCTCCTATAAACTGCTGTAACGTACAAGCAATTGAGAGTGTTCATGTTTTCGGTAGCCTTATTGATATTTCCAGCTAGCTAAAATTCCAATTACTAAGAAAATGGGGTGGTAAAAAAAAATACTCAAATTTAATTGTGGGCTTGACTATTCTCCTTAGTTTTATTTTCACTTGGTGAATTTGGAAGTTCTATCATTAGGAGAGAAGATGAGGAAGAGGGAGACAGGAGGAGGAGTGAAGGATGGTAAGGTAAGGATGAGGAAGGAAATAAAAGGAAGGAAAAGGGAAGGGGAGGTGCTGTGGTTTGGATGTGAATCTTCCCCATGAGCTCATGTGTTTGAACACTTGTACCAGCCAAGGGTGCCGCCTGGTAAGGATGCCGAGCCTTGCTGGGGAATGCCAGCCACTGGAACCTGGAGGTTTTATAGCTCAGACCCAGCTCCAGTCTCTCCTTTATTCCCTGATGGCTGAGACAAAAAAGGCCAGTTGCCTCACACTCCTGCTGTTTTGCCTCCCCTGCCATGATACCACAGCTCAAGCTGTGCGCCCAAATAAACTCTTCTGTGATTAAAGTATATTATATATGTGTAAGAAATGTCACATGAAGACATCATTTAATAAATACTAATAAAATTGAAAATGTCAAATGATTCTTAAACTTACAAAAAGGCATCTAGAGAGTCCAACGGGGCCATAGTGACTCTATACCACACTTCGTGCTCCTGTTGAACACCCATGTAGATTAGTCTCACTTGATCCAGCTGAGACTCACTCCTGGATCAGATCCGTTCAAGCAAAAAATGATGCTTTACCCTTGAATTTCAATGTGCACACTCGTAACTCACAGTCACAGTAGGACATGCCTGCAGCTGGATGCTGCTGCATTCATAGCCAGTCCTGAGCCTGATGCTCATATTCCCAAGGTTCTGGGGTGAAACCAGTCTCTGTCCTCCACTTTGTGTCCTTTCCTCCCCTGGTCGGGCACCTCTGTTGTCCACTCCTACAGTTCTCTCCCTGTTTTTTAATTTCCTGGAGAAGCTAAGGGTGGTCCTCTTCCTCTCAGAGGGCTCTGGGCTTCTGATGCAAATGGATACATTTCTCGGCTCCTTCAATTGCCCCCAGCTACAAGCCCTAGGAGCCCTGGCCTTGGTGGAGAGATGCTGCCTTTAAGAGTCAAACAAAACTTTTCTGTTGTCATGACAGAAATCTAGCCATCTTTCATGCATAAGATAGGTATTATTCCTGTGGCTAGTGCAGTTGCCCAGAGAGGCCAGAAGAGGACATGAGACCCCCCTGGAATTGGAGTCAAAGGCAGTTGTGCGTCATCTGCTATCCTGGGAACTTACCTTGGGTCCCCTACAAGAGCAAGATATACTCTTACCAGTGAGCCATCTCTCCAGTCCTCAAGGTGGATTTCCATTATTGCCTGCAGGTTGAAAATGCCTCAGTTTCAGTTTTACCTAGTGCTCCGACACCAAACGTCTGCTTTCGTGAAATGTGATGGGTGCTGCCCCAGGATGTGCTATTTGGATGTAAAGATTATTTTGAGCTTATTGCTTCTTCAGATGCCAGTTTATGCAGTGAGGGCCCTCTGACCTCCCTTCTTCCTGAAGCCAAGAGCTAACCCTGTACATAGGGAGGCATGTGTCCCTCCCTTTACCAGAAGCGCAGCAGTAGCCTCGGCATCAAGGACAGGAAGCTGACGCCGAAAGATCTGCACAAGCAGACTGACATTGCTGAGATAATTCTCATCTTCCTTTAGCCTCCTTGTACAGTCTTCTTAAGTTCCCATAATCCCTTTCGCTGTTCAACCAACGTAAAGGAGGAAGGGCTCGTTTCGGTTCACAGTCCCTCACGGCAGGAGGATGTGACACAGGAGCATGCGGAAGCTGGCCACACCGCATCTATCACCAGCAAGGAGAACGCAGACAGCAAGTTGGCCTATGCTACAACCATAAAAGCCTCCCCATTGTGTTCACACACTGCGGCTTCCTCTTCTGCTCCTTCCTGTTAGGAGGCCAAATGCGGAAGAGGAACAGCATCACCCCAGGGCCTGTCATTCTACCCACACCGTCTCTTCTGGAGAAGGAAAACCCTGAAGTGCTAAAACTGCCTCCTAGGGTTCCTTCCACCGAGGCTCCTATTGAGTGTCCGGGAACCTGCAGTGCACCCAAGGGCCAAACCAGAGCTGGGTCATGAGTCTGAGGCCATTTTGGTGGCCTTTGTTCATGGTATCTGAGGTCAAAATCCCTAGGAACCGAAGCTGAGTTTCTAGATGTGGGCTAAGAAGGGCTGGGACATCTGTCCACCCTGGTGCAGGCTTCTATGGAACAGCAAGAGCTGGCTGCATCCTCTAGTCAATTGGAGATGAGGAAGAAAAGCATCCACCTATAAAACTGAGGTTCAGAAAAGTTGAGTAGTTTGCTCAAAGCCACACAGCCAAAGAGCATTCCTCAAAAAGTCTAATAAGGTTTTGAGTATCCCATTCCAACTTATCTGACTTATTTACATTACAAGCCCCTTGAGATTTCATGTGAAAAACTGTTCCCAATCCACCCATCTTCAGACAGTCAGACAGTGAATTAATTAGCAAGCCCACTTCCCTGTATTAAAACCCACAAGGCATTGGAGAGATGGCTCAGCTTTAAGATCATGCACTGTTCCTCCAGAAGTCTCAAATTTGGCTCCAAGTACCCACATGGGGCAGCTCAGGATCTCCTGGAGCTCAGGGTATCTGACTACTCTGGCTTCTGAGGGTACCTGTACTCACCTGCACATACCCACACACAACCAAAATTTTAAATAATTAAATTTTTAAATAAGAATAATAAGATAAATCTTTAAAAGTAAAACCCAGAGCCAGGCTATGGTGGCACACACCTTTAATCCCAGCACTCAGAAGACAGAAGCAGGCAGATCTCTGTGAGTTCAAGGCCAGCTTGGTCTATAGAGTAAGTTCCAGGACAGCCAGGGCCACACAGAGAAACCTTGTCTCGAAAAACAAACAAATAAATTAATAAATAAATAAATAAATAAATAAATAAATAAAATATATACCTCCATACATACATATATACCATGGTCACATTTTTAAGAAATGCTCAGGACAGGCAGAGTTATAGCAGCAGATAGGAGAAGATGCTGGGGACTATGAGGGAGCATAAAATAGGGAGAAAAGTTGAAGAGTACAGATCATCTCTCTGGTGGATGATGGAATTGTTTTACACTGGTTGTGATGAGGGTTGTGTAGATCTATACAGTAAAAGCCAGCAGAGTAAGCACTTTATTTTAATGTATATTTGACTCTTTGATTTATGGGGGCGCACGCATCAGGTGCTCTCACACCACAGGCCAGTGCGGAGGTCAGAGGACAACAGGGTGATTCTCAGGAATCAGTTCTCTCCTTCCACCTCCCAGGGATGGAGCTCAGGTGCTCAGGCCTGCACCTCTCTCCTCCAAGCCATCCTGTCGAACTTGGAACGAGCAGTTAGACTGTGCAATCTGTGTGGTATGGAAATTCAACCTCAGTGACCCTGTCCGTTTCAAGCCATACTGAAACGTTCCGCCAAGCTTTTCCTGAAGAAAAACTCCACTATCATAGCTATCCATCCAATGTTTTTAGTTTCATTCTATTCTAAGTAAAGATCCTCCATGAATAATTAAAAGAATACATTATTCTAAAAGCTAGTATTATTATGAAAGATATGGATTTGATTCTCAACTCTGCCTGCAGCCAGACAGCGTGACAATGATAAGTCAGGTCTCATTCCTTTCCTGGGATCCTCAGTATCCTTGGCAACAGAGATACACACCTGCCCCACAGGGGTCCCTGCTCCACCTCATAGTGTGGTCCAGACACACTGTCCCCACAGCAACCACCCACGGCATCCAAGGGAAAGGTGAATTTGGCCCAAGCTCTCTCAAACAGAGGGGCAAACCATGCCTCACTCTCACAGAAGTAGTCTAGGGGCTCCAGAAATCCTCTAATATTATAAATATTTCCAAACTTGGAGCCTAAGGGTATGGCTAGTTTGATAGAGTGAAAATAGCAGAACATGCTCAGCCTTGTGATGCAGGAAAGGATTTGCCGGCTCAAAAACTGCAAATTCTGAAGGAAATTGATCTACTTCAAGATCCAGCTATACCACTCTTGGGTATATACCCAAAGAACCTAGGTCATTGCTGCTGTAGCAGTGCCTATTTCAGCCATCATCAGGGAGGCTTCTTCCTGCAGCAGGTGAGAGCAAAGACAGAGATACACAGCAGGACATTATGCAGAGAGAGAGAGAGAGAGACAGAGACAGAGAGACAGAGAGACAGAGAGAGAGACAGAGAGACAGAGACAGAGAGACAGAGAGCAAGAGACAGAGAGAGAGAGAGAGAGAGAGAGAGAGAGAGAGAGAGAGAGAGAGACCTTGAAACACACAGCTCTAAATGAGATGTCCCCCACCAAATCCCTCCCCTCAGAACTCAGTGAACTCTGAAAAAGTAGAGGTGGAGGAATGGGGAAGACAGAGGGGACAGAGGACACCAGAATAAGTCCCTCTGAAACAACTGAGCAAAGCTCATATAAACTCACAGAGACTGAAGCAGCCTGCCCAGGACCTGCATGGCTCTGAGCCAGGTCCTCTACACATACATATGCTTTCTGTTTAGTTCTTTATGGGACTTCTAAATGTGTAAACAAGCGGGTCTCTGAATCTGTTTGTTTGTTTTTGTTTTATGTTATTTTTAACAGGATTTCTCTGTGTAGCCCTAGCTGTCCTGGAACTCATTCTGTAGACCAGGCTAGCCTAGAACTCTGAGATCCACCTGCCTCTGCCTCCCAAGGGCTGGTGGTGTAACCTGCTTAATCAGCTTAAACTCTATAGCCCCTCCATGGAGACCTACTTCAGTTCCTAGCATAACCGAAGTTCCTCTGCTAATACTAGTTATTGCTCTTAGCATATTAGAAGTCATATTCTTTTTTTAATTTTTATTTAATTAATTTATTCAGATTACAACTCAATTGTTATCCCATCATTTGTATCCTTCCATTCCTCCTTCCCTTCTGCTTTCACCCTATTCCCATCCTCTAGGTCTATGACCGAGGGGGACCTCCTCCTCCCCCAATATATGGTCGTAGGCTATCAAGTCTCATCTTGGTAGTCTGCTTATTCTTTCTCTGAGTGTCACCAGGGCTCCTTGCCAAGGGGAGGTCATCAAATATGGGGAACCAGAGTTCATGTCAGTTAGTCCCTGCTCTCCACATAACTGTGGAGAATGTCCTGTCTATTGGGTAGATCAGAGTAGGGGTTCAATGTTTACTACTTGTATTGTTCTTGGTTAATGCAATAGTTTGAACAGACCCCCCTGGGTCCTGAAGACTTTCATGGGACATGCCTTTTGGGCTAGTGCCCAATTATAAGTGAGTATATACCATGTGAGTCTTTCTGCTTCTGGGTTAACTCACTCATTATGATCACTTCTAGCTCCATCCATTTGTCCACAAATTTCGGGATTTCCTTGTTTTTATTAGCTGAGTAGTATTCCATAGTGTAAATGTACCACAGTTTCTTTATCCATTCTTCAACTGAGGGACATTTAGGCTGTTTCCATGATCTGGCTATTATGAATATGGCTGCTATGAACATGGTTGAGTATATGTCCCTGTTGTGTGGTGGAGCATTTTCTGGGTATATTCCAAGGAGTGGAATAGCTGAGTCTTGAGGAAGCCCTATTCCCAGTTTTCTGAGATAGTACCAGATAGATTTCCAAAGTGGCTGTACTAGTTTGCATTCCCACTAGCAATGAAGAACTGTTCCTCTTTCTCCACATCCTCGCCAGCATGTGGTGTCACTTGAATTTTTTATCTTAGCCATTCTGATGGGTGTAATATGGAATCTCAGAGTTGTTTTGATTTGCATTTCTCTGATGACTAAAGACACTGAGCATTTCTTTAAATGTTTCTCAGCCATTCGATATTCCTCTGTTGAGAATTCTGTGTTTAGTTCTGAGCCCCGTTTCTTAATTGGGTGATTTGGTTTGGTGGTGTTTACTTTCTTGAGTTCTTTATATATTTTTTGGATATTAGACCTTTGTCAGATGTAGGGTTGATGAAGATCTTTTCCCAGTCTGTAGGCTGTCACTTTGTTCTGTTGACAGTGTCTCCTGCTTTACAGAAGTAGAAGCCATATTCTTGACCATAAGGTGAAATTAAGTTTAAGTTTTCAGGCTCTGCCTTCCAATGATTCTGTCTCTATGGTTTCACTTCTCAAACTTTGTATACTTTGTTACCTGGACACTCTGTGAAGTTCTCCAGTTACAGAACCAATCAAAGTAAAAGTCAGTTAAAAACACTTTGTGTAACTAGTTAAAATTATGTAATTTTGCTTCCTACCCATGGATTCCTGGGTGCAATTTTGTTGGTTGTTACCTGGTTATGGTTTGTTACCTGGTAGTTACTTGGTGACAGTTTTCTTATTTCAAAGCCTGCCTTAGAAGCAGACTGATGTCATAGTCTGGTTCCCAAGTACAGATTATGGCCCAGACCTGTCAGCTTATGTTTAGTTTATGTCCAGCTTATGTTCAGTTTTTTGTTCAGTGTTCAAGTAAACTTCCATCAATTTGAGTCTGGTGTACTAGTGGTCAGTATGTGGCTATCCCTGAATCCTGACACTGGGGTTAAAGGTATGAACCGCCACCACTGCCTGGCCAGGGCTTCTGATTCCTGTACCTTTTCTTGGGGCCCTTTTATTTTTCTGTTGGCTTTTCTTGTCCAACTTCAGTATAATGGTTTTTGTTTTATCTTATTATATTTTATTTTGTTGTTTTGTTGTTATCTCCTAGAAGCCTACCTTAGTTTTATTGCTGTGAAGAGACACCATGACCACAGCAACACTTTGTTGTTGTTGTTGTTGTTGTTGTTGTCGTTATTGTTGTCATTATTATTAATAATTTATTTATTTTTATATCCAACTGCAGTTTCCTCTCCCTTCTCTCCTCCCAGTCCTTTCTGCCCCCATCTCCCTCCCCACAGCCACTCTTCCTGCATTTCTCTTCAGAAAATGGGAGGCCTCCCCTCCCATGGATATCAAATAGTCCTGCCATATAAAGTTGCAGTAAGAATAGGAGCATCTTCTCCTATTGAGGTTAGACAAGGCAACCCAGTAGGAGAAAAAGGTCCCAAAGGCAGGCAACAGAGTCAGACACAGCCCCTGCTCCCACTGTAGAGTCCCACTTGAAGACCAAGCTACACACCTGTAACATACATGCAGAGAGCCTAGGTCAGTCCCATGCAGGCACCATGGTTGGCAGTTCAGTCTCTGTGAGCCTCTTTGGGCTCAGTTAGTTGAGTCTGTAGTTTTCTTGTAGTGTCCTTGACCCCTCTAGCTCCTACAATCCTTCCTCTCCACCACCACCACCCCACACACACACAGGATTTCCCAACTCTGCCTAATAATTGGATGTGGGTCTCTGCATCAGTTTCCACCAGTTGCTAATGAAACCTGACAATGGTTGTGCTAGGCTTCTGTCTGCAAGTGTTGCAGAATATTACCAGCTGTGTCAGGGGTGGGCTCCCTCTCAGAGCATGGTTCTCAAACTGGACCAGTCATTGGTTGGCTACTCCCTCAATTCCTGCTTCCTCTTTACCCCTGAACATCTTATAGATGGAACAAGTTTCAGGTCAAAGGTTTTGTGGCTGGGTTGGTGTCCCTGTACTGGAAGTCTTGCTTAGTTAGAAGAGATGGCCAGTTTAGGCTCTATAGCCCCCATTACTAGAGTGTCAGCTAGAGTCACCCTCAAAGATTCCTGGGAATTTCCATTGCCCTTAGTTTTTACCTAGCCCCAGAGATGCCCCGACCCATTCTAGTTGTCTCTTCCAGTGTTCTTTCCCTCTGTCCTCACCCATCCTGATCCCCATCTCTTCCCATCCTCATCCCCATCCAGTCTCCTCCCCCAGCCATGCTCCCCACCCACCAACTCCACCACCACCACCACCACCACCACCACCTCTACCCACAATGTCTATTCTATTTCCCCTTCTCGGTGAGATTCACAAGTCTCCCCTTGAGCCCTCTTGTTACCTAGCTTTTTTGGGTCTGTGTAGTGTGTAGCATGGTTATCCTGTACTTTATGGCTAATCATAGCAATTCTTATACAGGAAAACATTTCATTGGGGCTGGCTTACATTTCAGAAGTTTAGCCATTATTGACATGGTGACAGACTTGGCAGTATGCAGGCAGACCTAGTACTGGAGAAGGAGCTAAGAGTTCTACATCTTGGGCTGGAGTGATGGCTCAGAGGTTAAGCACACTGACTGCTCTTCCAGAGGTCATGAGTTCAGTTCCCAGCAACCACATGGTGGCTCACAACCATCTATACTGTGATCTGATGCCCTCTTCTGGACTGCAAGTGTACGTGCAGGCAGAGCACTGTATACATAGCAATAAATCAATAAATCTTTTTTTTTTTTTTAAGAATACTACATCTTGATCTGCAGGCAGCAGCAGGAGATTAGGCATAGCTTGAGCATATGAAACCTCAAAGCCCAAGCCCCAACAATGACCACTTCCTCCAATGAGGCCACACATCCTAATAGTGCCACTTTCCCATGAGCCAAGCATTCAAGTACATGAGTCAATGGGGTACATTCCTATCAAACCATCACAAAGCCTCTTCTTTTCTAATGAGAGACAGAAAAGGAGTAGATCTACATGAAGAGGGTGTGAGAATGAACTGGAAAAAGTAGAGGGCAGGAAAACTGTATTCAGATTATATTGTAACAGAAATAATCCATATTTAATAAAATTGGGTAAAAATTAAAACACTGTATCCAACAAACCAAACATAAAAAAAAATCCAGATAATACAAGTAAAGGGGTTTGATATTGTGTTGGTGCTGGCGGTTTAATATGGATAATGATGTACAGTAAAGTTGACTGCATTTAGAGTGGCTGAAACAGCAGTTAGATAAAGACAGAAAACAGAGGGACAGATGCTCCTGAGTAGGCTGGGTTTCCTGTTAAAGGAGGATGAACAGTCATCCAGTTCCTGTGCCAGCCACTGCCACTGATGAGGCTAGTAGAAACAGAAATGAAAGGCGTAGAAGTCAAAAGATTATATTGTCTATTTGGGGGAAACTATATCGGGAGCCACAGTTATAAGGGAGACCAATCAGTTTCCAGATACCATAATACTAATGGGGGGGTTGCAAAGGTGAAGGGCAGATATGAGGGGATCGGAGATGAGCAGGACCAGGGTGCATGATGTGAAACTCACAAAGGAGCAATAAAAAGTTAAAAAAAAAAAAAA
>CAJRSG010001842.1:375238-456658 GCA_907169655.1 Acomys percivali | reverse complement strand
AGAGAGAGAGAGAGAGAGAGAGAGAGAGAGAGAGAGAGAGAGAGAGAATGAATTATTTTTATCCCTAAGGTAGAGAATGTTTTCATTAGGATGTGTAAAGGATTAATGTCCTAACTCTTAGGGAAAGAACTCAGATCTGTATGTAATTTCGAAAGTTTATATAGATGAAAATAGAATAAAATATTTAAGGCTAGCTATAAAGTGGTGGTACATACCTTAAATACCAGCTTTCAGAAGATAGAAGCACACACATTTGAATTGAAACCAGCCTGGTCTACAAAGTGAGTCCAGGAGACCCATGCCTAACAGAGAAACCCGTCTTAAAACAACAAAATCATCAAATATAGAAATACATAAATTAGTAAAAGAATAAATAGAATTAATTTGTTCCTAAAGAATAGCACTTTTGTATTAGGGTGTATAAAGGATTAATTGCTTAGTTATTAGGGTAACAAGATAGATTTTTATATGAGTGTAGCAAGCTTATATAGAGGAAATTAGAATAAAGTATTTATTCTAGCTCTGCTGTGGTGGCACACAGCTTTAATCCAAGGACTCAGTACTCAGAGGCAGGCATATCTCTGAATTGAGGCCAGCCTGTTTTACAGAGTTAGTTTTAGAACAGCAATTACCAAATAGAAACTGTGTCCAAAAAAACCAAATATTTTTATAATTATGAGTAGGATTAAAGGAAAATGAACCAAGGGGCACATAACTGGTAATTATTGAAGTATGATTTACCAGTAATGACATGACAATTCAGTATTCAAAATAGCAAACTCTGTTTTAATACCTAAGCATTGTTTTAATGAACACATATATTTCTGTTATTTCTACAAAGCACACAGGAGCTGTGCTGGAACTCATTAGATAGCCCAGGCTGGAGGTGAACTCAGAGAGATCCACCTGTCTCTGCCTCCCCTGAGCTGGGATTAAAGTCATGTACCACAACACCTGGCTTTCTTAAGACAGGGTTGCTCTGTCATGTTCTCTTCATGGTGTCCTTGATTTCTTGGATGTTTTGTGTCAGGATTTTTCCAGATTTAGCATTTTCTTTAATGGTTACTTCAAGATCTGTGATTGTATCTTCTAGACCTGAGATTTGTTCCTCCATCTCTTGGATTCTGTTAGATACGTTTGCCTCTGTGTTGCTCACCTTCCTCTCTGAGCTCCATATTCCTGTTTTTCTTCTGCCAGTGTGTTTATCATTGAATCTACTTTCACCTTCAGATCTTGAACTGTTTCATTTATTTATTTCATCTGACTGTTTGTATATTCCCGAATTTCTTCCATTGCCTTTTTATAGGCCTTCAAAGCTTGAAGTGTTTTATTGATTTCCTCCATATGGTTGTTTGTATTTTCCTTAAATTTTTCCATTATCTCTCTATAGGCCTCTTTTATGTCTCTCACCTGTTTGGCTGCGTCTTGTTGCATTTGATTATGAATTTTATTTGTGTCCTCCATTATCATCCTCATTACGAAGTATTTGAGGTCATTTTCTTGTATTTCCATTGTGTTTGAGTTCTCTGGGTTGTTTTCTTTGGAATAGCTGGGATCTGGAGATGCCATATTGTTTTTGGTTTTTTTTTTTTTGCATATGATTTTATGTTGTCCTTTAGGCATCTTGCCATCTCTGTTTTTGGCAGGTAACTTCCGGAGTTAGGTGGAGGGAGTCTGGGAATTGATTCACCCATTTTTCTCATGATTTCACCAGGCCAGAAGTGCTGATGCTTTACTGTTTCACTGATAGTTTGTGTCTCTCACAGCCAGTGATCACCAGCTCCACTGTACTGTGGATCCTGCAATTGTTCTGGTTATCTGAATGTGTGTTGGGTGAGGCCAAATTGTCCACAGCCTTCTGAGTCCACTTGTAGCACTGGAGCTCTCCAGGGACTGAAGCAGTTCAGTTGGAGGAGGTCTAATTGCCACTCTACTCCCTGTCTAACTGAGATTTCCTTATTCTCTGAGCTTTGATGCTCCGCTGGTCTGTGGTTCCTGGTAGCGTTTCAGGACCCAGACCACTCACAGAGTCCAGGTTAGTGTCATGGGGCCCAAACCACACACACACTGAGTCCAGTTCACATCTCTGGACCCAAACGGGTCTCTGGCCTAATTCACGCACTTAGTCCAGTTAGTGGTGAGTCGAACCAGGGTCTCAGGCCCAAACCACACACTGAGCTCACTGAGTTCAGCTAGAGTCTCAGAACCTAGATTGCACGCCAAACTCAACTAGAGTCTCTAGGCTCAAACTTCCTGCCAAGCTCAGCTAGGGACTCTGGGCCCAAGCTGTGCGCTGAGCTCAGCCAGAGTCTCAGGGCCAGGACCACCCGTTGAGCTCAGCCAGGGACTCTGGACCCAAACTGTGCACCAAATTCAGTTAGGGACTCTGAACCCAATCCACGCGCTGAGTCCAGCCAAAGTCTCAGAGCCAGGACTGGGCGCCAAGCTCAGCTAGGTTCTCTGGGCCCAAACTGCCTGCCAAGTTCTGCTAGATTCGCAGGACCCAAATTGCCCCCCAAGTTGAGCCAGGGACTCTGGGCCCAAACCTCATGCCAAGCTCAGCTAGAGTCTCAGGGCCCAAACCACCTGCTGAGCTCAGCCAGGGACTCTGGACTGAAACTGTGCCCTGAATTCAGCCAGGGACTCTGGGCCCTGGACTGCATGCTGAGACCAGCCAAAGTCTCAGGGCTGGGACTCTGCACCAAGCTCAGCTAGAGACTGGGCCCAAACCACATGCTGAGCTCAGCTAGAGTCTCAGGTTCTGAACCACACTCCGAGTCCTCTTTGGGTCTCAGGGCATGAGCTGCGCACTGAGTTGAGCGTGGGTCATGGGGTCCAAACCAAGCGCCTAGTTCAGCTAGGGTTGCAGGCCCAAATCTTGTACTGAGTCCCCTCTCCCACAGCAATTCCCACCAGCTGCCATGCCAATTGCCTCTGCTGGAGGGTTCCCAACTGCAAACCTCAGCTGCCATCACTACCACTGTGGTCCAAGAAAATCTGCACTCCTCCCATGTGCAGGGGTACACAAGTTTTCTGTATTTTGGTCCTTTCAAACTGTGGAGTACTCCCACTGTAGTGGGGTGGGGAGCTTGGTGTTCCTGGTTCAGAATTTTGTATAATTCCCTGAATCGTTTACTGGAGCTTCTAAACACAGTCCACATTGCTCGCCGCCATCTTGGATCTCTCCCTTGCTTTTTAGTTTTAAGAGTGATTCTTTTCTGAAAGATTAGATATATACTTTCCACAAAACATAATATTCAGGAAATACACAAGAGAACAAAGAAGCACCAACAACCATTGTAGAGCTTACTATTTAAGCTAAAAAGTTGAGTTAATGCATGATGAACACTGCTTCAAACTGTTTCTGTACATGCATCATGTAAAATGCATTCTATGTAAATATCTCTACAGTTAAATGCCTCGGTCCCAACTCACACTTCTCTGCCCCTGTGCCCCTGTACTGTGAACATGCTTGGAGACAAGGTGTAAATGAACTAGCTCTGTGTTCTCGTATTCAGTTGTGGGAAATGGAGATGAGCCAGGTGTGACCTAAAGATTGACATGTGCCTACCTGATATTCAGATATGGGAGAGTCAAGGTGAGTTTTCTTCTCCACATTGTATTCTATTAGTTCCACTTCGTTAGGATTTCTGGAGTAGTTTTAATATGGCCATTATATCAATATAAGTGTCTCCTTAACTGTGACATTTTAAAGGCACACAGTCTTCCAGAGAGTCCTTTTGCTTTCTTGAGTTTATTATAACTGCTCAGATTTTGTTCCCCAAGTAGGATTGTCCAGTAGTTTTTAAGTGGACTGTTTTTTTTTTTTTAACATTCAATGGAATTATATTTTCCAAGCTCCATCATATCAGGAAACAGCCATACTGTTCCCCATGTCGCCTCTAAATGACAGTATACTTAGAAGCACTTTGATTCTCCCAGAAGTCTTGTTGCCTTGTCTCTGGGCATTGCCAAGACCAACACCACAGGCTTGTTTCATATGCAAGATTCCCCTGCCTCAACCTCCCAAGTAGCACCCAGCAAAACTAAATGGTTTCCTTTAAATTTTATTCAATTTCTTATGCTAGAGATAGAACACAATGCATGCTAGGCAAGTTGTTCATTAATTGAGTCACCAGTACAAGGAGGTCATTAAAAGTGTAAGGTAATTAAACAAATGTGTCATAAAATAAAACACCAATAAAATATTAATTAAAAAGGAGAAAATATATTTGAGACACAAGAGTATAGCTTCTTTTATTGTGGAAGATCTCATATACTTAGCATGATATGATTTTAATTTTTGCCAAGGCACCAAGGCTGCTATAATGAATGTACTAATTACCTGACTTCTAAGACATCTAGGTCATGGGACTAGAAAGGAAAAAAATCTGAGGGTGTCTCTACATGTTGCAAACAGATACTGTCCATCTTCCTTTTATGGGTAATACTATCAGTATTTTTCTTATGGTCACTGATGATCCAAACCTACCCTCAATGACACACAAGGCATCACTAGTGCAGAAGTCCTCCATTCAAGTTGGTAAGGAATACTAGCTGTCCATACAAGGACAGAAACCATCCAACTAATCATTTCCCAGATCCAAGTTGTAATTATGGGCATCTTACATTTCTTCCAACAAATATCAGCAAGTTATTGACAGCTTTCCACAAGACACCAAGTTATGCCATTGTTTTGTTTTGTTTTTCTGACATCAAGTTATGTTATAGTACAACCGTGAACTAAATTAAGGAGGTTTAAATATAAAGACAGAGAGAAAAAACAAACATAAGCATTCCACAGCTCCTGTGAATTATGTACTCACTAGCAAAGGCTGGCTTGGAACCAAGTCTTCTGAAGGCCCCTCCCTGGTTGTAGAGTTTGTCTTAAAGGATCCACTTACAGAGAGGCAGTCTGGGCTCAGATTGGTGGAAAAGACAGTGTCTGTACCTTCTTTTTTAAAATATATTTTATTAATTTATTCATATTACATATAAATTGCTATCCTATCCCTTATATGCTCCCATTCCTCCCTACCTCCCATTTTCCCTTACTTCCCTCCCCCATAATTGTGTATGAGGGGGACTCTACCCACTGTATATGCTCATAGGGTATCATGTCTCTTCTTGGTAGCCTCCTATCCTTCCTACAAGTGTAACCAGCCCTCCCCATCCAGGGGACATGGTCAAATATGGTTTATCAGAGTTCATGTGAAAGTCAGACTCCACTCTCCACTCAACTGTGAAGAATGTCCTGTCCATTGGCTAGATCTGGGTAGGAGTTCAGAGTTGACTGCACGTATTGTCCTTGGCTGGTGCCATAGTTTAAGCTGGCATCCTGGGCCCAGATCTGCCCGTTATAATGTTCTTATAGGTTTCTAGGACCCTCTGCATCCTTCTATTTCCTTTTATATAGGAAAAGAGATAGGTAAGTTAATTATCAGATAATCCAACCTTCAGATAAACAAATGAGTGTTAGCCACCCAGGGAAGCTGGGTGTGGTGGCACAGGTCTTTAATCCTAGCTCTTGGGGAGGCAGAGGCAGGCAGATCTCTAAGAGTTCCAGGACAGCCTGGTCTACAAAGTGAATGTGGCACAGGTATTGTTCTGAGGATAATAGGCATTAAGGAAAGAGAAGATACCAGACTCCAAGGCCCAGAAAATATTTTCAACAAAATCATAGAAGAAAACTTCCCCAATTTAAATAAAGAGATGCCTATAAACATACAAGAGGCCTACAGACCACCAAATAGAATAGACCAGAAAAGAAAAATTTCCTGTCACCTGATAACCAAAACATAAAATAGACAGAACAAAGAAAAAATATTAAAAGCTGCAAGGGAAAAGGGCCAAATAACATTCAATAGCAAACCTATCAGAATTACACCCGACTTCTCAGCAGAGACCATAAAAGCGAGAAGGGCCTGGACAGAGATCCTGCAAACCTTAAGAGGACGCAGGTGCCAGGCCAGACTACATTATCCAGCAAAACTATCAATAACCATTGACGGAGAAAACAAAATATTCTATGACAAAAACAAATTCAAACAGTACCTATCCACAAATCCAGCTTTACAGAAAGTACTAGAAGGAAAACTCCACCCCAAAGGGACAAGCTACAACTAAAACTACACAGGAAATAGATAACGACACCATGGCAAAAACACAATGACACAAACGCTCTACTGGAACCAACATCAAAATTAAGACTCTTAACAGTCATAGGTCATTAATATATCTCAACATCAATGGTATCAATTCTCCAATAAAAAGACACAGACTAACTGAATGGATGCATAAACAAGATCCAACATTCTTCTGCATTCAAGAAACACATCTCACCCATAAAGATAGACATTACCTCAGGGTAAAAGACTGGAAAAAATATTCCAAGCAAATGGTCACAAGAAGCAAGCAGGTATAGCCATTTTAATATCTAACAAAATAGATTTTAACCAAAATTAATCAAAAAGGATGAGGAAGGTCACCTCATACTCATCAAAGGTAAAGTCAACCAAGATGATATCACAATCCTGAACATCTATGCTCCCAATACAAGGGCACCCACATTCGTAAATCTATTAATGAAAGCTTAAACCATACATTGATCCCCACACAATAACAGTGGGAAACTTCAATACCCCATTCTCACTGAAGGATTGGTCACTGGAACAGAAACTAAGCTAAGAAATAACATCATTAACCAATGCCATGAATCAAATGGACCTAACAGATATCTACAGAAACTTTCACCCAAACAAAAAGGACTATACTTTTTTCTCTGCACCCCATGAAACCTTCTCCAAAATTGATAACATAGTAGATCACAAAGCAAGCCTCAACAGATACAAGAGGATTGAAATAGTATCTTGTATCATATCAGATCACCATGGTCTTAGGCTGCACTTCAACAACAGAAATAACAAAAAGCCTACACATACATGGAAACTAAACAACTCTCTTCTTAATGACACGTGGGTCAGGGAAGAAATAAAGAAAGAAATTAAAGACTTCCTGAAATTCAATGAAAATGAAGAAACAACATACCCAAATTTGTGGGATATATTGAAATCAGTGCTAAGAGTAAAATTCATATCACTAAGTGCCTTTAAAAAGAAATTGGAAACATCCCACATAAGCAATTTAATGACAAAGCTGGAAGCCCTAGAAAAAAAAGAAGCAGAAACATCCAAGAGGAGTAGATGTTTCGAAATAATGAAACTCAGGGCTGAAATTAATAAATTAGAAACAAAGAAAACAGTCCAAAGAATCAATAAAACCAAGAGCTGGTTCTTTGAGAAAATCAACAAGATAGACAAACCTCTAGCCAAACTAATGAAAAGTCAGAGAGACAGTATCCAAGTCAACAAAATCAGAAACAGAAAGGGAGACATAACAACACACACTGGAGAAATAGGATCATAAGATCCTACTTTGAAGGCATTTATGCCATAAAATTTGAAAATCAAAGGGAAATTGATGATTTTCTTGAACAATTCCACTTGCCAAAAATTGAGTGAAGAACAGATAAATAAGCTAAATAGTCTCATTTCCCGTATAGAAATAGAAGCAATCATTGATAGTCTCCCAACTAAAAAAATTCCCAGGGCTAGATGTTTTCAGTGTAGAATTCTACCAGACCTTCAAGGATGTGTTAATGTGATACTCTACAAGCTACCATCTATATAATCCACCATATGAACAAACTGGAAAAAAAAACCACATGAACATCTCCTTAGATGCAGAGAAAGCATTTGATAACATCCAACACCCATTCTTGTTTAAAGCTTTGGAGAGATCAGGGATACAAGGCACATACCTCAACATAATAAAGGCTATATACAGCAAGCCAATAGCCAAAATCAAATTAAATTGTGAGATACTTAAGGAAATTCCTCTAAAATTGAGAACAAGGCAAGGCTGTCTACTCTCTCCATATCTCTTCAATATAGTCATGGAAGTTCTAGCCAGAGCAATAAGACAACAAAAGGAGATCAGGGGGATAGAAAAGGAAAAAGAGGAAGTCAAATTATGCAGATGATATGATAGTGTACATAAGTGACCCCCAAAATTCCACCAGAGAACTATTACGGCTGATACACACCTTCAGCAAATTGTTTGGATACAAAATTAACTCAAAAAAGTCAGGAGCCTTCCTATATATAAATGATAATCATGCAGAGGAAGAAATTAGGAAAACTAGCCACAAGCAATATAAAATATTTAGGAGTTACTCTACCCAAGCAAGTGAAGGACTTGTTTGAAAAAATTTCAAAACTCTGAAGAAAGAGATTGAAGAGGACATGAGAAGATGGAATGATCTTCCTTGCTCATAGATCAGGAGAATTAACATAGTAAAAATGGCCATCTTACCAAAAGCAATTTACAGGTTCAATGCGATCTCTATCAAAATACCTACACAATTTTTTAAAGACATTGAAAGTTTAATTCTCAACTTCACACGGAAAAACAGAAAACCCAGAATAGCTAAAACAATCTTGTACAATAAAAGATCCTCCGGAGGAATCTCCATACCTGATCTCAAGCTATACTATAAAGTAACAGTAATTAAAGCAGCATGGCTGCAGCAATAGGCTGGTTGATCAGTGGAATCGAATTGAAGACCCAGATATGAATCGACGCAAATGTGGTCACTTGATTTTTGACAAAGAAGCCAAATCTATTCAGAGGAAAAAGGATAGCATCTTCAACAAATGGTGCTGGCCTAGCTGGATAGCCATGTGTAAAAAACATGCAATTGGACCCATATTTGTCACCATGCACAAAACTCAAATCCAAGTGGAACAAACACCTCAACATAAAACCAGAGACACTAAGGCAGTTAGAAGAAAAAAGTGAGGAAGAGCCTGGAACACATTGGGAGGCAATTTCCTGAACAGAACTCCAACAGCCCAGGCCTTAAGGTCAACAATTAATAAATGGGACCTGGTGAAACTGAGAAGCTTCTGTAAGGCAGGAGACATTGTCAACAGAACAAAGCAACAGCCTACAGACTAGGAAAATATCTTCACCAAACCTACATCTGTAAAACGTCTAATTTCCAAAGTGTATAAAGAACTCAAGAAATTAAACACCACCAAACCAAGTTACCCAGTTGAGAAATGGGGCTCAGAACTAAACAGAGAATTCTCAACAGAGGAATATCGAATGGCTGAGAAACACTTAAAGAAATGCTCAACCTCCTTAGTCATCAGGGAAATGCAAATCAAAACAACTCTGAGATTCCATCTTACACCCATCAGAGTAGCTAAGATCAAAAATTCAAGTGACACCACATGCTGGCGAGGATGTGGAGAGAGAGGAACACTCCTTCATTACTGGGGGGAATGCAAACTTGTAAAATCAATTTGGAAATCTATCCGGTGCTATCTCAGAAAACTGGGAATAAGGCTTCCTCAAGACCCAGCTATTCCACTCCTTGGAATATATCCAGAAAATGTTCCAGCACACAAGAAGAACATTTGCTCAACCATGTTCATAGCAACCTTATTGATAAATAACCAGAACATGGAAACAGCCTAAGTGTCCCTCAGTAGAAGAATGGATAAAGAAACTGTGGTACATTTACACTATAGAATACTACTCAGCTATTAAAAACAAGGAATTCCTGATATTTGTGGACAAATGGATTGAACTAGAAATGATCATAATGAATGAGTTAACCCAGAAGCAGAAAGACTCAAATGGTATACACTCACATATATCTGGACACTAGCCCAAAAGTTATGTCCCATGAAAGTCTTCACTTACCAGGAAACTGGGACAGAGGGGAGGACATGCTCTTGGGACTCTAGGTGAGAGAATCATGGGAGAATGGGGAAATAGAAAGATCCAGAGGGTCCTAGAAAACTACAAGAAGAACATTATGATGTGCAGATCTGATCCCAGGGGTCCTGCTTAAACTATGGCACCAGCCAAGGACATTACATGCAGTAAACTTTGAACCCCTACCCAGATCTAGCCAATGGACAGGACATTCTCCACAACTGAGTGGAGAGTGGGGTCTGACTTTCACACGAACTCTGGTACACCATATTTGACCATATCCCCTGAATGGGGAGGCATGGTCGCACTCAGAGGAAGGACAGCAGGCTACCAAGATGAGACTTGATAACCTATAAGCATATTCAGGGGGAGGAGGTCCCCCTCAGTCACAGTCATAGGGGAGGGTAGTAAGGGGAAAATGGGAGGGAGGAATGGGAGGATACAAGGGATGGGATAACAATTGATGTACTATGAATAAATTAATAAAATATATTAAAAATAAATAAAAAGCAAATAAATAAATAAAATATAAAGTTAAAAATATGTTTTCTATTTAGATCCAACGGATGTAATAATTTTTGTAGTGAATTTTTAAGTAATGGATAGATCTATAATCTTCATATTGTTATACTTAAAAATAAATTTCAGTTTTATTCTCCAGTATTTGTGATGTTATCTTGGTTGAATTTTCCTTTGATGAGTATGAAGTGACTTTCCTTGTTTCTTTGGATTCATTTTAGTTGAAAGTCTATTGAATGGCTACTTTCGCTTCCTTGTGTCCATTTGACTGGAAGATATGTTTCCAGCCTTTTAGGATGAGGTAATGTGTATCTTTTTGGCTGAGATATGTTTCTTGAATGTAGCAGAATGTTGGAGATTGTTTATACATCGATTCTGTTAGTCTGTGACTATTTATTGGATACTTGAGACTATTGATGTTCAGAGAGATTAATGACCTGTGACTTGTTAGTTCCTTTGATTTTGATGTTGGTTGTGGTAGTGTATTTGTGTGTTTGTCTGGTTTGTGTTTTGCTAAAGTGAAGTTATCTATTTCCTGTGTTATCCTGGGTGTAGTTAGCCTTTGTGGGCTGGTGTTTTTTTTATATTTTCTTCTGTAGGGCTGGATTTGTGGATAGGTACTGTTTGAAAGTGCTTTTTTCATGGAATATCTTATTTTTGCCATCTATGGTTTTTGATAGTTTTGCTGGGTGTAGTAGTCTGGACTGGCATCTCTTGTTTCTTAGGGTTTGCAAGATCTCTCTCCAGTCCTTCTGGGTTTCAGGGTGTCCTATGAAAGGTCAGGTGTGTGTCTGATAATTTTGACATTATAGGTTTCTTGGCATCTTTCCTTTGGTGCTTGTAATGTTTTTTCTTTGTTGTGTACATGTTGTGTTTTGATTATTTTGTGACAGGAGGATTTTATACTCTCAAGATTTCTTCAAGTTGAGTATTGTGGCACATGCCTTTAATTTCAGCACTTGGGAGGCAGAGACAGGCAGATCGCTTTGAGTTCCAGGCTGGCCAGGTCTACAAAGTTAGTCAAGGACACCCAAGATGACATAGAGAAACCCTGTTTTGGAAAAAAAAAATTCTTCCTTTAGAAATTTAGCCTCTGCCAGGGATGAGCCCTCCATCCAGACAGCAGTCATACACAGGGTAAGGCAATGTGTGAGTCTTTTTTTCTTTTAGCCATAGTCTTTATTTGCTATCTTTTTTCCATCCCTTGTTTTTTGTCTTTATTTTTCATCGAAGCTACTCCAGCCTGGTGAAAGTCATTTACCTTTACTTTCTGAGTCTTTCTATGTAGCAATGGTTGTCCTAAAATTTGATATGTAGAAGAGGCTACCATTCAGTTGAGAGTGATTTGACTCTCTAGTGCTGGGACTAAACTTGTTCCTCACCACCAGCAGCTTCCCTCAGTTTTCAGGCAAGTTCTATTAAGACTAGGCTGAACTCAGGGACATCTCTCTTTTCTTTTATTTTTCATCCATAGGTAAGGAAATAGGAGCTGAAAAGAAAGAAAGGGGGATATAGAAATATAGAGGGAGGATAGAGCAAAGGTAGGTGATTGAACCTACTTCTTAACTCAAGGCCTTGTTACTCATAATGAAGGTTATTTCTAAGTTATTGGTATAGAATTTCAAAAGCCTCCAAGACCCACATAATATGACAATTAAATATTTTATTATTCTAAAGTTTCTTTGAAACAAGACATGTTAACTCTTGACAACACCCAGCCAACCTCAAAGATGATGATGAGCATCAAAGAACCTCCTTATGGAGTTGGCTTCAAATGTAGCAAATCAGCCACTGCGAAAAATGCCTTTTTTTTTTTTTCTGCCACAAACAGAATTCTGCCTAAAAATGTGCAACTTAGATGCAGGCGGAGTCAACAACTAAACTCTGCCAAGGCAAGGTAAACAATAGTCCTCAATAGTTCCTGCCTCACAAGTATGTCTGTCAGATATATTAGGAAAGAAGGCTGAAGATGATGCTTCAATGTTAGAGAGAGTTTTGGGTGACTTCAGGTAGTGAGCTGTCTCTGTCATCTTCTCATTTGGAAAACTGCTAACCTGCACTCCAGCATATTCAGGTAATTAATTTTATTCCTTCTCAAGTCTCTGATGCAGTTGAAGACCAGATAGTTTAGTTTTAAAATTAAGCTTAGTTGTTTAGGGGTTAAGAAGTTTTTAAGTCTAGATAGATGTTTTAAGTTGATAATGGAAAGCTATTATAGATATTGATTTACATTCAGAATTTTAGACTCACCAAGATAGGAAAGATGTTTCCTTCAAGGCTACCAAATACAAATAGCCAAAACACTAGGAATGTAGCATTTATATAATTCCTGATTGTTTCATGGTTCTTGCTGTAGTAGTTTATTGTATATATGTATAATAATATAAATGTATATGTAAAAAATAAAAAAAATTAATAACATACATACTGAATATATACTAAAGAGATTCAGTCAGTAGTTTCATTCAGGATAGTAGACAGAAGCCATCCTGGCCAAGTGTGCTTGCTAGTGAGGTTTGGGCTTGGTGGACTTTTTTTTTAAACAAAACCAGTGTCTTGCTGAGATACTTTTGCCTTGCTGGTATGTTCTGTGTGACACAAAAGTTTATTTGTTTCTAACAGGGATCTCTGAAGGTTCGTTTTTTAACTTTTGTAAAGTTAATTTTCCTGAGTGAGGTGGCAAACACCTTTAATCCTAGCACTCAAGGAAGCAGAGGTGGATCTCTGTGAGTTTGAGGCCAGCCTGGTCTACAAAGCAAGTCCAGAACAGCCACGGCCACACAAGAAATCCTGTCTCAGAAAGCAAAACAAAATAAATTCCTTTATTTAAAAGAAAAAGTAGTATTTATTTAAAAGAAAAAGTAATCAGTTCTCTCCTTTTATGGTGAGTTCTGGTCATCAGGCCTGCACAGCAAGTGCTTTTACCTACTAAGCCATCTTGCTAAACCTGTCCTGTTCTTTATCCATTATTTCTTGATCCCTGATATCCATGAGGACTTAAGTGAAAGCCCAAGCACACCCCTCACCCCCGCCAGTGACTCTTGAGCCAGCCTATGTGGGAATGATTTTCTACACACACACACACACACATTATTTGGTATTTTTCTTTTTTTTCATGGTGCAACCTTTGGCTTTATTCATGTCCTCCCTTTCCACCAAATTAAATCAAAGACAAGGCTCCTACCCACAGCCTTGTTCCTACCTTAATCTCCTGTGAGCCAGAAATATAAAATGCTGGTGTGTGACACGGAGAAGGCCAAAGGGATTAGGAGCCCTCCCCCTGGACCAATGCAGCAGGAGGGGCCCTGCTCAGGAAAGGTAAAGAGGTAGGGAGGAAGGGCCTACCAGCCCCTCCCTTGCGCTAGGAAAACTCATGCAGTCCTGGGAAGGAACCAAAACAAAACAAACAAACAAAACAAAACAAAACTGGCAGCATGGAGTCCTACAAGGGTGGAATGGGAGACAAGTAATTTGTACCTCTGTGAAGGGAAGTGTGGGAAAATTGGGGAGGTTTTGGGGAACTCAAAGAATGGATCAGCCCCTCAGGCACTTATTCTTTCCAACTGTAAGGCAGCACAAGTGGCCATCTCAAATACCTCCTGCACCCCTTCCTTAGTCTTGGTTGAGCACTTAAGGATACCGAAGGCACTGGTCCTTTTTGTCATGTCCCAGTCTTCCTCAGATCGAACAGGCTCCTGCTTCATCTTGCCTCGGGTCCTTTTTATTCTCCAAGATGATGATGGGCACATTGGGACTGCTTCACCTTGGGGGTGGGGAAGTGGGGGAGGGTCTACTTCTCAGGAATGTTTTCCAGGCTGTTAGGAATGTCAATGGAGAAACACTTGAGGATGTCGTCAGTGTCCAGGTAGGAGAGGCCCCAGGGGAACACAGTCTTCTTGCAATCCACCTTGATGTCTGTGATGTAGTTCTCAAAACACAGACCTCTGGGAACTGATCCTTGATGAAGACAATGAGACAGGTCTGTCCACAGGCACCATCACCCACGATCATGTGCCCTGGCTGAAACTTCAGCTCCTCCACTTCCAGCTGCATGGCAGGTACCAGAAGCTAAGCCACACATCCACTATTTTTTAAACCATTTCTTGCTAAGTAATAGTACTAGTGGCTGAGTATGGTCGTGCATGCCTTTAATCATAGTACTCAGGGAGGCAAAGGTAGGCGGATCTCTGTGAGTTCGAGGACAGCTTGGTCTACAAATGGAGTCCAGGTCAGCCAAGGCTTCACAGAGAAACCCTGTCTCAAAAAAAAAAAAAAAAAAGTACTGGTAATAGGAAGAACAGTATCATGTTTTTCTCTCCTTGTAACTCTCCTTAAGCTGTTTACAATCTAGTCCCACAGTGCCACTTTTGGGATTTTTAAAGAAAAATTTTTACATATACATTTATATTATTACACAAAAATAAAATAAATACATACAGCAAGAAGAACCACAAAACAATCAGGAGTATGGTGTTTTCAATTTGGGGAATTGTATGTTCTATAACCCATTAGCATTTTTATTAGTGCACCCATACTCTTGTAGTAAATTTGATTAAGGTGTGCCACAGCACCCCACAAAGATTAAGACTGTACTAATTAGCTTTAACTGTCAACGTTATAAACTCAACAGTCACCAGACATGAGAGCCTCAATTGACGAATTGCCTATATCAAATTGGCCTGTTGAGATGTATTTCAATTGGCGAGGAGGGACCACTGCTGTGAGTGGTACATAGGCAAGTGGTCCTTAGCTACATAAGCTAGTTGAGCATGAACCTATGGTGAACCAGAAAGTGAACAAACAAGAAACATTCCTCTATGGTTTCTGCCTAGAGTTCTTACCCTAACTTTCCTCAGTAATAGGTTGTGACTGGGAAGTACAAGATAAAATAAATTCTGTCCTCCCATCAGTAGCTTTTGGTCCGTGTTTTATCACAGCAACAGAAATCAAAGTCAGTCACTGGAATTCTTCCCAAAGAGATGCTCCACTTTTAGATGGCTCAGCCTTGGTTGTATCTCTTATCACCCATATCAGACAGCATGAAATACCACTAACACAAGGAGGCAAAGTATCTCCTACTACATGGGATGCCCTTATCAGCACTGCCCAAAATGATCCTCCACCCTCACAAGGACCAGCTTTAGCTGTTTTTCTTAAATCTCACACAGAGCTCATGTGGCTACTACTACTCCCAAACACATATTTGGTTGTATCTGTCCCTGTATGAGTGCCCTGTTTGTCATGGGTGGCTTTCAGTGGAGATATAAACAAATGTCTATTCCCCAGACAGGCACCAGAGCCAACTCAAGGAAAACAATTCCATTAAGCCTGGCCTGGAAACTAATGAATTCCTGAATGTTACTTATAGACGTATGGATAACTCAGAGGCAGCTGTAACACCAAAAACCCTACCCCAGCATAGGAGACAGCAAAATAGCTGCATCTTTGGGGCTTCCTTCCCAATTTATTGGCAGCTCCACATAACAACCTCCTCTTTAGCAGTAATTATTTACTATTCTTAATCTGGGAGGATGGCCTGTGAACATTTTGAGTCCTGAAGGTTTGATGAGTTTCCTGTTTCATCAGCTTCCTCTTCCAATGTCATTTAGGGCATTCTTGTTCCCTTTCAGAGAAAATATTTCAATTCAGTAAATACCTTCACAATAATCCCCAGAACATACTCAACAAATGAGGTAGTATTAAGACAATGGACTGTCTTATGTTCAAATCAAGACTATATTATTATTAGCCAGAGAACTCAGGCAAGTGACTGATGTGGGCCATATGAACTTCTTCATTGGCAAACTGGTAATAAGTGGACACATCGATGCTTGTCCAGAGTACCTGACAGTTACCTATAAGACATTCCTGTTTGTCTATGAGAAGCACTACATAGTGTTTTACCATTTATTATCAATGCATTGTACTTTGTTATAAAAAATGTGGTTCTTGTATAAAAGGAACACTTCACACAAAATACATACACCTAATCTTGTATGCACCTAGTTACAGAACTTCAAATAAATAAATAAATAAGGCAAAACCACAAGAATGTTAACCCATAATCACAGCAGAAGACAGCTCTAACACAAACTATTTTAAAAGAAAACAATTTGTACATATCATTAAAATAGACTATGTTAATGTGCATACATACCCTATATCAACATTTAAGAGAATATAAATTACCTCAAAGAACTGTGGATATCAGGACAAATATATTTATCAGTCTAGCTGGAACTTAACATCAACTCAAAAATGAACTGCAAATCACGTTGGTCAGAGGTTTTTGATGAAACTAAAGCTACTGCTCCATTGTCTATGTCACCACTGTCAAAACAAGACAAAACAAAACAAAAAAATTCTTCTCACTCCAGATATTACAGCTATTTGAGAAGGGAAAGTATGTGAAGAGAAAATAAATGAGATGTTAAGCTTTCTCTTCAGTTTCCAAATTTCATGGTGTCAGTGTTCAGGCTTCAAGAAATCCTGGTATATTACTTTAATACTGCTTACAGATTTAAAAAAAATTGTTGGGCTGCCATGTGTGGGCATGTCAGAGAATAACTTCTGGGAGTACATTCTCTACTTTCACTATCTGGGTTCTGGGGCCAGAACTGAAGTGATCAGGTTTGGTGAAAATGCCTTTACCCACTGAGCCATTTTGTTCACCCTATACAGGGTAAAACGGACACTGGGTACTTGCCGGACAGAAAGAAGAAATAGGGTCAATATCAAAAAGTCCCATACTCTGACAAAAATACTATGCCAGCCACTCAGGCTGGCATCAAATCCACAATCCACCTTGCCAGTCTCCTTAGTACTAGGATGACTAGTGTGTGCCACCACACCCAGCTCTTAGGAATATACGCTTCAAAGCTCACTGCATTGAAACTTTGGAAATGTTAAGGGCTGTTTTTTTAGGGTATGGTGGGGTTATACACATAAAAATACATGTTTATAAAACAAAAATTGAAAATAATCTGAACTTACAGATACTACGCAGGTGTAGAGATACCCCACACTCATCCATCCCATTTCCACTATAAATTATTACAGTTCCTCAATAGAGAGCTGATGCTGAAAAGTCCTGACATGTATTATTCACTTTCCTAAGGTGTCCTCTAACTTATATGCTTAGAAAAAAATCACTGTCAATTTTTTCCTATATCAGAGGATTCCTCAAAGACTTGCTAATGCCTAATGAAAACTCAAGGGGGCTTTTCAGAAAGCATTCTCAGACCTTTTCAAGAAAGGAAAACAGTCAAGGGTTTTCCATTATCACTGCAGAGCACCTCATTAGTTGTGGTCAGTAATATGAACATTTTGCTACACGGTTTTCTGAATTTCTTGTATTCTGCAGTTGTGTGATTGCCCACAAGCAAGACTAAAAAGATTGGTATCACTAAAGGCCATTACCACATGCTCCTTCTTCTACTCACAAGGTTTTCCCTAACACATCATCTTTGGAGCACATTACAAAAAGTAAACTAAAAAGCTTTACCACACGATGTCTTTGCAGAGACTTAACAATTTACAGGTGATTAAAAGGATGCAGACCTATTGTCTATTGAAGACTTCTCTTCATTAATTTCACAGCCAAGTTTTGCAGATGGTTCTCTGAGAGCTGTTTCCTGGCCCTCACAGATTCTGCACTTTTCTCCCACACTGTATCAAGCCTGGTCTGTGGCTAATGTAAGAAGTGAAACCATACCTTATGGAGGCAAGGTCACAAGTGATATTTCTTGATTGCCTTCTCTTAGAACACTCAATTGGGGGTTGGGAGCTGTTGTTTTGCCATACTATAAGATATGGAGAGGCATTGAAAGTCTCCTGTCAGTAACCAGAAAAAGATTTCTAGGCATGTGAGGGAGCCTTCCTAGAAGTGATTCCTTCAATAACAACTTTAGAAGACTGCAGGTCTGTTTGATGTCTTGAATGTAAGCTCATGAGAAGTCCTGAGAAAGAACTATAGAACTAAGGTGCCCTAACATTTCTGACCTATAAAATGTGAGGTATTTGTTTGATGTCACAGATTTTTTTCCAGGGGTAGGGGGTGCATATTACATAGCAATAGATAATATATACGCCTGGTGTAAATTCTCTCAAGTTACCTTAGAGTCAACAAAACTTTCTGACAGAAGTTCCCTTAGTAATTTCTCAGCACAATTCATATCCACCTATTATGTACTCTTTTGTGCACAGAGAGGTAAGAGTTACTGGTGAAAGATTTTCCACAATGGTTACATCCATAGGGCTTTTGCCCAGTATGAGTCATTAAGTGCTTCTTCACAGCTGAGAGATTATTAAAAGCTTTTCCACAATGACTGCACTCATATGGTTTCTCTCCAGTATGTATTCTCTTGTGTACAGTTAGGGAAAAGCTACTGCTGAAGGACTTCCCACACTCCTTACATCCATAGGGCTTTTCTCCAGTGTGAGTTCTTAAGTGCTGGGTTAGATAGGAGCTCTTCCTGAAGGTTTTCCCACAATCCTGGCACTCAAATGGTTTCTCTCCAGTATGAATACTATTATGCCCAGTGAGCGAGGACCTTGTACTGAAGGCCTTTCCACACTGAGTACACTCATGGTGATTTTCAGCCCCTGTGTGAATTCTCTTGTGGCTTTTGAGGTTACAACTGGTACGGAAGAGATGAAAACACTGGTTGCATTCATAGGGCTTTTCTCCAGTGTGGATTCTCACATGAAGTCTGAGGGATGAAGGATCGCTAAATGCTTTCCCACAGTGACTGCATTCAAATGGTTTCTCCCCATTATGGATTCTTTTGTGAACCGTAAGATAAGATTTGCTGCGGAAGGATTTTCCACACTGACTACAATCATAGGGTTTTTCTCCAGTATGAATTCTCTTGTGCTGAGTAATGTTAGATTTCGTGCTGAAGACTTTAAAACATTGATTGCATTCATTGATTTTCATTCCATGATGACCATTCTCCTGTTAGTTATGAGATAAATGGTAATTTATATTATCAATATATCATGCTGTAATGAGATTCCCTCTGCCCCTCCCCCCAAAATCTGACATTAACCGTTTGACTTTCTTCACAGCTTATATGACTTCTACTTAGTTTGAGCATGTCCAAAGGCACAGATATTTGATTATAAATCCCTATACTCAAAAACATTTTCTGATGAATTTAGGACTGCGTATGTTGAAAAACCCAACACTTGATTCAGCCTTAATGAAAGACAAACTTGTAGGAATTCTCAAGTAAGAAATATATTTAAAGTTGGCTTAATCTTTTCTCTAAAAATATGGTTTCATAGTACCTTCCCAGAGACATCATTTCCTCAAGTTTCAGAGTGACTGTTCATAATGACTCCCTGGGTTTTCTATCTGTTTTAACATAGAAAACGAGAAATCGATACCTCCAGCTTTACTGCTTTTCCAGCATTAGCATGTTCTTTTCTAAAAACATGCTTCTTAGGAGCTAGCCATTTGGCTTTAAGTACAGTCTCCAAATCTGAAACAAATTGAAAAGAATATAAGTCAAGAGAAGAAAAATGGTGATGTGCACACATGGGTGAAGGCAGACTCTTCAAGGTCAGAATACTTGATAAAGACAGGAAAGGATAGTTGGTTCTGGACATTTTGGGAGTTAAAAAATATATATTCTAGGCATATATTGAGATTGGTAAGACACAGACAAGATAAATGATCAGGAGTGGAAATTGTGACTTAAAATTTACAATTTCTTTTTTATTTTTTATTGTATTTATGTGTGCATGTGTGTGTTGATGCCTGTGAAAACAGGAGAATTGGGTTCTGCTGGAGCTAGAGTTATAGGCAGGTGTGAGTCTTCCTACGTGGTTGCTGGGAACGAACTGAACTCTTGTCCTCTGCAAGAGCAGTACATGCTCTTAGCCCTTGAGCCATCTCTCCAGCCTGCAACTTAAAATTAAAAATGCAAAGAACTGCATCATTGCTTTTTTCTCCACAGGTCAAAGTATGAGACGATGAAAGCAGAGTTAGGAGAAAAGTAAAAAGAGTGGAAGTTCATATCAAACGTTCATGTCCATCTTTGTCAGAGGCAAAGAATACTTTTCACTCTTGCTTCTCAGGCAATAGTCACCTCTCAGGAGAGGCCAGACCTACTTGTGCTTACCTGTACAGATGCTTGGAATAATTCCTCTGTCCTCTGTTATAGCCCTGTCTTCTTGTTCCAACTGGGATATCAGATTTGGTTTATCAAGGTGATGCCCTATTGAAGGAGAAAATACATGTAATATTAGGGAGATTATTCAAAGGATGCTTAACTCTACAAACATGAAGCCAAACTTTTGAAGATGAAAAAAATGTGACCTTAGAAGCAACAGTATAATTTTGTCTAAATTCAAAAGAACACAGTAACTTTCATAAGGAACAAAAATATTAGTATCTCTACCTCAATATTCAAAGTAATGGATTATTAATATCAGATATGCATGCTTACATTCAAATAAACATTCAAAGGGTCCTAAAAGTTTTAACTATGGAGAATATAAAGCCGGGAAAAGAGAGATAATAATTTCTTAAGTAAGACATTCAACAGAAAGGTTCCATGAAAATATGGGTCACTTCTGTTTTCAACGTTGTGCCTTCCCTGTTCCTATTTAAGGACATAAAAGTGCTAAAGACTTATAAAAATGACAATGAAAATGGGGGAATGGAAGCTCACACCTCCCCCAAAAGACAAAAACTTCTGTAAACTTACAGAAATGAGTCACCATTCTGGAACTACAAATTTCAAAAAACAATCTATTAGTAGAATGTTTATTTATGGAAATAAAATCTAAATAGCACACCCTGACTAAATCTGAGCAAAGGGACTTCAGGCTATTTTTAACTGACTCACACCCATCTAATCACTGTTCTGGCTGCCTATCTGCAGAGGGCACCAAGCTCCTACAAGGAGCAGAATAAAGCACAGTTTATGTTTTCTTTTTCCTCCAGGAACTTCCAGCAAGTCCTGGCTTATTTGTTTAACTCCACACTCTGAGATGTGTGTGATAAATACATTTAAAGGCCAATGTATAAGAAAAATCAGGCTTCTTCTTCCTCGGGAAAACACCAAATGGCGGATGACGAAGGTGCAGCGGGAGGGCCCAGAGGACCCGGGGGCCCAGGATTAGGAGGGCGAGGCGGCTTCCGTGCAGGATTCGGCAGCGGTCTTAGGGGCCTCGGTCGTGGCCGAGGCCGTGGCCGTGGTCGAGGCAGTGGGGCTCGTGGAGGAAAAGCCAAAGACAAGGAGTGGATCCCCGTCACCAAGCTGGGCCGCCTGGTTAAGGATATGAAGATCAAGTCCTTGGAGGAGATTTATCTGTTCTCCCTGCCCACTAAGGAGTCTGAGATTATTGACTTTTTCCTGGGTGCATCCCTAAAGGATGAGGTTCTCAAGATCATGCCAGTGCAGAAGCAGACACGGGCTGGCCAGCAGACCAGGTTCAAGGCTTTTGTCGCTATTGGGGACTACAACGGTCACGTTGGTCTTGGTGTTAAGTGCTCCAAGGAGCTAGCCACTGCTATCCGAGGGGCCATCATCTTGGCCAAGCTTTCCATCATCCCTGTGCGGAGAGGCTACTGGGGAAACAAGATTGGCAAGCCACACACTGTTCCGTGCAAGGTGACAGGCCGCGGTGGCTCTGTTTTGGTGCGTCTCCATCTCTGCCCCCAGAGGCACTGGCATTGTCTCAGCTCCTGTGCGCAAGAAGCTACTGATGATGGCCGGTATTGATGACTGCTACACATCAGCCAGGGGCTGTACTGCCACCCTGGGCAACTTTGCCAAGGCCACTTTTGATGCCATTTCCAAGACCTACAGCTACCTGACACCCGATCTCTGGAAAGAAACTGTGTTCACCAAGTCTCCTTATCAGGAATTCACTGATCATCTTGTGAAAACCCACACCAGAGTGTCTGTTCAGAGGACCCAGGCTCCAGCTGTGGCTACCACATAAGGGTTTTTACAAGAAAAATAAAGTGGATTAATTCTGAAAAAAAACAAAAAAAGAAAAATCAGTAGACACAAATAGGCACTAATCAAAAAGAACTCAGGAGGAAAAACAGACAAAAGATGTTTGCCAAGAAGGCTACTGCAAAGATATATAATGTTCTCCACAATCAAGACTGTTACAGACATAACCCAAGCAATAGCATACACTCAGAAAAGACCGTAAAAGGCATAGGCTCATATTCTTAGTCTGACCCCCAGCTTAGCATGAAGCAGAAGATCAAGGCAGTGTTAGGAACCATCTTGCTTAGTTTTAGTATTTACATGCTAAATACATATATTTAGCATATAAATAAATACATACATAAATACAAAGCTTGTTTTCAAGAGATTAAGAGATTTAGGTTTTTTGGTTCTAGGACATGAAAGAAATAGTCAACAAATTATCTATGCCCACACCTGATTAATATAGATACTGGAAATTAGTTTTGAAATATCAGTTATGTTACATGCAATGATATGATAACCCCAAAGTTGAGAAAAGTTGGGCTGCAGAATTGCTGCGGACTTAATAACCTAATGAAAAGTTCAAAACACTGTAAAAGTCAGGCCTCATTTTTTAAACTTTTATTATTGAGGTGCATACATAAATACAATGAGGCACGAACAAATTTGTATCTTCCTCAATATGACCCTCTCTCAAATTCATGTGTCTCAATTTCTACCAACTACCATTAGCTCCCCACTAAGTGGTGGGACCTAGATATACTCTATCCCAACTATGAATGGGCTGGCTTCATCTTACACGCTTGATTCAAGTAATAGCTGCTGTGAGCTCTAGAGTGTGCCAACTATGTCATCCACAGAAAGCCATACTTCATAACGTTCCTCCCCAGCTCTAGAATTTAGAATCTTCCCACTCCTCTTCTGTGATGTTCCTTAAGTCTTAGGGGGCAATGGTAATATAGATTTCCCATTTATAACTGTGTACTGAGTCTTAAGTCTCAGCATTTGATCAGTTATGCATCTCTCTATTGATTGCTCCCCACTGCAACAAGCAGCTTCTTTAACCAAAGTTGGAAGTAGCCTGGGTCTATGGGTGTAAACACTTAATATTTAGAAGGTACTTTGATAACATAACTATTTAGCAAAATAACAATAACAGGTTCCATTCTAGAGCTTATGACCTTCCCAACCCTGGGCTTTTACTAGGACATGGCATATATAATACATCTATATATAATATATATTTAAGCAACTAAGATCTTTGCATGTTTGAAGCAAATCTGGTTTTCATAAAGAGTTCCAGGGTAGCCTTATTACACTGGGAGACTGTCTCAAATCAAGCAAACAACACCAACAACAAAAAGCTTTATGAAAACTTATAATCTTCCAACACAAGGCGGTAAAACCCTCAATTACAGAAACTATTTGAACACAGGTGACATGAAAGGGCATGGGGGATACACTCAAAGTTAAAGTTTTAATTAAGTGGAGATAGGGTGGTTGGAGAGAGGAAATGGTAGGGAGCCAATTAGCCAAAACTAATATATATGAAGAAGGCTTGTGGTGGTTTGGATGAAAGAGACCCCCATAGGCTCTTATACTTTATGGCTTGGTTCCCAGTTGACGGAACTGTTTAGGAGGGATGGACAAGTTTGGCCTCGATGGAAGAGCTCGGTAATTAGGGGTAAACTCTGAGGTTTCAAATGACCACACCAGATTCAGTCTCTTGCTCTGTGCCTCTCAGCTTACTACTCCAGAGCCTTTCCTGCCTGCCTGCCTACTTGCTGTCATGCTATGCTCCATGATAGCCAAAGACTAATCCTCTGAAACTGTACGCAATTACTCAGTTCAATGTTCTGTTTGATAGGTTGCTTTGGTCATAGTGCTTCCTCATAGTAACAGAAGAGTAACTAAGACAAGCCTCAGAAATCTATTTGGTTTGCTGCCACACCCACTCCGCTAGAGTCTGTGTGACATGCAACCTTATCGGCTCGGAGGATGCTCTGACATCTATCAGGTGATGGGGAACCAGATTCGCAAGGGTCCCTGGCAGAAGCCCAGGGATTTGTTGAGACGAGCATCCCGAGTCCTGGGTGTACAGAGCCTGGCTATTGGCCTACTTCTGCTTCTCCTCCTTCCTTGCTCTATAATCACTCATGCATTCTTATCAAGTCCACCTCCAGGGCAAGGCCGTTCTTACCCTCTGAACATCTCAGTAACTAAGAAACCTGATGTGGATCCATCGGGAAATGAACCAATGGTGGCCATGGATGAAGTAGTTCCACAGAAAGCTGAACGTCTCATGTTAAACATTACCAGAAACATGACTATAAATGAAACTACACCTTGGGGGTGAAGGTGTTTGTGCAGTTGATACAGAAAGAAAATGCGTCTGTGCAGGAGGGAAATGGCAACAGCTGGAGTATAGGCTAAAGAATTCTAGAAAGAGAAGGCACATCCAGGAATATGAGGATAAGAAGGAGAATGAAGCAGTCCCAGGAGTTTCCAGTAAAACAGAAAATGGGACAACTTAGGACTGGATTGAAGGGAAATGATGGCAGAGACCCAAATACAGAAGACCAATAGCTCTAAGAACCACTCCCTACACTCCATTATCATATATAGGAGTGTATGATGAGGATTTAACATGATGGGTTACTAAGGATGGTAAAAAGATAAGATATTAGGACCTGAGTCCCTGGGAAAGAATCTTGAGGGCCAGACTTCCATGGTGCACTTTAACTGCAACAGAGAAAAATGGCATAATTACACAACTCACCAAGGTGGTAGTAAAGTATGGCACCCCATGGGATTGTTTTGGTTTACAATGTATGGGAATATCAGAAATATTAAGATGTGTAAAGGAATATAACAACTTTATCTAAGTATGGGCTGCAGACGTGCAGACTTGTACTTCTCTCATGGGTAAAAGCTGTTGATAATAACATGCCTGAAAAAGGAGCCACCTTCGCCTAGCTGACTGCGAATTCTAAGAAAAGCTCATGCCACCTTCTGAGGTGATTAACCACAGTCTGTCTCTGGCCCTTGTGCATAGCCAGAGGACCTTGTGGTACTTTTAGTTTCTGATTATTGCTGTACTTTACACTTTGTAACCTGATCTGTATCTCTCAAACTGGTTTGTAGCTAGCAGAAGTTCCTGTCATGACTGTATAAACCACTGTGCTCAAGTAAAGATCTTTGCAGCAGCATTGGACCTCCCTTGTGTCCGTGTCTGTCTGTCGCGCCGAATCTGTCCCCACCTGATATCCTAGGACCCTTGCTCTCCACGGCTAGAAGCCCCCTCGGTGGTCCGTGGCAGTTTGCAAGCTGGTATATATATAAAAACAACTGAGTTTGAATAGAAGTACCTTGCATAGGTGGAATTCTTACTGCCAGGCATGAAATACCTCTCTACAAGTTATTGGTCAGGAGGCCCAGAGGCTAATGCCACTGTTTAGCTGCCCACCGTAACTAGACAGTAAGACCCTATTTCTGAAGACAACTCTCATTTTGCATGTAAAATGTAGAAAAGCCAACTTTAAAATGATCAACCTTATGAGTATGTTATATAGTGTGATAAGGTGCTATGCAGGCTGCTGAGGGAGAAGAGAGATCAGTCTTCTTACCCAGTGCTAGACCCTACATGTTATAATACTGATTTTATGACAAAAAAAAAAAAGAGGGGGCATTTGTGCAGCAGTGAGTGCACTGCTGTGAGGTTAACCAACTGCTTTCTGACTTGATATGTAGCCTCCTTCATAGGAGAGATTTCATGTTTGGCACTGTAAATCTGGTCACAAACCTCTCACTGAAAATATTAGATCTTAGGGAGAAACATATTTTTTGTTTTGCTAAATGGTTATGCTGTCAAATTGTACTCCAAATATTTATGTATATATGCATAGATCTGTTCTTTTCTCAACTTTGCTCAGAGAAGCTTCTTTCTACCTTGGGCAGTAGTTAATGAAGAGAATCACAAGTGGTTAAAGTGCTGAGGAACGGGTCATCTTATTCAACTTTACACCATCAAAGCTCCTGGAATTCAAGTAGATGAGGTACCAGAATAATGTAGGACCTGGCAGATAGATGAAGACGAAATGCTGACTTCTGGGTATAACATGGTTACTGCGTGCATCAACTCATAGCAGATATGTTGCCTATACAAGATCAAGTCAGTCAAAATTACAGTCTAGCTAGGGTCCCCAAGGCCCTACCCCTAGTCAATGAGCTACTGGCAATTAGCTTGCTCATGCTGGAGTGGACAGCCACACACACATGTGCATACAGGTAGTACTACTTTGTTTTGGGAGTTTATTAATAACAAAACCAGGAAACCAAAAGGATGACAAGGTTGAAAGGGAACTAAGGTGGGGTGACTTAGGGAAGATGGAGGGAGGTAGTGATAGATGGACCTTGGCAATATACTTTGAGTACATGTGGGGAACTTTCAAAAAATATATGCACTCACATGCATAAACATATAGAGATTTGTCTTCGTCCCTTTTCTTATGCTGTAACAAAATATTGTGGCTAACTACTTTTTTTAAAAGGATTTATTTATTTATTATTATGTATACAGTGCTCTGTCCTCATGTACACCAGCAGGCCAGGAGAGGGCGTCAGATCTCATAATAGATGGTTGTGAGCCACCATAATAGATGGTTGCTGGAAACTGAACTCAGAACCTTTGGAAGAGTGGTCAGTGCTCTTAGGCTCTGAGCCATTTCTCCAGCCCTAACTTTTTAAGGAAAAGAAGTTTATTTTGGTTCAAGATTTTGTGGTCCACAAAGTCCAAACAGCATGGCACTTGCATTTGAATATATCCAAATATGGCAGAGGAGGGATAAAGAGATGGTGGAGTGGTTACGAGTGTATTCTGCTCTTGGAGGGGACTCAGGTTCACTTTGCAGCACTTACACCTAGCAGCTCACAACTGCCTATATTTTCATCACCAGAAGGAAGTGATACCTCTGGCCGCTGCGGGCACCAGCAATCATATACACCTGCCACACGTGTACACATAATTTAAAAAGTGAATACATTTTTACATTAATATGGAACAGAAGTAGAAAGTATGAAGAAGGGACTAAGGATGTGGGTTGTCTGCCTCTACCACAGCCCATTCTTAAGAGAATTAACTTGGTCCCATGATACCTGATTGACTCCCAAGAAACAGCATGAATCTTTGCTGATGGTCTCTGGATCCCGACACCTTCTAACATGCCCCACCATTACAAGTTTCCATTACTTTAACACTGCCTTTCTCAGCAAACTAAGATTCTAGCACATAAATCTTTGGTGGCTAATGCAAATCACAGCAGAAGTAATGAAAGGTTCTGAAATTATATTGCTGTATACACCATGGTGAATATCCTAAAAGCCATTCGATTGTATATTTTAAATTGATTCAAAGTCTGTTTTGTTTTATATCAAGAAACAAACTGGACCAAAAAAAACCTTGCTTGAGTCATTAAGCAGACGCAGGGTTGATGGCGGCTTACCGAGTGATGCCATTAAAGAAACGCAGGGTTGATGGCGGCTTACCGAGTGACTGAGTCACTAAGCAGACGCAGGGTTGATGGCGGCTTACCGAGTGATGCCAGGTTCTTCCAGTTTTCTAGCGTTACCGTCCTGTACAGATTTCTTTGTAAAGGGTCCAACAACGCCCACTCCTCCTGTGTGAACTGCACAGTCACATCCTCGAAGGACACCAACTCCTAAATTATTCACATAGCACAGCTTAGTCAAAGATCCCCCCAAGGAGCAGAGAGCCCAAGGTAGCAGACCCACACATGGGGACTCAGAGCATAAGACACGCAGGCAGGTTAAATACTGTCTTCCCTGGCTCCTCGCCTTGGCTCCTCTCCTGTATACTGCACTACTTCCCAAAGTCCCATCCTGTTTCCACTCTGTTTGCTGCAGAAATCTCAGTTCCTGGGGCTAAGCACAGGCCTGGGCAACCCACAAAGAGGAGAAACAATTGTTACATGAATGAATAATTCCCCCGTGGCTGTGATAAACTGCCTGCAAGTAAGACAGAGTCAAACCTTTACTTGACCTCACCACAAACTCTTAGGGAGTATGTGACGTGCTTAGACGCTCTGGAAGGAGCTTTGCGAAATCAGTACGTGTGTGTAGTGGGTGTAAACATGCTTTCGTTTTGATCCCAAGTATGGGATGTGAAACTGCCTTGTGTGAGGGCGTGTTATGTTTGTTCGCTGGAAACAGACTTGTGTGAAAGTGGGTGAATGATATTTGCCAGCTGAAAAACATCCTGGTATGAACTCTGAGAGGAGATAAATAAGAGCCTGAAAAATGGGCTTCGCTTCACAAGTTTTGCATCGCTTTCTATTGCTTGGCTGCTCATCTCCCCCAGTTTGAGATGTTCTAAAGAAAAATGCTCTATAGAATGATTTGAGGTTCCTGCTGCTGTGGTTGTGGTCCCTTTTGCTGAATTTCTGGTTTGCTGTTCACCAGCCTGCTGGAATCTTCAAGATAAAGAGTGTAATCTCCCCCAAGGAACCCAGCCTAAAAAGGTCTCCTTGCATTGTATCTATTAACCCTTTCTCTCCTATCTAGAATAGGTGCATTGGAGGGGAGCTAGAGTCATTAAAGAACTGCAAATAAAATAGGTTTAAAAAATATCAAAGCCTACATATGTGGATATAAGAGAATTTTCCAGGATATCTCCTAGCCCTTGCCAGATGCCTGAGGATACTGGTTGGACTATATTAGTCTCTATAGTAGCAAATTTATTCAAAGAATGACTTGAAAAAAAATGAAGATCTACTCACTTGTAACAAGCTTGTCAGGAACTCATTGGCTAGCCTTTCTTTGCCCATGTGTCCTTTCTCAGGAGACAGTGAGTACAGAGAAGACTGAACTGGGAAAGAAAAAATAAATCATAAGAATCTGAGGTTTAGTTATCCACCCGAGGCTGATTATGTACAACTACCAACACCTACAGCATGGATATGCACATGCACACATCCATAGCATATTCTTCCACCCCTGCACAGACGCTCAGTCACAGCTTCCATAAACATACATAACCTTGTTTCAACTTTGCTAAGATACAGGACACCTGGGACTGACTGCCTGTGAGGAAGAGAACATATTCACAGAGGAGGAAATTGATGGTCTTCAGTCATCACCATTTATTACAGGAAAATTAAAGGGATACTTCAAAAAGGCCAAAATTTTCAAAATTATCATGAAGATGCCACATCCATTACACAGCAGCTGTGTCCCAAGCGCTGTTTATCACATCCAAGAACCACTGGGTTCTGTCCTTACCTTATCTGCTAGGCCTGAGACTCCTTAATGGCTACCCAGTCCCTATCCCTTTCTGAATTGTGTGGGGTTGAGGGCCTTTGAATCTTATTCTAAGGGCTGCTAGGACCCAGTGACTTACCATATATTAGAGGAATGACAGCTGCTGCCATCCTGACTCCAACACCAGAACTCCTGAACACACGGCAGTAGGTGCGCCAGCCACACTTCTGACACCCAAAGACACCAAGGACAGCACTCTAGAATCAACAGAAGATAGGAAGTCTGGACAGCCATGCTCATTCCCAGGGGTGTTGAGGACAAGCTTTTTTTCAGCTTGTCCATCTTGGCCTTCTTCAAAATGCACATTCTGTTTCTCACACTGGGGCCTTTCAAGTTGGCTGGAGGGATTGGGGAGGTCGGGGGGTGGGGGTGGGTGTGTCTGTTTTCCTCTGCTTTCACATCACCGTCAATAAGAATTCTCCTCATTCCAAGCAACCAAACAATTCTGGAATAAGTTCTCACCATCGAGAAGTCTACTAATTCAATTCATTTCTAGTATGATCTGCTTGAATACACTATGAGGCTTAAATATTCAAAGGATGCAGGATCAGTTCCCAGAGTGTCCCTGTGCCCCAGCTTTAGATGCCAATTGTCCTCAGTTGGGTTTCTCTATGCTCTTGTCCCGGTAGCTGAAAGTTGGGGCTCTCATGGTCCCTTTCTTAGATTTGACTAATTTGCTTGAAAGGATAGCCATTTATAACTTGGCTTGTTAAAACTCATGCACTTCTAAAGAAGGCTTATTACCACTCTGGAAATTCTAAAAGGAAGATCCTTAAGACACAGGAAGTAAACAATTCAGGAGATCCTGGACATCTGTAAAACTGACCGTATTCACAAGATTCATATCTCATCAAAGTTATAGAAGCAGTGAGGACTGCTGAAGACACAGACCATTCTAGCTGCCTGAAAAGGATCAGACCAGCTAAGCTGTGTGGATGAGACATTCTTCGACTTATGGAGCTGCCTGCAAATAGTGCACTGATTTCCAGGTTTCCAGATACCAGCCACTAATAGCTTACAAATCAATTACTACTCCTTTCGAAATGGCTCTGCCAGACTCACTCCTCAGTATTCTCATCTTTACTGTCTCTTTTTTATTGTCCACTTCATGGAGACAGGACACAGCCAGTTTTGGATTTCATTAATCAGAGCCAGAGCCCAGCTCAAGAAAGGGACCAACTGTCCTAGATTGTCTAGGACTGTTCTGAATCCTCAATGTCCTCTATCCAGAATATTCAGCCTTGAATAAAATGAGGATTTTGATCATCCTAACCTGTGAGTAATGACTATCAATTACATAATAACCAAATATTTCTTTAATATGATTACAGAAAGCTAAAATAAAAAATGGCAGGAGTAGGGATGTGGTTCAATGGTGGAGCACTTGCCTAACTTGTCCAAGAGAAGTATTTGACTTCCAGCACTGAATAAAATAAATCAAGCACGTATAGCTAATTAATAGCTTCTATATTATATAAAACATCATACTGCCTTTTTCAGGAATGTTAAGATCCTATTAGGGGCAAGGGAAGAAGGACAATTTTGTATCCTACTCTTTAATCTGAAACTTGTTGTTTGATACACCTCCACATGTTTCTAATGATACCAACATCTACTAGCTAGTCTACTCAATTTTACATTTCTGTTCCTAACATAGGAAAACTCAAAACATCTTTTTTGCACGTGTCTCTTTATTCTAAAACTTCATGAAGATGTACAGGTTTTTAGAAATCACATAGAATGGGCTTGAAAAATGCCATTGAGTAGCTCTAGCATTTACTGGGAATGCCTGTAAGTACTAAAAAATACATATAAATATCGTCTATATTTGTATTTAATATAAAATCCTGAAAATTTTGGCAGCGACTACACAAGAAAATCCTGCATTTATGTTTATTCCTCTTTATGGATAACTATATTTATTTTCTGTAATTTGCACATAGCTACATTTACTTATTACACACCTTAGTATCCATCCCTTGAATACAACCCATCAAACATTAATACATTAATACAGCTTCTTGAAATAACCCCCATTCTTAAGTAGTTGCAATCCTTACAATCCGTTACAAGGAAAATAAAAACGCTATTGCTTAACATTTTATATGGTACTCACCTGATTACATGAAATTCATAGATTAATGAGGGCCGTTGAACACTGAGGCGTTTTCAACACAACATTGAAATTTCTACACAAATCTGAATTTGAATGATGTTTTTCTTGTCTGGGGGAAAAAAAGGTGCAAACACTGATGCTGAGGCCTTTTCCAGAAAGCATTAACATTGTGACAGAAAAAAAACCTTCATCACCCCTTCCTCCTCGTGTATTTACAGACTTAACATGTAAAAAGAGGCTAGGAAAACGTAATTACCTGATCTCTATTCAGGTACAAGCTCAAAAGGGCAGGGAGAAGCTGAAATGATGTGTCTATTTAATTCCTCAACTTATTTGCCTGGAGAGAAGAGATCTTCTGGTGCCTCCACGTCCCGTAAACATGCCTTGTTGTTTGTTTAGAAGGCTTAAAAGTGACAGGGCTGAATTTCACAGAGATGAGGGACTTCTACCCTCAGCACTACTGCTAATTTGTAGTACCTGCTTCTAGCACGGCAGGATACAGAACAGCAGCGTCCTGAGCCTCCACCTACTGGATGACAGTCGCTTTATCCGCCACGCCTCCGTCGGTGAGAACAAAAAGCATCCCCAGAGCTCTGAGGTGCAAGAGCCCAGGATTTATTTCTGGTTGCGGAAGCAGCCTGAGACCTCCGGGAGGAAGCAGGAGTCTAGGGACGCTGGGCCGAGGACGCTAGCAGCCCGAGATCTTTCTCAACCCGACCAAAACCCGGTCTGCACACACGACGTGGCCCTTCCCCGCTGCCAAAGACGCCCACCAAAAGGAGCATCCGCACCACCTCCCAGGAGCCAGGCTCCGCCTTCAGTTCCGCCCTGCGCTTCCACTTCCGGCGCAAGCGGGCCGCTTCGCGGTTCACTTCCGCCCAAAAGTTAGTCTGGGTTTCAAAGCGCGGTTAGCGGCAGATTTGGGATCCGTGGGCCCCAGTAGATTGTGAGTGTTCTTCCCAGTTTGTTTAATGGCTGTGTACACCGTTGGGCTTTGGGATAGGTCAGCTAAGGAGACCACGAGCGGCCCTGGCGGCTGGGACCAGACGGAGAGACGGACCGTGACCGAACTTGGAAGAGCCGAGCTTGGAGGACCAGGATAGGTAATAATGGGGAAACAGTCCTGAGGAAGTGACTGCGATGGAAATTAGTTCCAGGGCAGGATGATGGTCAGAGACAAAACGTAAGAGTGGAGTACATTGACTGGGTGGAGATAGTTTCGGGGGCCGGGGGCGGCGCATATGTTGTGTAGGGTTTGAGGTACGATGGCTTCTGTCCCAAGGACTTTGAGAAACTAGTTGCAGAGATAGGAATATGGATGGGCGTAGGTTATGCGGAGTGGATGCTGCTGGAGATTACCCTCCTTGGATTATGTCAGAACACGGTCCGTGAAATGAAACTCTAAGGAGAATTCTGATTACTTGTGAGAAAACTCCAAGAGAATGCAAGAGTTCTGTGACCTCAGCCCTCCAAGCACAAAATTATTCTTGGAGTGTGCTTTCATGCCCCTCCCAGGTGTAGTAAATAGGAGTGGGTAAATCTTACTATTCAGATGACGTTTTCAAGCACAGGTTTTTCTCATGACTGTATACAACAGTGGTTCTTAACCTGTGGGTCACGACCGCCGAGTGGGGGTGGGGGTTGTCAAATGACCCTTTCACAGGGGTCTCCTAAGATTATCTGAAATTCATAACAGTGGCAAAATTACAGTCATGAATTAGCAACGAAAATAATTTTATGTTTGGGGGTCACCACAACATGAGGAACTATATTAAAGGGTCACAGCTGCATTAAAAAGGTTGAGAACCACTGGTATACAGCCGAAATTCATGTGAACACACCTTGCCCTTGTGACTGCTTGCTCAACCCTCAGAATACCCACAGGATATAAATTGTTTGATGCTCCCAATTAAGTTGGCTGTTGCATGAGACTTTAGACCACCTCATTTAAAGGCTTTTTTTTTTTTTTTAAATCTCTCCGCTCACACTGCCAACAAGAGTGGTAATACATCACTCAAAAGTCTTCAGTCTGTTCTCAGTGATTATACAGCCTACTAGAATTGCATTGTACACGTTTCTCTGCAACTTGCCTCTTGAAAGCAAACATTGCTTATTTTAATTATGTCTTGACAACTTCACACATAGCTATATAATGAATTGTGGTAAGATAATTGTAGGTATGAGCAATTATGAATAGGGATGACCAAAAGGATTCACTTCATGATACTAATTGCTGGGGCCTCCTGGGATAATGAGTGTTAAGGTATTTGGTTGTAGTGCTATGTTTTGAAGAACCTCCTTTACTCACTCCCATGGTGGCTACACTATTTTACATTCTCAAAGACCATGTAAAATATTTCCTTTACTCTGTATCTTTAACAACATGGTTTTATTTATTTTTTTCTTTTCTTGATGAAAGGCATTCTAACGGGGGAGATAAAATATCCTGCTATACTATTGGGTATATACTATAAAGAATCAGTCAATGTTTTAGTTTGTTTTCTACTGCTGTGATAGAACATTCTGAAAAAAAAAAAAAGAAAGCCACTTGAGGAAGAAAGGACATCCTGATCACAGTCTATCATTGAGAGAAATCTGGGCATGAACTAAAACATGAGATGTGGAGGAACCCTCCTTACTGTCACTCCTTTAGGTTGTTCACCTTACTTTCTCATACAACATAAGATTTCCTGCTCACGGCGGTACTGCCCACAGTAGTAGCGATTCTCTCACATCAGTTGTGTTAAAGTGACCCCACAGTCATGGCTCCCGGCCATGATGGAGGCATTTTCTCAGTTGAGGGTTTATCTCTACAGGTGACTCTAGTGTATGTCTATTAGCTTGCTGCAGACATATTGACGTACTCATGTTTGTTACTTCACTCTTTACAGTAGCTAAGGTTCAACCAACCTATATGCCCATTTATAGGTTAATGGTTAAAATGTGATAAGTATGTACGGAGGAATTCTATTCAGCCATAATGCATTTGTCATTTGTGGAAAAAAAATGGGTGAGGAGGGATTATTGCACTAAATCATTATATTAAAAGAAATAAGTCTTACAAAGAAAACCATTGTGTGTTTTCTGTCATACATGGAATATAGGGGGAAATATAGTAGGGAAATATCTTTGTGCAACCAATATATGCTAATTTAAAAGTGTGTGTGTGTGTGTGTGTGTGTGTGTGTGTGTGTGTGTGTGTTTCTGCATGCACCCTTACCCTGTTAGCTATTTTCAGGCCTAATATATGCTAATCTCATAAATCAAGGTTTTTATGCAAGACAGACCAATCCTAAGCTGTGTTAGAGGTCATTGACTCAACCTTTATATATGTGTGTATGTGTAATATTCTGTGTTCTCTTTGTTGAAATGGTTTTATTTTGAATTTAATCTATTCCCAGGAATGAAAACAAGGACCACAGTGCTGAGTGTGAGCAGCAGGGCTGACTGGAGCCAGGTTGGTGATTTCGGTTGCCAGGCACAGATGGATTTCTGCTCCTGGTTCCATGTCTACTGCGATCATCTTGAATGTGCTATAAGTGATCATCAGCTTTCAGTGGAGCCCAATGCAAGGACCAGTTGGGCAATGAGTTGCCAGCCACTTCACCCTTTACTTTGTTAAATTAACTGTGCTGGAATAGGAATCAGATTTAAAAAGGAAGAGAATTTTGACGCATAGTGCCACATGAATTAAACATTTTGTTGAGTAAGGTATGTTAGTCATCAAAGCCAAATGCTATCTGTTTCTATTTACATTCATCCCTAGTGCAGTAAAACTTGTAGAAGTAGAAAATAGACTACTAGACCCCCTAACTTGGGAAGAGGAATAAAGACCATGTAGTAGGAAAAACATTTGTTTGGGAAATGAGACAGTTCTTCAGATGGATGATGGTAATAGTTGCACAACAATATGAAGATACTAATACCATTGAGCCAGGCACTGAAAAATGGGACAAAGGATATATTTTATGTTTTCTAAATTTTATGATAATTTTTAAATCAACAGAATATGATCCGTAGCTACCCTGAGGTTGCAGTGTGTTTTTCTGTGTGTGTTCATCCGAGTGTCCTTCCTCTTCCTCCAGCTCTCCTCCCATCCCTGCTCATCTTTCTCCTCCATCTTCTTTTCCTCAGTCTCCACCTTCTTTCCTCTCTTTCCATTTAAACTTTGGTCTCACCTTCCTCTGTTATTTACTTATTTCTCACCCTCCTCATTTGTTTCATCTGTTTTCTTTTTCATAACCCCAGATTATTTCTTTTCTGTTAGAAAATCCCAGTTTTAGTCCTTATTTCTGTTCCCTGTATCTTTTGTGTCCTTACATGGTAGACTATGTAAACTGTAGGCATTAAGACAATGACTGGGATTTCATGACAGAAAATACATCAAGACATCACATTGAACTTCACAAATATACTTAATTGTCAAAAATTTAAAAAGACATAAGAATAATCAAATTTACCATGTAAAGCATTCTATAGTCATAATAGTTACTTTTTATATACAATGTCATTGGATTAATATTCTTTTTATAAAATTTAAAATTGTTTTCAGCTGTTAGCACAAAAATTTATATATTTATAAATTTATTAGTTACTTTTACATTACTGTGATTAAAATATAGAAATGTTTTAAGACAGGGACCATTTTAGCTACAGTTTCAGAATATTATAGTCTATCCTGGTATGACTCATGGCATTGGGATTGTTGTGAGAAAGCAGTTGTATGCATTTGGGCAGACTAGAAAGTAGAGACAGCTAATCTGGAACCAAAGGTAGATATAATGTACTCAGTGTCCCCAGTGATTTACTTCTGCTACCCAGAACCCTCCTGATAAAGTCTCCATACCTTCAAAATATGGCCATAGCCTGGGGATGAAAAATTCAAAATATAAGCCTATGGGGGACAGTTCATATTCAAACCATGGAGGTACCATGTGACCATGTGATACTTTGGTGTGTATGTGCATTGTAAAATGTTGAAATCATTTTAAATATGTTAAGTATACTGATTATCATAAAGACTTATCACTTGTTTGTGCTGAAAATATAAAAACCTTATCAAGTTTTTCAATACACAGCCATAGTTTTTCTATAGTTATATACATATTTCAAAAATACATTCTAGAAATCGTTTGCATTTTGTTAATAGCATCTATCAATAAATAAGTTGAATTTTATCGTATGTACATGCTCTGTATTCATATGTTATTTATGATTATTTTCTGTTAATAGCATCTATCAATAAATGAGTTGAATTTTATCAGATATACATGCTCTGTGTTCATACATTATTTATGATTATGTTAGGTGGGGTAATTAATTTGAAAGGCTGAAGCTGAGACAGGAAGATTGTGAGTTTGAGGCCAGCCTGGACTGTACAGCAAGTTGAAGGTTAACAATAATTATATGGAACCAGAACCTATCTTAAAAAAGAAGAAAGAAAGAAAGAAAGAAAGAAAGAAAGAAAGAAAGAAAGAAAGAAAGAAAGAAAGAAAGAAAGAAAGGAAAAGAGAAAAGAGAAAAACAAGATAAACAACCTTCCACATACATACAGTTGTAAAATAAGGTTCACATCTCTGAGTTATTCCAAATGCTTTTCATTTAAAGTTTATGTAAAACGTTCCTTTTAGATCTAATAACAAAGGGTCATTGTGACTTTTCCAAGGGAAAGAGCCACAGAATGATGACAGCATATGAAGGTTCCAAGTACTCTGAGGCGCTGAGTAGAGGTAAGATGTTACAGAAAGATATAATGTAGGTGTCCTTTTCTGAGCAGACATATATAGAGGAAGGGACAGAGAAGAGTAGACAAGTGATTTTTATATAGTTCAGAGAAATGTAAACTTGATCAAATGCTGAAGGGAGGAATCCCTAGAAAAAGAGATGCTGAAAATGGGAGAACTTCTTAGTGTATCGTAGGCATAAGGTTACTAAACAGGAAGATGGAAAAATCTCAGATTGGGAGATAAGGAAATTCAACATACCTGGAAGAAATTTAGAAACAATATAAGATTGAAGGGTACGAACTACACCCCTAAAGCTTCAGTCTAGTTTATGCTTTTCTCATGAACTACTGGGGAAATTTTAAGGGAACTTGAGTGTGTGTAAGTGGGTGAGGCCTTTATCCCTTTGCTCTTGACTATGGTTGTAAATAGTAGAGTATAATCTGGAATTGTAAACCAAGTAAGCTCCTTTCCCCTCCTTTTTTCAAGGTATTTTATTACAGCAACAAGAAGTGGAAATAACAAAAAATAAAAATGGGGAAAGTATCAAACAGGCTTAAGGGAAATTCAGTGAGTCAGTAGACTAACACATAACAAGAAAGGAAAATGCCCAAGCACTGTCACTTTTTCCATGTCGGTGTTAGTATTTTCTATTTATATTAGTACCAAAATAGTATGTTGTGTGTTTTTTTCTTCCATAAGGCTGGCAATAGCTGTGGCATGATGATGATGGCAGTCTTCCAGATTTGAAGTTTTACAAGTTAGGTAAGATAAATGGAAAAGAATTTTCCAGTAATATCAATAGCACTATTGAGATCACAGATCATAGAATTGGATATTGATGTGTGTTGATGCTTATTCCTTAAACCTCTATTTAATTTGGGGGTTTTTACTGCCTCTACCTCCCTTTGCATACCCCTTTATTTCTCCAGGCTATTTAGAGTTAATTGAGCTCTTTGGGGCCAATACCAATCTCCATCAACAGGAAACACAGCAAACAAGCAAACAGTACCCTTTGAGCCGCTGTGTTAAAACATTTCTCTCCCTGTCTATCTCTAAACTGTAACACAATCCATCTCCGCTCTCTCCAAACTGCTATACGCCACATGCCACCACCACATTGCCACACCTTTCTCTCTCCAAGCTCTGCTATTTATCTCCCTCAGAGTCCTAGACAGTGCCCCTCTCCGTACTGCCCAAGGCAGGCCGCTACCAGCTGTCAAAGACCACTCTATGCAGGAGGCAGTTATCAGCTGTGGACATACCAAAACCCAAATTAAAATCCCACATTTGGGATTAAAACAACACATATTTACATAATGTAACTGAGTTTACAAAGAAGCCAAAACTTCCATTACAGATCTGGGATCAGCAAGTGGGAGCCTGGATAATGGGTAACAGAGTTACACTGGAAAAATCAGTTCTTATAGTCTGTAACACAGCAGGTGATTGTAGTTCACAGTATCTCATACACATAGTAAAAACTAGGAAAGAGACGTTTGAAGCTTCCCAACACAAGGAAATGGTAAATGTCAAAATGGTTAAAATGCTAATTATCTTGGCTTAATCATAATGCAGTACATGTATGCATGATCATACTCATCTGTAAATGTTTGTAGTTCATATGTTAATCTATAAGAACACCTTTCACAGAAGCCAAATTGTAGAATCAGCCCAGATGTCCATCATCATATGAATGGGTCAAGAAAATGTGATATACATAGACAATAGTTTTTTTTGTTTTTTTTTTTTTAAAAAAACAGGATTTTTTTGTAGCCCAGGCTGGCCTCAAACTCACTGTGTTGCTAAGGAGGCCCTTAAAATTTTGATCTTCCCGCCTCCATATCCCAGCTGCTATCATTACTGACCTGTATCACCACACTCAGTTTTACGGATGTCAAACCTCGGCTCCTGTGCATGCTAGGCAATCACTCTATGAACTGACCTCCATATTCATCCCCTACACAATGGATTGTTACGTGGCCATAAAGAAGAATGATATTATGCCATGTGTAGGTCAGTGGCTAGAACTAGAGAGCATATTGCATGAAGGACAAATATGAGGCTGTGGAGGTGGTCCAGTAGATAAAACACTTCTGTGCAATTATGAAGATTACTGTATGAATCCCCAGAACCCACATAAAAGTTAGCCAGTGTTTAGGATCTATGGGTGTACTGGTATGCATGTAACAACACGTAATGAGGAAAAGGCGTCATGCATTTAAAAAGGAGCAAGGAGGGACATACAGGGGCCTTGGTGGGAAGAAAAGGAAGGGAGAAATGATATAATTAATATCAAAATAAAATAAAACAAAAACCAGGCAAATGTGGTGGGCACCTGTAATCCCAGCACTAAGGAGACAGAAATAATGGATCTCAAAGGCAAGTGGGCTAGCTAGTAAATAAAATGCCTCAGTAAATAAAATGAAAGTCTACTGCAAAAGACAGCTGACATCAACTTCAAGCCTCCATATATATACATGCATGTGCACACATACATGCAAACGCATAAGTACATGCTACATATATGTATGCATAAGACATAAATACCATATTTTCAAAACAATTAAGCATTTGTATTCTTTTTGGTGGGGGTCTAGATATGTCATGACAAGCATGTTGAGGTCAGGGAGACAGCTTATAGGAGCTGATGATTTTCCTTTGACCATGTAGGTCTTGTGGGTCAAACTCAGGTTAGCAGGTTCAGCAGCCAGGGCCCTTACCTTCAGAGCCACCTTGACACAGAAAGTGTGTTTTAAATGAAAAGGATATGACATAAAAAAGGGAAACAGGAGATACAGGAGGGAAATGGGAAAAGGAGGAGTGAGAAGAAGCATACTTAAGGCCAGTAGCAGCAACGACTGTGGTCATGCATAGTCACAAATATGGGAATTCACAGTGAGGTCATGCATAGTCACGGATATGGGAATTCACAGTGAAGCAAGCCCCTTTGTAGGTAATGTATGTTAATAAAAGTAAGTAAATTAAGAAGGAGGAATAATATGAAAGTAAGTAGTCAGTCAATAAGTATTGATCTTGAGAAATGTTAGTAGTGTTATCTGTTACAGAAAATTGATCAAAACCTACTAGAAATCAAAATCTGGTAGTAGGTGAATAAATTTCCCTCCTTCCTTCCCTCCTTCCTTCCTTCCTTCCTCCCTTCCTTCCTTCCTTCCTTCCTTCCTTCCTTCCTTCCTTCCTTCCTTCTTCCCTTCCTTCCTCCCTTCCTTCCTCTTTTGTTCCCATATGGATAGATATTCTAAATTACTTAATTTTGATTGTTTTTCTTTTTTAAATTTGATTTATTTTATTATAATAAATACTTTGACCATGACCATTTGGGTTGATAAATATGTCTCAGGTCTTATAGTGATTCTTTAAGAGTGTGGGTTTTTTCTATTTTTTTAAGATTTATTCCTTAAATAAATTTTATTTATGTTCTCCCTGCTTGTATGTCTGCATGCCAGAAGAGGGCACCAGATCTCATTATAGATGGTTGTGAGACACCATGTGTTTTTTGGGAATTGAACTCAGGATCTTTGGAAGAGCAGGCAGTGCTCTTAATCTCTGAGCCATCTTTCTAGCCCCCTTGTTGGTAGTTTTACTATTGATTTTTTAAAATAAGTATTTACTCTTTGGAAGTTTCATATATTGGTAATACCATTCTTTCATTTTACCTGCCATCTTCACCCAAATACCCTCATCACTTCTCCCTCCCAACTCCATGTCCTTTTTTAACCTACTGAAAGTTCTTAGTGCTTCTAGTATATGCGTGGGTGCATGGCCATCACTGCAGCAGCTCACCAGGGGCTACATCCCTGAAGAAAACTCACTGTTCCTCCCTCAGCAGCCATCAAGTGTCATGACCTTCTCCCACATCTGTGCTGTAATGTTGGCTGGCCTGATCTTGCACAGGTTTTTTGCAAGTAATTAGAGCTACTTTGCGTTCAATTGTGATGGTCCCATTATGCCCAGGAGACACTGTGTTTATAGCACTCTTTCCCAACCTCTGGCTCTTAAATCTAATTTTACTGGTCAATTAAGTTTTAAAGGAGCTATGAAAATCATGTGGTTCCTAACAAATTCTTTGTTGAATAACATGGAAGACTGGCAACCCGAGGGCCTGAGAGGACAACTGGGGACTTGTATCTGAGAGCAAATATGAGGACTCCAGCAGATGGCAGTGCAGCCAGAAAAAAAGATATAAATACACTTGAGCAAGGAGGGAGTTTTGCAAAGTAGTAAGAGTTTTAACTTTGAGCTTTCTGTGCTCAATTTAGATCCATTTGATGTTCCTGAAAACAGATCAAATCTATCATCAGAGGGAGAAGGGGAAGGTGGACACTAAACGCAGCATTAATGATTCATAAGTACCATGTGAAGGATAAAAGAAGGCAGCCTTCATCACATGATCCAATTTCATGACTTACGTTTATAGGGTTAAGAACGGAGTCCGATGGGCAAGACTTCACAGAGGAAGCCACGTGACTGTGAGACCCCAACAAAGCCAAAGCCTTGTTTAGACACCTCAATCCCCTTGAGGATGTCCAGTTATACTTTCAAGAGGCCAGTCACTAGAATCACATCCCATCTGGGCAATGAGGTAAGATGCCATCAGTGGGAGGAGACCTTGGAAAAGCCTGAGCAAGCCTGCTGGCAGAAGAGACTGCAAGGACTCCAGGCCTGGAGCAGTACAGGAGAACTTTGGAGCACTTCAGATATTGGCAAAGCTCTGCAAGGCCTTACACCTAGAGACACAGATGCATCTGTTTCAGGGACTCAAGCCCACAGTATTGACCCCAGGCCCATGTCCACCCTTGAGTCAACTTCACATTCGGCGAAGACGGTTCCAGAAGGAGATATCCCACAGATACTTGGCAAACAGTTTCTGGTCACTGAAGAGGATATTAGCAACCAGGAAAGGAAAGTGAAAATAGCAAGAGAAAGACTGGCAGTTGCATTGATTGTACACAGGCTAGCAAATGAGGCAGAGAAAGTGAGGGGGCCAAGAAAGTCAAACTTATAAACATTCTGGGGGCTTGCTGGGGAGATGATGCTGCAGATGAAATGGGGGAATGGCTTTGTTTGAAGACACCGTTGTGTTTTCTTTTGTTGTTTTGAGATCTTGAAACTTTAAACATGACAATGGTTTATTAAAAGTGTTCATGCAACACAAAAAGTACAACTGAGAATTTCTACCTTTTTGATCTTACTCTCCCTCTCTCTCTCTGTGCTGAAGATCAAACCCAACTTCCCACTTACACTAGACAAATGTTCTACTATAGTGTTACATCATCTAGCCCAGTAATTTTTACTTTTAATTATTTTAGGAGCTGGAGAGATGCCTCTGTGATTAAGAACACTGGCTGCTCTCCAGAGGACCCAAGTTCAATTCACAGCATCCACGAAGCAGTTTAGAAATGTCTAATTCCAATCCTAAGGGGATGCCCTCTTCTGGTCCCCGTAGACACCATGTACAAACACGTAGGGTACAGAGATACACAGAAAAGCATAAACATAATGTATTTCTTTTATTTCCCATTTATTTAATCAGCCTGATCCTTACCTCCTCCCTTCTATTCTCCCAGTCCCACTCATGCTTCCCTACTCGCTGCCCCCACTCCTCTTCAGAGAAGGGGAGGCCCTCAACCCAAGTACCAACCCACCCTGGTACCTCAGGTCATACTAGGACTAAGTGCGTCCTCTCTCGCTGAGGCCAGACAAGGCAGCCCAGCTAGGGGAAAGGCAGGCAGTAGAATCAGAGAGAGCCCCTACTCCCATTGTTATGGGACACATGATGACCAAGCTGTATATCTGCTACATATGTGTCTAGGTCTAGGTCCAGCCGATGCATGCTCTTTGGTGGTTCCGTCTCTGTGAGCTGACACTGGCCCAGGTTAGTTTACTTTATAGGTCGTCTTGTGGTGTTTTGACACCTCTGGCTCCCTCTATCCTTCCTCCCACTTTTCCACAAAACTCCCCAAGTTCAGCTTATTGTTTGGCTGTAGGTCTCTGCATCTCTTTCCATCAGCTTCTGAATGAAGCCTCTCAGAAGACAGTTATGCTAGGCTCCTGTCTACGAGCATAGCAGAGTATTATTAATAGTGTCAAGGGTTAGCTCTTTCCCATGGGGTGGGTCTCAAGTTGGGCCAGTAATTGGTTTTCTATTCCCTCAATCTCTGCTCCATCTTTTTCCCTACACTTCTTGTAGGTGAGATAAATTTTGGGTTGAAGGTTTTATTGGTGGGTTGGTGTCCTCTCTCCACTGGAAGTCCCACCTGGCTCTAGGCAGTGGCAATTTAATGCTCCATATCCCCCGCTACTAGGAGTGTAAAAGTAACTTTTATTCTCCTGGCTCAGTTGTCTGGGAGGCTTACTACCTCCTCCTGCTGGCCTAGGCTTAGTCTTGGAAGGTTCTAGCCTCAATACAATCTAACCAAGGCCTTGAATGTTTTCAGCCTCTGAGATTTACTGCTTAAATGAGCTCACACTTGTTCTTTCTGAGGTCTGGGCTGACTAGTTCAGCTCAGCCGTTTTGACCTCCCAGCTGATTTTAATCTGGCTTCTGCCCGGAATTGCTCTGCTTGGCCTCAAACTAACTCAGCAATCTGCTCTAATATTCTCATTTTCTGGATCATTCCATCTTCACCTGAGTTCTCTCTGCAACCTATCTCTCTATTCCTGTCCTGGTAATATCTTCCTCTTCTCTCTGTAAAACTGCTTAAGTAGCTTCCCTTTCCTCTCTCTTCTTGTGAGAGTTAGGCGTATCCTATTCTGTCAAATATTCTCTGATTCATCACCTTTTCTGCCACTTAATTAGATATCACTTTCAAATGAGTCCTTCCTTCTACAAACTATCTTTACCTTTATTTGGGATTTAGGGCACATACTACCATGCCTGGACCTAAGCTTTTCTTTACCTGATACTTGCTCTATACCAGGCTGGCCTTGAACTCAGATCTGTTTGTCCCTGTCTCCTGGATTAAATAAAGGCATCTTTGTATTCCAGCTGGATCACACAGACCTTGAAGATCTTTGGATGTGATCTCTTTACATAGGATTCTCTGCTAGGGTCACCTCCGTAGAATTCTAAGAGTCTCCCCTGTCCCAGAGATGCCCACCCTTCACTGATTTCCATTCTCTCTCCAGGTCATCCCACCTCATATCCCTACACCTGATCCCCACCCCATCTCCCACCCAGTTCCTTCCATCTACTTTAGATGTCTATTTTATTTCCTCTTCTGAGTGAGATTCAAGCACCCTCCCTTGGGCCCTCCTTGGCTTCTTTGGGTCTCTGGATTGTAGTATGGTTATCCTGTACTTTATGACTAATAGCCACTTATAAGTACATAACTTATATGTCTTTCTGCGTCAGGGTTCCATTGTGTACATGTACCACATTTTCTTACTTTTTAAATATATGCATTTATACTATTATACATATATAAAATAAATTTCATAAAGCAAGAAGAAACAAAAAAATCAGGAATTACATTGTTACATTCATAGTGTTTTGGCTATTTGTATTTTGCAACCTTGAAGAAAACATCTTTCCTACCTTGGTGAGTCTAAGTATGTCAATATCTATCAGATCTCATCTATAGCAACGTTAAAATCTATCTAGACGTAAAAACATCTTAACTCCTAAACAACTAAGCTTAATTGTAAGACTAAACTTTCTGGTCTTCAACCCCATCAAAAACTTGAGAAGGAATAAATTTCATTATCTGAGTAAACAGGAAGTGCAGGTTAACAGCTTCCAAAGTGAAAAAAAATGATAGTTTCTTGCCTGAATAGTCACCAAAATATCTATAATGTTGGAGCATCATCTTCAGCCTTCTGGCCCAGTATATCTGACCTACATATTTATGAGGCAGGAACTATTGAGGACTTGTTTACCCTGTCTTGGCAGTTTGGCTGTCGACTCTGCCTGTATCCAAGCTTGCCCATTTTTAGGTTGAAATCTGTCTGTGGTAGAAACGAGGACATTATGCCCAGTGGCTTTGCCACATTTGAAGCCATCTCCATAAGGGGGTTCTTTGACACTCATAATCTTCTTTGAGGTAGGATGGGTGTTGCCAGGAGTTAACCTGTCTTATTGTCAATGACCCTTTAAAATAATAAAAATATCTTTAAATCCCATGTTCTGTAGGTCTCTGAGGTTTACCAGATATTTTTTAAAGATTTATTTATTATTATGTATACAGAGCTCTGCCTGCACATACACCTGCAGGCCAGAAGAGGGCATCAGATCACAGTATAGATGGTTGTGAGCCACCATGTGGTTGCTGGGAACTGTACTCAGGACCTCCAGAAGAGCAGTCATTGCTCTTAACCTCTGAGCCATCTCTCCAGCCTTTACCACATTTCTTTATCCATTCTTTGGTTGAAGAACATCTGGGTTGTTTCCAAGTTCTGACAATTACAAATAAAGCTGCCATGAGTATAATTGAGCAAATGTCCTTGTGATATGGTGGAGCATATTTCAAGTATATGCCCAGGAGTGGTATAGCTAGGTCTTGAGGTAGCACTATTCACAATTTTCTGAGAAAGCACCAAATTGATTTCCAAAATGGTTATTCAAGTTTGTACTCTCACCAGCAATAAAGGAGTGTTTCCCTTTCTCTACTTTCTCACCAGCATGTCCTGTCACTTGAGCTTTTTGTTTTTAAATCCTAGCCAGACTAACAGGTGTAAGATGAACTCTCAGAGTTGTTTTGATTTGTGTTTCCCTAATGACTAAAGACATTGAACATTTAAGTATTTCTCAGCATCCTTATCACCCTGCACAAAACTCAGGTCCAAGTGGATCAACATAAAATCAGATACACTAATTCTATTAGAAGAGAAAATGGGGAAGAACCTTCCTGAACAGAACACCAACAGCTCAGACCCTAAGATCAACAATTAATAAATGGGACCTCATGAACTGAAAATCTTCTGCAAGGCAAAGGACCCTGTAAATAGGAGAAAACAGCAGCCTACAGAATGGGAAAAGATCTTCACCATCTTCACCAATCCTACATCCAACACATGGATATATATGTGTGTGTGTGTGTGTGTGTGTGTGTGTGTGTGTGTGTGTGTGTGTAGATAGATTAGATAGATAGATAGATAGATAGATAGATAGATAGATAGATAGATAGGCAATCAAGTCACATCAGGACTAAGTGCATCCTCTTCCACTAAGGCCAGACAAGGCAGCCCAGCTAGGGGAAAGGGATCCAAAAACAGGTAACAGAATCTATGTCAGAGACATGTTTGATGGTGTTGTCTGTTTTTAGAGTGATGCTTTTTTAATGTATATTATAATGAAATAAGATAAAGTAACATCAGAATTGAATAAAACAAGCAGAAGGAAAACAGCCCAAGAGAAGACATAAGAGCAATAGAACCACTTATTTTCACACTTAGAAATCCCATAAAAACCACTAAACTGGAATCTATAAAGTTATTGGCAAAGGACCTGCGGGGTAAAAAGAGGAAAGAAAAAATTGTTTATATAATAAAATAAAAATTAACATGATAAAAAACATTTTATATTACATATACTCATATATGTGACTATGAGACAAGGAACCTACAAAGATGCTGCTGAGTTCATTTCCTGTTGGCCGTCTACTGCTGGACATGCAGCCTGTCCTTAAGAGTAGTTTGTTTCCCCAGTTGAGACTCTCTTGGAGAGAACTGAAATTTCATTTACAAGTGGTTATCAATTGGGAATTGCTTCTGGTTTAGGGATAGGGCATGTGTCCACTTCTCCTTTTTGCTCTAGAACTCTATCTGGTACAGACTTCTGCAGGCCCTGTGCAAGACTCTATGAGTTTGTATGTTCGTCAACTGTGTTGATTTAAAAGGCCTTGTTTTCTTGTCTTCTGTCTCCTTTGGCTCTTACCCTTTCCTACTCCCTCTTCTACAGGGTTCCCTGAGCCCTGAGGAGAGAGTTTCAATAGACATATCTCATCATAGGGCTGAGTGTTTCAAGGTTTCCTGCTCTCTACATAATGTCTGGCTGTGGGTCTCTGTATTTGTTCCCATCTGCTGTAGGGGGAAGGTTCTTTCGTGATGGCTGAGCAAGACATGCACTATGAGTATAGCTGAATATCATGATACATTAAAAAAAAAAACAATAGCATCTTAGTCAGTGCTCTATTGCTATGGCCACAACAATTCTTTTTTTTCCCCCAGATTTAATTTATTTATTATTATGTATACAGTGCTCCGCCTGCCTGTACACCTGCAGGCCAGAATCAGATCACATTATAGATGGTTGTGAATCATCACGCGGTTGCTGGGAATTGAACTCAGGACCTCTGGAAGAGCAGTCAGTGTTCTTAACCTCTGAGCCATCTCTCCAGCCCCTGACCACAGCAATTCTTATAAAAGAAATTGGGGCTTGCTTGCAGTTTTAGACATTTACTCTATTATCCTGATGCCAGGGAGCATGGTGGCATGCAAGCAGATAGACATGGTAGCTGCCAGCAGCAAGAAGAGAAAGAACCACACCTACTCCAACAAGGCCACTCCTAATGACCTAATCCTTAAGGCCACTTCTAAGCCTCCTAATACTTTCAAGTGGTGTCACTCACTAATGACAAGGCATTCAACTATATGAACCTCCCTGGCCCATTCTTATTCAAACCATCGCCAATAGTATTTGGATTTACCCTATGTGGATTATCTAGTTTGAGGTTGTTGACACCCAAGCCGTGTCAGATATAGGCTCCATCTTACAGAGCGGCCTTTAGTAAAATCAGATATTGGTTGGTAACTCCCATAAAGTTCGTGCTACCATTACACTACTATATGTTGCAGGCAGGACACTACTTTAGACTAAAGGTTTATGGCTGGTTTGGTGTTTACTTCTTTGTTAGCATGCAGAGTACGTTCCTGTACTAGCAAGTAGGGGTGAAGGCTCTATATAGGCATCAGTTTAAATTCAATGAATTGTGTAAATATTGCCTTCAACAATGGGCCCTTGCCATCAATTTGTGGAGACCGTCCTATAGTCATGGCAATAGCATGAGTTGTTCACTGCTTTTTAAAAAGTAACAGAAGACACTACTTATAGCAATCCTAGAAATGAAATATTTTAAAACTTCATCTTCTCTGTGTTATATTTACAATTTGGTATTCATATGGCATTTTAGTTAGTGAGTATTTTAATATTAATTTAGATATATATTTTTCATTACTGATTTTCCCCACTTCAATGGTTTTCTGTTTTCTATTTCATTTTTCTTCTTGGTATATATTCTTCTAGTTAAGACTTGTGGTAGATTAACTTAGAATCAGTCTGTATACCTGGACCCACTTCCTTATCCCTCTCCCTCTCCTGCCTTCCCCTTTTCTCTGCAGAAGCTTGCTGTGTATCCCAGGCTGTCTTAGAGCATACACTCCTCAGTAGCTCAATGCTGGGATTACAACTGTGTGCTGCTACTTCAGGCTGCCTCTATTTTTTTTCTACATAGTTTGTCTAGATCAATAACTTGAGTTTAATTCTTTTCCTTTCTGCTCTGGCCACCAGCATAACTGACATTCTCCTTCAGGATGTAACAAAGGAGGAACATTTCTCACTCTGTCCCCAGGGATCACATCAAGAAAGCCACAGATGCTGAATTTGACCAATGTGGTTTATTTATTTATTCTTTGAACCCTGATAGAGAAAAGACACCAGTGGCAGGTGTAGTCACTGGAGCTTCCTCAGATCTAAGTGAGACAGATAATAACCCAGGCGGTGACGTTGAACCTGATAGTCTCCCTCCTTTTTCCTTCTGCAGACAGTCACCTATAAAGGTCAGGAGAAGACATAAGAATGAATTAGCCAAGGACAAAACTAGTAGTAAACATCGATCCCCTACTCTGATCTAGCCAATGGACAGGACATTCCCTACAGTTATGTGGAGAGTGAGGACTGACTCTGTCATGAACTCTGGTGCTCCATATTTGACCACCTCTTCTTGGTGGGGAGGCCTGATGGCACTCAAAGAAAGAATAGTTAGGCTACCAAGATGAGACTTGATAGCCTATGACCATATATTGGGGGAGGAGGTCCCCCTTGGTCATAGACCTAGGGGAGGGGAATAAGGTGAAAGTGGGAGGGAGGGAGGAATGGGAGGATACAAGTGAGGGGATAACATTTGAGTTGTAATCTGAATAAATTAATTTAAAAAATTAAAAAATATAATGAATTAGTCAGCAAGACAGGTAGGAGACATCAGGAATGAAAACATGACCAAAGCCAAAGGCCTGGCCATTCTTATATCTTCTTCCTTCTCTCTTTTGGGATTCTCCCTTAAAACCCCTTCTTTCCTCTCTAGTCTCAATTATTACTCCAATCATATGTCTCTAATTTCCCCCTCTTTCTAAATTTATTAATATTCATTAGGCACTTATCAGTAATATATAGAATTGTTTGTCACCCATCAGTAATATAGTCTCTGCTTATATTATTAGTTGCATCTGTGTTATCTATATCTTGCAATCATTTACAATTCTGTCATCTTTTATCTGTCATGTATTAATAGTGTATTATCTGTTATCTGTATATCTGCTATCAACTATCTGTATATCCTTCTGTCAATTAACACCTGCCAAACATCTATCCATCATATATCTCTCTATATTCATCTAACTATCTAGGATTTATTTACTTATTTATATTTTTCTCCCCAATTTTTTTTTCATCTCATTCTTAGCCTAATTTCTATGTTTCCTCACCACTGTCATTCTTCAAGCTTAAATGAGAAATAACTGCCATACTATAGGGTCCACACATGTAAAGTGAATGATTTAGTCAAGCACAGCAGTATGCGTCTGTACTCCTAGCTGTTAGGAAGTTGAGTTAGGAAGATTGTTAACACTGGCCTGGGATATCCAGTAAAATTCTGTATCAAAAAGAAATAAATGGTTTGGTAAGTTTTTAGTACAACTCCCTAAACCATCACTAAGAAAAGAGATGATAAACTATCATCATCTCTGTGCTCTGATTTATCATAAATCTTTCATCTATGCCACTTGCAAACAACTTTATTTCAAGAAATCTCTGGGATAATTGCTGTTTCTATAGCTCAGCCATTCATTATTATTTTTACTGCTGAATAGCATTCAATTGTTGAGAGATATCTCATGGAGGAAATGGGTTTTTGCTTTCAGGCTGAGTTCTTTCTCTCTTTCCTTCCTTCCTTCCTTCCTTCCTTCCTTCCTTTCTTCCTTCCTTCTTTCCTCTCTCCCTCCCTCCCTCCTTTCCTTCTCTTCCTTCCTCTCTTCCTTCCATTCATGCACATTTGTGCACTAGTCTTTGGATAGGTGTTTTCTTTTTTATAGTCTTTTAAAAATCTTTTTTCATATGACATACTTTGATTATGTTTTCCTTCCCTCAACTCTTCCCATATCTTCTCCACCTCCCTAGCCCACTCAATTTTGTGGTCTTTTGCTCTGCTTTGTTCAAAGAAAAAAGAAAGAAAGAAAACAAAGATCAAAACAAAAATTCAGTAAGACAAAAGAATGTTAAAACAACACAACCCCACCCCCACCACCAAAATCCTAAATGGAGTTTATTCTATGTTGGGAAACTACTCATGGCCATAGAGCCTGTTTCGGAGTGTGGTTGATGTGGTTTCTCCATTGGAGAAAACTGATTGTTCCCTTTATCAGCAGGTATTAGTTGATTAGCAGTGGGCCTTTGCATGAGCTTCCCCTTTTCAGTGCTGGAATTTTGTCTTGCTTGAACTTGCACACGTCTTGTAGATAGATATGCTCTTGCATACATTTTAGGTTTGGGATGGTTGTGTCCTGTGGCATGTCAATGTACCTCTAAAAGACACAACCAACCTACATCCCACTAGCTCTCAGAGTTCCTGTTACTTCATATATTCACCATCACTTACTAGTTTCAGCCTTCTGGTTATTGTTTTATTCATTTCCCTATATCATTTTGTGCATAAAGTGAGAATTGTAAGAGCTATTGTAGAACAAGCTGACTACAATTAATGAAAGGCCTTGGAGATGAGTAAAAAGCAAGTATAATGTGGGAAGTCTGCATGGGAGGAAGCTATACTAGTTTGGAAGTTTAGGATTAGTAATTATTATACAGCATTGAGCTCAAGGCTAATTAATGGATCCTAGTCTCTTTGTGTGGTTATTTGGGTATAGAGTTACCTAAGGAGCAACTTGATTTATTAAATGAATAAATCGATATTAAATATTAATAATCATTCAACAATATATTTCAGAAATGCCCAAGGTAGGATTTACTCTTCAAAAAATTATATGATGATATTTACTTGATTTAGTCATTTCTTAATGAATGCCTTAGAACTCATACAAATACACATTATTTGCCAAATAAAAATAAAATAGATACTAGACTGGGTATGGTGCAACATGTCTGTTATCCTATCACTCAGAGGACAGAAAGTAGAGGATGGATTCTGAATTCATCAACTCATGGCTACCTAGTGAATCTGAGTATCAATAACACTACAGTTATAAAAGAGATTTTAAAAAATCTAGCTAGAATACAATCTAGAATAAAGTGTTCACAAATCATATCACTAGCAAAGAACTTGTGTGTGTATAATAAGACAGTCATGTATTGCATAATTTTAGAGGCTGATTTTATGAATGCAATGCCATTATACAGACATTATAGACAATATGGACAAGCTTAGATGGCTACCTTGACACCAGGCAACATCATTTTTTGACAACACTGTCATTCATGTAGACCACCCTAGACCAAAGAAATGTTGTATAGGGCTTGCCTGTTTAAAAGTTCTTAACAACTCAGTATTGAAAACACAGAACATCCCTCCGCACTTTCTTGCTTACCAGGAAACAGCACATCAGACATGTGATAAGTATCAGTAGGACCGCCAAGCAGATGAGAATAATGGCCCAGAAGGGAAGACCTGGGGAGACAAATGCTGGAGTAAAGGCCCCATTGCCACCTCCTAGCAATTCTTTCTCAGACCTGTATGGCTTGAGATGGGTATTAATCTTGTGGAGAGCTCAGTGATTCAAGATCATATGACTCTGCATCCCACTTCTTCCTAAATGGTCTTCAAACAGAACAAAAACCCTATGTCTGGCCGCTCTACCTCATCAGTCCTTGCCATGGTTTTACCCTCCTTCATTGTGACCCTCTGCACACAGCACTCTGTCAGTGTTACAGAGAAGGTGCTCCCTGTGATACGCTAGGCTTGGCTTGTTCTGAACCTTACCAGAATTCTTCATCACATCATCATCTCTGTTTTGAGAATACCCTGGAAATAAAAGAAATGGATAATGCATGTGAGTATGTCTTATTTATTCATTATTCATTTATTCATTGTTTATCTTGAGTTTTTAAAATATAAGATTTCTCTGTATAGCCCTCACTGTCCTAGAACTCTCTTTGTAGACTAGACTGGCTTTGAACTCAGAGACCTTCCTGCCTCTGCCTCCCAAGTGCTGGGGATAAAGGCATGTGTCATTATGCCTGTCAAGTTTTCTTTACATTTTGAAGCTAAGTATAAAAGGTCTTGGACATGGGAAGAGACTTTTCTACCATGGAGATACACCCTCAGACATGCTTTCTTCTTTTATTTTTATTTTTTTTAATTTTTACTTCTTTGAGATAAGATCTCATTATATGTCCTTGCTGGCCAGGAACTCACTATTTACACAAGGTTGGCCTTGAGCTACCAGAGATCTATCTGCCTCTGTCTCCACAGAACTTAGACTAAAGACATGCATCACCATGCCTGGCTATTCTTTTAAATAAGACTTTTGAGAACAAGCAGAATAGTGTAACAACTCACTTTAAATTTAACTATTTATAGGCAGGCTACCAAGATAAGACTTGATAGCCTGTGACCATAAAGTGGGGGGAGGAGATCCCCCTAAGTCATGGGCCTAGGGGAGTGGAATAGGGTGGGGCTTGGAGGGAGGGAGGAACAGAAGGATACAAGTGATGGGATAACAATTGAGTTGTAATCTGAATAAATTAATAAAAAATAACTATTTATATTCTATCCAATTAAAATAATATTTACAAATGATTGTCATTTACTACTCTGGCTTCATTTAGCATTTTCATTCAAATTTTAAAATCAATTAAACACCACAAATTTTACCAGGAGGAGGAGGAGGGGGAGGGGGACAAGGACAAGGAGAAATCTAGCTAAGAACCAGTGGCTGGGAGGGCCATTTCGCCTTCAATGACCAGGGAGCCTTACCATCCACAAAGACGCTCTTTCTATCCAGTGTGAAATTCAGCAATTGAGTTCCATTTTGTGTCATCCGAAGGAATTCCTCATAGATAGCAATTCTGTCTATTCGACGAGCCAATGGTGAGAAGTTACACAGGGAATCTACCCCTGTGTGGTTGCTGTTGGAGACAGACCTGAGAGGGAACAGAGTATAGACATGGATGTTTGTAACTCTACCATGAGTATAGATGCCCTGTTGCTAGTCTGCTAGTCTCTTTCTTGGACAATTTTGTCCAACGATGTCATCATTCTACACCTGCACTTTCTGATATAGGTATTATTTGTATCCTGGTGCTACTGAATACTGAAGATATGGCTAGGCCTAAAAGAGTCATCTGAATTATACTCTTCCTCCTCCTGAGGTTCTGTGATCATTGTTTAATGCAGAAAAACTGTAAGAGCCAGAGGCTATGGAAGAGGGCTCTGAATCAGTATTTTTCATATATAATTAGGCCACTACATTCATGAACTTAGAGTTGCTGTAGTTGCGTACAAATAGCTTACACAGGATCAAGACCTTATTGCTGAAGGTCTTTTTTCATAGGACATAGAGAAATCAAGCTGGAACTTATCAGGAAGATTCCTCTCAAATGGCCAGCTTTCATAGTACTGGGAGGTGCTATGCAGGTGTCTAGGGTTGGGGAAAGTCACTAGCAGTCTTACTCATCTGTGATCCAGCTGAGCTCCAATTATGACCTGTCTGGTAAGACTTTCTTATGGGTTCAATAATGGTACAAATGGTATGGGGATAACCAATTGCTCTCCATGCTTGGGCATGACTCAGTAGTAGAGCACCTTCCAAGCTTTCATGAGGCCCTAAGGTTCCTTTTGTAGCACCACAATACAACTGATGCTTAACTTGCCTCATTAGTTATCTACTGAACAATATGGCTAGGATGCTGGGATCCATATCATGTTGTTCTACACCCTGTTAGCTTCCTTAGGCCCTGGACTTCAATAATTTCATTTTTGCCTACCACATTCTATCTCCTTGCTTTCTTTTTGCTACTTCAAAGAGAAATTCTAAGCCCTGGCTTCATAACAAAATTTCCTGAGGAGCTTTCAAAACATATCCTTACTTGGACTTCAATCCAAATAAATTAAATGCAATGTCAGATCCCTGGAATGAACACTTTATTTTCAAAAGCTCATAGAGTGAGGCTGATATACAGTAAAGATTTAGAACTGTTAGCAATCTGGCATCTCAGTGGACAGCTGCAGGTAACCTGACAACAGGACAACAGGCATCTCTGAGGCCACCTCAGAGACTCAGGTACAGTGGAATATGTCATCACCAGCCACCAGGATTCATTGGTCCCCTAAGCCACCTGTGCTCTTCTGTGCATATGCTGTGTCACCTTATAAGGGGACTCATTCTCCCTCACATCTCTCTTTTTGTCTCTCTAGAGACAGTCCCTGTAACCCCCTCCCTAATAAAACCTCTCACGTGGACCTGCTGCATTCTGTGATTTGTGAATATGTTCCATAGCCCTGCCACCTAAATCCCAACAAGAACCACTTAGCGAATCATTAGTTCACACTGCGCAGATGCTCCTTCAGCAAGTACAATGCATGGTGACTCAGGCTTCTATTTTCTGCATTTTGGAAGTAGAGGAAAGAGGGTTGGAGTTCAAGATTATTTTTAATTACCCGGGGAGGTTGAAACCAGCTTGGGCTATATGAAACTCTATCTCAAAAGATAAAACAAAGCCATGCATGGTGGCACACACCTTTAATCCCAGCACTCTGCAGGCAGAGTCAGGGGGATCACTGTGAGTTCGAGGCCAACCTGGTCTACAAAGCGAGCCCAGGAGAGCTGCCAGGGTATCACAGAGAAATTCTGTCTCAAAATCCCCACTCCCCCCCCCAAAAAAAAGATAAAAACAAAACTGTTGCAGATAATTTTTCTTCCCTTCATCACAGGCTTATATTTATAAAATTACAACATACACTTTGATTACAGAAAAGGACATGAGGAAACCTAAATTTATCTAGGAACTTAGTTACTTGGAAATCTAGTTTCAGAAGTATACACAGCAATGGATGATAATTACATGGAGTCTACAGTACCATGGATTACTGCATCTTTCCTCAGGTAGTATTCTGAACATTTTATTATGATTATTAATTTTTATGCACTGTGTGTATGTGTGTATTTACATGTGCTACATTGCTCATATGGAGGTCAGAGGACAACTATTAGGAGTCAGTTCTTTCTTTTCCACCATTAGCATCTTGGAGATCAAACTCATGTCATCATTCTTGGTGGCAAGTGTGTTTGTCTACTAGGGAATCTTATCAACTGAGAGACTCTCAGATCTTGGAAGCACTTTATTTTAATATGATAAGGAAAGAAACCTTTGGTACACATGATGGTTCATTGTATTTGTGATAGGTGTTGATGCATAGCCAAAGTTGGTCTTGAACCACCAATTCTCGTGCCTCAGTCTCCCATACTTAGACAGACATTAGGATGTACGGAAACCATTAAAGATGGGCCCCACCCTAATAATCAGCTTTGGATTCCACAGGCTGATTCCCTTGTTAACACAAGAAAAATATTATGTTTGAATTCCTAAAAATTTAAAAGTCATGTGGACAAGTGGTAATATTGAGGTTTTATTGAAGTCCTTTAAGGCAAAATTACTGCCTTCTAGTCAAAGGAATGGATTCTGAGTTCTACCTCTGACTTTGGGTAGAGCCATGACATTCTGTTCTGCCTCAGAAGTAATGATATTATACAGTACTATCTTCTTCTCTAAGATTTATTCCAACTTTCCCTGTCAATCACCTGGTTAGGATCTGAAGAAATGTTAAGGAGATAGGAATAATTATCCTTATAATAAAATAGTGTATTTCTCTCAGCAAAATCCCCTGTTTTGACGAAGTTGCTTACAGAGTCTCATTGTCTGCTTTACTGAGTTCTAATTTAAAAACCATTACCCTTTTCCTTTCTGTGTATTCTTTAAATGTCAGCTAAAGTGTTAAGCATCTTTTCCCTAGCAGTCTGAGCCTTCTTTCTCTTTCTCTGAAGACTTCCTTCACCTATTGTGGCACACACACTTCCTATACTGACTGATGACTTCTAAGGCTTAAAGTGGCCCCAAAAGCATAGATTTTCTTTTCGTCTTCTCCCTCTTCCTAGCAGGATTTACACCTTACCTACCCTGTTGGCTTTCTCTCAATGTCCAAAAAGAAAAGTTCTCAGGTTTCCTTTTTAGTTCTTTTAACAGTTGTGTTTTTTTTTTTTTAATGAGTCTAAACTCAGATATCGGAACCCCAATTCTTCTGGAAAATGAGTACTAGAATTAAAGACATGCACCATGTGCTGGCTCTTAACTATTCTGCTCATTCACAAATCAAATATATTGTATTCAAATCCAGGTTAGTAAAGTAAAAGCTCTCGTGTTTGAATATTGCTATTTTTTTTATCTACGTATATATTTTGCTGTAGTTCTACATTCTGGATTTCATGGCCCCTCTTAGCAATTGCCATCATATTTGGTAGGCTTCAGAACCTCAGCTAAAGCTCTAAGCTAGATGAGTGGACTTCATCCTTCATGAGAAAGCTAGCTTTTAGGCAACAAGTTCATATCCCCTGTGTTGTCTTCCTTAAAATGGGAACCAAGAAATTATGGAAAATATATCATTTTAGTTTCCCCCTTTCCAGCCCTGGGATAACAGGCACATGAGGGCATTCCAGGTTTTATTTATGTTCTAATGCTCTAAACCTTAGGTGTGCATGCTTGCAAGGTAAGCATTTTACCTACTAAGCCATCTGTCCAAACCCCTTCTCCATTTGAATCCACATTGGAGCTGCTATCCTTGATAAGGCCACCAGAGGGGAATGCTGTCCCATGACTTCCCTGGGGCTGCATTGTTATACTGTAAAGAGACTCTACACATTAATACTATCCCAGATTTGATGGTATACAACTGTGATCATAGCACTGTACATCAAAGGTGGAATTAGGGGGACCAGAAATTCAAAGTCCTATTCAGTTTCTTAATGAGTTTGAGGCCAGTAAGTCCTCAGGGACTTGGATTTGGAATTTGCACTTACCTGAAGGCTAAAACTTGACAGTCTGAAAAGTAACTCTTGATGCTGCTGTTTCTGAACAGCTGGTTGAGCTGAAAAACAGGGCAATGTTTCCTAGGTGAGAACCCTAGCTTCCATCACCAAAGAAATTTGATGGTCACTACTAATACTCCCAAACTACACTTTCATTGACAAAGGCAAGCCCAAGCATAGGATGTTTTGTTCCAGGGTATGGCATTGGTGTAGCACCCTTTGTTAGCTACTGAGTCTCTTTGTATTCTTTTCAGTTTATAAGGGGGAATAAAAATGTGCCTTCAGGAACTTGTTTTGACCCAGTGTGCATAGTCTGTTTGTGCCTGGGAGTGATGTGGACAAGCAACACCATTCTCACCGCATATTCTATGCTTCTTTTGTTTTGCTGGTGTTTGGTGGTGCCTGGTTGGGCTATATCTTGGGAATAGGGTAGATTGGTGATGGTGAAGTTCAGGTTGAAATGCTGAGAGCTGGAAATAGTTGTTGGTATTTCTGTTGACAGAAGAACTGGTGTCTTCATGTCTATGGGGGGGATGGAAGGAAGGAGAGAGAAAGCAAAAACTTCCATATGAACAGCTTGTCAACAATCGGCTATTAATTATTTTTTATGAACATCTAAGAAGGCAGGCAACTCATTTTACTTTACATGTAGAATGCTAAGGAGATGGGTCTGTCAGTATATGCTCACTGCACAAGCATGAAGACCTGAGTTTGAATTTTTAACATAAAAATACTGGGAGTAATGACCTACTACTATTATTCTGCAAAATTTACATAGTATAAAACTACCTTCTAAATTTATATCTCCCTACCTATATATTAATGCCACCCTCAGACCTCAACAAAGACGTTCTTTTGCATAGTAGGCAATGACAATAGTTAATGAAATTCACAACTGATCAAATTGCAGAGAATACATTTCTCTGGAGTGTTCATCCACAAATAAACATCTATATCATACACAATGTCCCTGAAAGTCTTAGAAAGCATTATGGAATAGGGGTTAGAAAGACTCTTAAGAGCCAGACATCAGCAAGGACTGGAGCAAAACAGCATCTTTTAGACATAATAGTACTGCTGTACTTATGAACTGATGACAGCTGTGGTTGTCTTCATAAAAGCTGTACAAGAACAGTGCAGTAAACATCCCAGCACAGATAGAAGAAGGCCTCACAAGCCTCCATCCCTAGCAGAGGAGCCTGGCAGTTGAAGGTTTCCTAGGGAGGGAGAATTAAATTTTTGTAGACGTGTGATCCAACCCAGTACTGTGGGTGGCTCCACATCCATGACTATATAGGCACCACAAACTGGACTTGAGTTGTGAAAAAAAAAGAGAGGATATTGGGAGGGGTAGGAGATGAGGGTCGATATATAAGGAGTTGAGGGTAGAATAGGTTTGAATATGATCAAAGTACATCATATACATTAATGAGGTGCTCAAAACAATACTAATGTTATATCAAGGTACAACATGCATCAGCAATCCTAGTGCTGGAGAGAAGGAGAGAGTAGGACTGTTTGGGTTTTATTGCCTCGCTGTATGTTTGGACTGTGAGCTCCAGATAGAGTCTCAAAAAATAAGATGGAGTAGAATACAGAAAGACATCTGATACCAACTTCTCCATCCACACCATGTACACCACACACACACAGACACACACACAAAGACACACATGCAAAGCATACACACACATGCACACACGGACACACATACTTTACATACAAAATAAGATGGAATGCTGAGGTGTATTTGCTTCATATTTTCTTTCTCCCTCCTTTGGAGGAATCATAGGCAGGAACCATTAATATGAGCCTCCATTAAGCCTCATTTATATTTCTATTTCACTAATACTCAGAAGCCTCATTTTCTTTCACCTGATTGACCTTATTGCTTCCACTTATGAAACTAACACTACTATTTGTACCTATCACATGAAGATCTGTCACCAGGTAGGTGGCACCCAGCCAGTGAGATGAGGCATTCAATGTCTTATTGAAAAAGACTTGCTTCACAAGGTTTGGGTCCAGATAAGAGGAGAAAAATGCCTTCATAGTGACCACCATGGAGCCCGACCTAGGAACAGAGAGCACAAGAAGTGAGATAGCAATGAATACTGGCAGTGCTTCAAGCTGATGCTTTCAAAGGCTCAAAGATCTACAAGGAGGAATTAGGGTCATACAGATTCCTCATAAACTCTAGGTACTGTTTTTTAAGGAAATATATTTCTTAGGAAATGAGCTGAAACATTTATAGTAGCAATAACAACATATATTAAATACTTGGCATGCATTAAGATCTTTAAAGAATGACTTCCATCATGGTAGAAGGTGTTGCTATAATTATTTCCATATTAAATTTTAGAGGAAGGGCAGGAGGGATATCTCAGTGAATAACAGCACTTATGGCATGTCCATAAGAACCTGGGTTCAGACCACAGCCCAGTATAGAAAGCCTGGGCATGACTGTGCACAGTCCTATAACTCCAGCATTATCAAGGCCAGACTGGAGGATTCCTGGGTCTTCCTAGCTACAAGCCTAACTCCAGGTTCTGTGAGATGTCCTGCCTCAAGGGAAAACATTCAAGGTGATATATCATGATATTATATATTCTTTGTTGCCCTTTGCCCATGCTTGTACACCTGCACACTTGTGAATGCATCATTCACATATACCACATACATACAAATAAACAAATACCAAATGCACTGATCTTTGGAAGTACTGCCAGTGCTGTATTTAGTGGCCCAGCACTTCTCAAGCACAGACATCTTTGTTCCTTCCCTAAGACCAGTGTTTAAATTTTATGTTGATAGTCCTTAGGACATTCATTTATCCAAAGCTGAAATTCTCTCATATGAACATTGTACCCAACTCATAGAGACCTATGAAAGAATATAATGAGATGATCATGTGTGCAAGTGTTGAATAGGGAGGCTGGTCTGGGATAAATATAGCTATCATGTTTATACTTTGAATTCTGTGTTAAATTTTCTCCCATAGCTGTCCTGTTACTGTTAAGTCTATGGAAGCCTATCAGTCAGTTTTCCACCTTTATAACTTACGTCAAGTTGGTGACAAGGCAAGACTGGAATACTTCTTTTAGCTGGCTATGTGCGTAGAGTGTGGTGACCTAGAAGGAAGCATAGAGAGGGTTGATTAGAGAGAAGTCCTATGGGGGTGAAGAGATCACCAGAAACAATGAATGAGTATGAGTTTGGAGACAAAGGAGACCTCAGTTCAAATACTAGCACTGCCCCTACTTACTGTATCCTTCCAAGTACCCCAGAGCTGGTATGGTTTGGATCTGAAATGTCCTTTGGGCAGGCTCATTTGTTGAAGGCCCAATATCTACTACAGCAATGTAGGGCTTACATGAAGTGATTGGATCATAAAGATTGGACTTCTTGATGGCGTGATTCATTGAGGGGTTGTAATTAAATGAACTATTGGGAAGTAGTGAAAACTGTAATGGAAGAGGTCTACTTGGAGGAAATAATTCACTGGAAGTATGCCGCTGAAAGTTGAGGCCTTGTCCCAGATTCTTCCTCTTTTTTTCTTTACGTTCTGGCTGTCATGTGGGAGTATATCTGTCTTACACACACTCCTCACTTCAGGCCCAAAGAAATAGATGGATGAGCCCACACTGATAACTCTGCAACAATCAGTTGAAGCCAAACCTTCCTTTGCTACGCTGTTTATTTCAGGTATTTTTCATAACAGAAAGCTAACATAATGCCCCCTTTAAAATCTTCATTTATTATTATTTGTTTTCGATGTGGGATTTCACTCATAGTGTAATGTATATCTGGAGGTCAGATACAACTTTGTGCACTTCTTTCCTTCAACCCTAAGATACGTTCTAGGAATTAAGCCCAGGACATTAGTTTTTCCCTGGAAGGTTTTTAACCCTCTGAGCCATTTCGTCCATCCTCATAGTGTCCCTCTATAAGCTTCCATTTGTCTGCCTGGTAAACAGACAACACAGTTACACTGGTCCCTTTGAAAACACTAGGGCAGTGGTAACGCATTGGCAAAGTTGAAACGTTGAAATGATTACTTGGTAGATTTAAGTCAGACAGAGTAATGATAGGGGTACTCCAGGCAGGGAGAGATGAGAGATTAGAAAGCGATTTCACCTGTTCTTCGATGTCCCTCTTTATAGTGATATACTCGGAAGATGTTGGGTCTGTGTTGTTCAGGTTCCAGTTGATAATGTGGAAGCTTAGCTGGTACTCGCCCTCTATGGTTACATTCTTGGGCACGTAGCCTACAGTAACAGAAGAAGAAAAGACCCTAAGTTCTTTGTACAGGACTGGAGTTGCCTAGAAAACCTTTCCCTGCTTTGATAATGAACCTAAAGTAAGCACACATGCTAGGGCTATAGACACTTCACAAATGCAGTTACTCCAAAGTAGGGGGAAACTAGAATTTTATGGAGCTTCATGTTTGTCAGATATTTCTCTTTTTGTTTACTCAGGCTCTATTTTTGGCATGTTCTTCCACTTTCTTTGGCCACAAAACTCCACTTTATGCTTCAGCAGCGCAACATGATAAAAACTGAGGAAAGTATGCACACCTATCTTGTTCATTCTCTTGTCACAGTACTATGTACACTTCTGCCGTATCAGATTCCCTTCCAGGAATTCTTCCTCGTCTTACCATTTCTCTGAACTCCTACAATACACTGCTGCTCCTGTTAGACTCATTGACATATACTAACCCCCCATGGTAGAATCTATGTTTCTTTCCTCAAGGAGAACATGGGTCAGACCTTGGATCTTGAATTAAAGTTCATCATGAATAATCTTGGAGGCTATTATAACATGTGAAATAAGTTAGAGGGAAATACATAAATCATATTATCTCAGTCATAATTGGATAATTTTGTATAATTATATACAATTTTCAAAACCATTCTGAATAGGAAAAAATCAGACTTACAGAGACAATGAATAAAATAATATTATCAGTGTGTGTGTGTGTGTGTGTGTGTGTGTGTGTGTGTGTGTGTGTGTGTGTAAGATAAGGAGCTGATGAACCAAAAACATGGTTTCTCAATAGAAATGTCCATCAACTGATAAATGCATAACACCATAGAATAAGAATAGATTCTCATTGGTGCCAACTTTAGGATACTTCTCACAATTCTCACAAATGGTTGCAGTCTAGAGGTGATTTAATAGACATTGGAAATAGAATGATGATGACCCCAGGCTTGGACAAGGGAAGAGGATAAAGAAAGGTTGGTACTAGTCTTTAGTTTCCGCTATATGAGTACAAGAAACTCTGGCATTGTTATACGGGAATGACTGCAGATAATGACACTGAACTGTAAATTTCAGAAAGTGGAAAATAGTTTATTTATTTATTTATTTATTGCCCTTGGGGGTTATAGGACTTTTAAAGAACTTATGTACTCATTTTACATGCCGATTGTAGCCCTCTCCCTGGTCACTTTCCAGTCCTATCCTCCCTTCCTCATCCCCACTCTCCCTCCTCTAGAGAGACAATATGAGCCCTCCTCCCCTATTATCTAACCTCAGCCTGCAAAGTCTCATCTGGACTGCCTGCATCTTTTTCCACTGTGGCCTGGCAAGGCCACCCTGCCAGGGGGAGGCATTCAATGAGTGGGCACAGAGCTCATATCAGAAGTATCCCCTACTCCCCATAGTTTGGGACCGAGAAGGAGACTGTGCTGCCTATCTACTACATCTGAGCAGAGAGTCTAGGTCCTCACCATGCATAGTCCTTGGTTGGTCCATCAGTCACTGCAGCCACCCCCTGCCTCTCTCCCAGAATTGCTGGCTCTATTTATCTCCTTGTGGAGTTCTTGTCCCCTCCGGGCCCTTCTATCCTCCAACTCTTCCATAAGGCTCCCTGAGCTCCACACTGAAGGTTGGCTGTGAGTCTCAGCATCTGCTTCAATCCCTCACTGGGTAGAGTCTTTCATAGGACCTCTGTGGTAAGGCCTGTCCTGTCCTTCTCTTCAAACTCTATAATGTGTATTCCATTTGCCCTTCTGAATGAGAATTAAGTATTTCCCCTAAGGTCCCTCTTGTTATTTAACTTCTTTAGGTCTATGTCTTTTATCCTGTACCGTGTGGCTAATATTCACTTATAAGTGAGTATATACCATGAGTCTCTTTCTGGGTCTGGGTTACCATACTCAGGATAATTGTTTCTAGCTCTGTCCGTTTGCCTACAAATTTCAAGATTTCCTTGTTTTTAACAACAGAGTATTCCATTGTGTAAATGTGCCACAGTTTCTTTATCCATTCTTTGGATGAGTGTCATCTAGGTTGCTTCCAGATTGTGGCTATTACCAAGGAAGCTGCTATGAACACAAACAAGCAAATGTCCATGTTCTATGGTGGAGCACATTTTGGGTATACTCCGGGAGTGGTATATCTGGGTCTTGTGGTAGAGCAATTCCTAATTTTCTGAGGAAGTATCAGATTGCTTTCCAAAGGGATTGTACACGTTTGCACTCCCTCCAGCAATGGAGAAGTATTCTCCTTTCATCACATCTTTGCCAACATGTGCTGTCCCTTGAGTTTTTTATCTTAGCCACTCTGATTTTCATTTCCCTGATGACTAGGGAGGTTGAACATTTCTTTAAGTGTTTCTGGGCATTCAATATTTCTTTGTTTTTAATTCCCTGTTTAGTTCTGTAACCCATTTTTAAAAATTGGATTATTTGGTTTGGTAGTATTTACCTTGTCAAGTTCTCTATATATTTTGTTTATTACTTTGGATATTAACCTTTTGTCAGACATAGGGTTGGTGAAGATCTTCCCAGTCTGTAGGCTGTTGTTTCATTGACAGTGCCCTCTGCCTTAGAGAAGCTTTTCAGTTTCATGAGGTCCCATTTATTAATTGTTAATCTTAGAGCCTGAGATGTTGGTGTTCTGTTCAGAAAGTTGTCTCTTGTGCCAATGAGCTCAAGATTCTTCTCCATTTTTTCTTCTAACAGATTTAGTGTGACTAGTTTTATTTTTGAGACACTTAATCCACATGGAGTTTAATTTTGTGGAGGGTGATAAGTAAGGGTCTATTTACATTTTTCTACATGTAGACATAGACATACAATTAAACCAGCACCATTTATTGAAGATACTAACTTTTTTCAATTGCATGGTTTTGGCTTCTTTGTCAAAAATCAAGCATCCATAGGTGTGTAGGTTTATTTCTGGTTCTTCAATTCAATTCCATTAATCAACATGTCTATTTCTATGCCAGTACTATTCAGTTTTTATTACTGTTGCTCTATAGTAGAGTTTGAGATCAGGGATGGAGATTTCTTCAAAAGATCTTTTATTGTATAGGATTGTCGTAGATATTTGGGTTTCTTTTTTTGTTTTTCTATATGAAGTTTAGAATTGTTTTTTCAAGTCCTGTACAAAATTGTGTTGGAAATTTGATGGGAATGCCATTGAATCTGTAGATTGCTTTTGGCAAGATGGTCATTTTTACTATGTTAATCCTACCTATCCATGAACATAGGAAATCATTCCATCTCCTGATATCTTCTTCAATGTCTTTCTTCAAAAACTTAAAGGTTTTTTATGCAAGTTTTTCACTTGCTTTGTTAGTTTTACATCAAGATACTTTATTTTTTTTATTTTTATTTTTTGTGGCTACTGTGAAGGATGTGGTTTCCCTAATTCCTTTGTCAGCCTGTTTGTTATTTGTATAAAGAAGGGTTACTGAATTTTCTTTTGGTTGTTTTGTATCTAGCTGCTTTGCTGAAGGTGTTTGTCACCCTCTGCCTTTTAGTTAGTTTAGCTAAGGGTTTGTCAAACTTGTTGATTGTCTCAAAGAACAAACGCTTGGTTTCATTGATTCTTTGAATTATTATATTTGTTTCTAACTTTTTTATTTCATCCCTGAGTTTGATTATGTCCAGTGGTCTACTACTCTTGGGTATGTCTGCTTATTTTTGTTCTAGGTGTGCTGTTAAGTTGCTAGTAAGGGATCTCTCCGATTTCGCTATGAAGGCACTTAGGGCTATGAACTTTTGCCTCAGCACAACTTTCATTGTGCCCCATGATTTGGGGTATATTGTACCTTTATTTTCAGTGAATTTTAGGATATCTTTAATTTCTTTTGTTTTTTTAATTCCCTCTTATGAGGAATAACAGAGGGAAGAGGGGGAAGAAAGAAGGAGGATGGGACTGGGAGGAGAAGAGGGATGGGTCTATGACCAGGATGTAAAGTGAAAAAAAAATGCACACATATATTTTTCTTTTAATCTTTTAAAGAAACTACGTTAAATATAAAAAGGATTTGTTATAAGACAAAGTTCTAAACATATTCTGAAGTATGTTGGATATAGTTAATATGTATTGTTACTGATATTTTAGCATAGCTACATAGTACAAAGAAAGTGGTTTCAGTCAGGCATTTCCATGCATGCATGAATATGTATGATTGCATTCATTCTTATCTTCTTATATCCATCCCTCTCTCCATTTTTTCTTCCTCTTTTCTTATTAATATATACTTAAACTGTTTTGATAGGGGATATTTTATTTGTCTTGCATTACCAAGACAAAGTTTTACACTGGTTCCTAGGTTGGCCTGGAACTTACTATGTAGCCCAAGCTGGTTTTGTACTAATGACAATCTCCCTATTTCCGTCTCCTGAGTACTGGGATTATAAGTATTAGTTACTGGGCCTAATTCTAAGAGGAGATTTAAATTTTTATTCCTGTCATTTCTGTCTTGTATTGTCTTTCCCTTTTAGTAATTATTTTCTGGAACAACAAATCACTCTTGAAGATGGCTTTCCTAGTCCATGAGATAAAGACCCAGTATTCTTAAATAAAGCATCTGAATTGTATAATTTCTTTCTATCTACGCACTTACACAACATATTTTAAGATGCTTGCAGACAGGTACCTAGCATAACTGTCTTCTGAGAGGCTTTATCCAGAAGCTGATGGAAACAGATGCAGAGATCCACAGCCAAACAAAAGGCTGAGCTCTGAGAGTTTTGTGGAAGTGTAGTAAGAAGGACAGAGGGAGTCAGAAGGAGGAGTCAAGGACATCACAAGAAGACCCACAGAGTAAACTAACCTGAGCCCATGGAGGCTCACAGAGATTAAACCACTAAGCAAAGAGAAAGAGCATGCATGGGCTGGACCTAGACACCCCCCCTACACATATGTACCATATGTGCACCTTGGTTGTCATGTGTGTCCCCTAACAATCAGAGCAGGGGCTGTTTCTAACTCAGTTCCCTGCCATTTGATCCCCTAGCTGGGATGCCTTGTCTGGCCTCAGTGGGAGAGAATGCAGTTTGTGTTACTGTGATGTCATGTGCCAGGGTAGGTTGGAACCCTTTGTGGGGCCTCCACTTTTCCGAGCAGAAAGGGATGGGCAAATGGGCAGATGGCGTGAGGATGGGACTAGGAGAAGAGAGGAAAGCAGGCTGTGATCAGGCTATAAAGTGATTAAATTAATTAATGAAAAAAAAATAACATCTTGCTGGTTTTCAAGATGGCCTTAAACTCTTGGGCTCAAATAATCTTCCTGTCTCATCTTTCCAAATATTGAGGACTAAAGGTGCATAAAATAAACTCTATCTATACAATTAATATTTACTAATCGTGCTATGATTCCTGCCACTGAAACAGAGGTGATTCACAGTTTGTTTTATTGAAATCATATCTCAGCTTGGTTTCTAGTTCCTTCCCTCCTGAATGGCTGGAGATAGGGCAGGGACTGTTGTTTCCCCTCTGAATATTGTAGAGGGAGATTTGGGATTAGGTCACTTACCAGTGGGGAAAGTCCCTGCAGTCTGGTAAGTGTAACCTGCAAGATAAGAAGGAGAGGAATGTGTGAGGCATTTGTGCAAATAGCTTAGCAACCTGGGATCCCATGTTTGTCATGCTATGAGCATATTTCTTTCTAGATGACACAATAAATTACTCAACCACCACAATTTTTTACTAGCTTACTAGCCAATATCTGTTAATTACCCTTTTGTGGGCAAACATACTTTTGAGCTATAGGAAGTATACTAATAAAGACTGAATTGGTTTTAGATACATGAGTCTACTTTTATGGAAAATCCTCTATTTACCACTTTATGTCTATGCATGGGTGGACATTAATATGATTAAAATAAAATGCACCAATAAAAAGTACAGCCACAGTAAGCAAAGGTTTAGACAATCTACACATAATGGTCAAAGAGAAAGTTGGATGCAACCCACCCCTAGCAAATAATTCGTCCTCCTCCAGGACCCACGGAAAGAAGCCTTGAGAAAGAGATTCAAGGCTCTTGGGCAAATTGAGCTTCAGCTTGCTGCTTTCTGGCAGTATGGCAGGTCTGAATATTTTGCTTTGGTTTTGAACTAAAGCTCTTTTTGTTAAATTATTTGTATGTGATTTTTTTGATTCTTTGAAGAAATGCCAAGGACCTGGAAACACTAAAATTAGACAGATACCACCAGTAACTTTGTCAGGTATAGAAAAAGTTAAAGGTTACCTAGAAACACTCCACAGCAAACCATAGACCACACTCACCATTGACATAGAGACTGTTCTGGTCCAGGATGTAGTTGCCCAGCTGGGTGACTCCTTTGGTCAACTGGCTCAGCTTTGCATATAGCTCCTGAGTGTCAAGCTCAGGATGTTCAGGATTATGGTAATAGGAGCAGATAGCATTAACCCCAGTGGTTGTTCCATTCGTCTTAGGCCTGAAGAGAAAGAGATATAAAGACATTAGAGAGAGACCCTAATATGGATGGATGTCCCAAAGAAGGAGGACCAAGCAAAAGAGCTACAATAAGGAATGGTCATCCCTGGGAAATGGAAAAAAAGTTAAATTACCTGAGGGAAGCCAGTCTGCAATCTGAATAGAGGGATTCATTCTGGACCAAGGGTCCAATCTGGGAAGAAAAAGTAAGGGAAGAAGTAATGGAGGAGGGAATAGGCCTTGTCAAACTGGGAGATGTCAGAATGTGCAACTCACCAATTGCTGCAGGATCCTCTCAGTGGAATTGAACATGGCTGAGCCAGTGCTCATGCCTGCTGAGTATGGGAGGTTGAGGATGGTAAAATTGAGTGTGAAAGTCTTCAAATGTCCTATGGCTACAGGAAGAGAGGAAGAGACATAACAATGGGTTATAGTTTACCTGGGATTAACCTGAACTCCTGCACTCATAAGGTCATCTTCTTCTTTCCCGTTATGTGACTACTCACAATCTCATCTCCATGAAACATCAACTATCTTTTCTTCTATACATATATTCTTCCTGCCTCCCCATCACAGCTAGTTATTACCCCCCTTGCCTATGATAATACCCCAAGATACTTAATGTAGTGCCTAAAGGATGCTATCTATGTATAGCAGTAGAAGAATCATTGTACAATAAAAATCTCACTAAGGCTGCTCAAACTCTAGCATTACTCATGACTCCTTTGAACTTCCCATATCAAATTCATTTTTTTCTGTTTTTTTCTGTAGTTTTGTTTCACATACACAAGTGTATGTTCATATGTATGTATATATATGCATGAATATATGTGTATCTGGAATATACGTGTATATGTACATATATATGTGTGTGTGTGTGCATGTGTGCTAATGTGGGGGCATGGGATTGACACCAAATTCCTTTCTTGATCCCTCTCATCCTTATACATGATTCAGGGTCTTTTATTGAAACTAGAGCTTATATTGTGGACTAGACTAGCTGGTCAGCTTTGATAAGGGCCTGCTTTCTTGTCTTCCCAAGACATAGGCTACCATGTTAGGATTTAACTCTGGTTCTCCTGTTTGTATGGTAAGCACTTTAACCACCAAGCAGACTCCCCAGACCCAAGATGAATCTTCTTGATTTTGCATTCAAGGCCTCTTTTAGTCCAGTTTCTAGTTACCTTTTATCATTAGTTACTTATCCATTTCTTAGTTCTGAACTGGACATACAATAGCTATAGTGGGAGCTAAGCTTTGTTGCTTCAGGTAAACCAATTTCTCCATTCTTCCACTAATCCTTCACTGATGGAATACTCCCAGCAAAACTACATGGCTTATTTATCTGGGTTACTCCTACTCATCTTGAGAAATTCAATTTAGGTGGAATGAGTCTCGAGAAGTCATTCCCTTCTTATAATATCCCATGTGACTCGTCTTCCACTAAAATTCCTCACTGTAGTGTAATTATTAATCCAGAGCCTGGTGGTTTCATGAAGGGAATCATCTGATTGAATTGCTAGAATTATCTTTGTTATTATAATGATGACCTTGACACTAGGCTACTCACATCCTAGTTTTCTAGCTGTCATGTGAAATTTAGGTAGTAAAGGTGTCTCATTTAGGATGGAAGAAATATCCCTAACATACCTGTTGTAGGTTCTGCTTGCACAAATGTTGATGGAGAAGGCGGGATAGTGGTGGATAACTCAGCAGCTGAGAAAAGATTACCATCAAGTTAGATAGAGACTTCATATAATGAGAGAACCTTCCCTCAGTACTCTAAGCCACAAAAAAAATATTCCCAGGTGGATGACAAACAACAGTAGAGAAAAAAGTGATTGCCTCAATGAAGGGGGGACAAGAATGGATAAGAGGATAGGTGAGTGGATCTGTGGATGGTAGGTAGGTAGATGAAAGTATAATATCTGAGGATGAATGTATAGAAAAATGAAATAATAGCTAGAAAAATAGAATGGACAATTTAAAAAGATATTGTGAAATCTTTGCAAAATCCACTTAAGTAGCTTTCAGAATTTTCAACTTAATAACAAAGCTTCTACTGGGGGACATTGGTTTTAGAACATATAAACTACAGCACTCATCTGAAGTCCGTCCTGTAATTCTGTAGGCAACACTTCTATAAACACCTTTCACCAACCAAGAGGAATGAAGAAAAACCAGGAGTGTAAATAATTGGGCTGAAATTCCAAGAAGAGGCCAGGGACAGCAATTTTTTTTCACTAGGCCTTGGTCCTCTCAAGAGATTGGCTTGTGCATAGGGATCTTTCCTTTAGACATGAAAAGAAATGTATGGACCAAGACTTAGATTGGCCAAATTAATACATACCTGCAGGAAGTTCTGCACCATGTCCATTATAACCTATAACACAAAAGGCACACATAAGAGAAAGAGTGACAAGGTCCCATTCACTGTGCCTGGGTACATGTAGGACAAATCTGGGTGCATGTCTTTGTATATGTTTAGTTAATGTTTACTTCTGTTGTTAGATCTGACATAAATATCACCATGAAGAAGAAATTATTGCCATTTCAGCCAGATCCAAGACTTCGTTATCACCTCTAGAGCATCTTCCTAACAAGATGCTCTCAGATCTATGGCCATGCCTCCTTCTCCATTTATATGTACACACCCACACTATCATCTCAGTTGATATTTATTGAGTGCTTTGTGTATGTGGTTACTCCATTTCCATTTGAAGAATACAGTGCTGAAACAAGCCTGTGCCTCACTCTAGACTTCACTGGGACAAAATATAGCATATTCACCTCCAGTGTCAAGCGTAATGTTTGGCATAGATTATTGGTACTGTTCAGTAGACAATATAATGTGGCATATAAAATGTATACTTAATGAGGGATTGAAACCTCACATGTGTTCCACAATTTCCAAATTATAGTAACTAGGTAAAAACTTACATCATCAAGATTCTGATGATTAGAAATAAACTTGTTGGGAATTTCCTTTCACTGTCTTCAGTCTTTATTGTTAAAAAGAAGGTAATAGATAAAAAGATAAGACACCAAATACTTTGGATTATAAAACACGGAGTAATCTGGAACTAAACTGGAAGCCCATTCACTTTTGGCTTGAATGCCTCATATCAGATATTCAGGCTACTGAGCTGCTGAGACAAAACAAATTAGCATTTTTACCTGAGACCTTGTGTATTATAATACCAAGTGGCCAAGTAAGATTTGCTTACTAGTGCAATTGTGGCATAACTGTTATGGGTAATCGAGTGATTTCAGAATGGATTTTGGGTTTGTTTTGGTGTAGGCAATTCATTCCCAGAACAGTAAGCCACCTAAAAATACCTATGATTGGGAAGATCAACAGCCCTATAGGGGAAATTACTTTGTTGTTTCTAACCAGAGGCTCTCATAAGATCTATGTCACATAAGATAAAACTGCCTTGCAAGTATTTATATTCATAATCATAGACAATGCTACCTTCAACCTTGATCATACAAGCTTTTCTTTGTATTAAAAGATAGTGGGAAGAAAATATTGCAAACTCAAGATGTTGGGAATAACTGACTGTTGATTGCTCAGGCATAAAGAGGACATTTATACTATCTCCTCTGAAGTTCAAGGAAATTTACATATACAAGAGAGTATATAAAAATAAAGGATGCCTAAGGGCATCCTATAGCAAACCACAAAGCACACTCACCATTGACATACAGACTTCCTTTGTCCAGTGAGTAATTACCCAGTTGGGTGATTCCATGGGTTAGATTCTTCAGCTCTAAGTACAGGCCTTGGATGTCCATCTCAGGATGTGCAGGGTCAGGATAGTAGATGCAGATGGCATCCACACTAGTGGCTGTTCCATTCTTCTTAGGCCTAGAAAGAGAAGAGTGTAGAGACTTTAGAAAAATCATAATGTAGATCAGAAGCAGAAATAAAGAGAGGGAATGTGAATAGTAGCAATAATCAATGGTCATTCATAGCAAATAGACAGAATGTGCATTCACCTTAAGGAATCCAATCTGCAACTTGAGTTGAAGGAGCCATTATGGAGGAGTCCAAGCTGTGGAGGAAGGAAGAGGAGGGAAAGCAAACCAGGTGTTAGATAAAGGGGTCATATGGAATTTATATCCCCTGGGCTCCTGGGATACAGTTCTCACCAGGGGCTTCAGGACACTCTCAGTTGAGCTGAACATTGTGGAGCCATCAGTCATATTTGGTGAATATGGAAGGTTGGATATGGTGAAGTTGATTGTAAGAATATTCAGATGGTACTCTATGTTATGAGGAAAGAAGAGATACGACTGAGAATTTGCATGAGTCCAGAGTAAAATCTGTTCTCATCAGCTTGTCTTCTCCTCCAGTGTCCTACTTGGCTTTCCTTGAGTATAGACTGTGAAATTTAAGTATATATTAAAATAAATCCATATTTCCTCACATTGCCTTAGACTATGTTTATCACAGTAACCGATTACAAACTACAACAGTATTCAAATAATTGTTTGATTGCTTCTAGTCTCAATTACTTATCTATCCCTGAGCTTACCACCATGACCCAGTAGGTGCTGAGCAGGATGGACAGAGGCTGTACTGGGTGTTGAGCATAATGACTCATGGAAATAAAATTCCTCTCAGTTTTCACCACTCACTATATTGTTGGTGGCCGTTGAGCCCACATAATGAAATCTTCACTTCCAGGAACACTTCATGCTTCTTTTAGTGGTATCACTCCTAATCCTCCTGAGAGATTCAGTTTAGGGAAAAATTTCCTTGGAGAACCTCCCCTTTCTTATATCATTTTAAATGCCTGTTACTAACCCCACAAACATTCAAAGCATTGTAGTGGCCTATTTGTCTCACAAGTAAGTACCTGATTAAATTGCAAATCTGATTTATGTGCAAATGAAGATGACTTTGAGGCTAGGATATTCACACCCTGGTTTCCTAGCTCTATCTGGGTGTTAGATAGTGGAAGTGTGGAACAGGGGATCAAATAAAAAATAGACAATGAGATCCCAACATACCTGTGGTAGTTTCTGGCAGCAAAGATGTAGATGAAGAAGAAAGGATAGTGGCAGCTGGCTCAGGAGCTGTGGGAAGGATTGTCATTGCTGAGATCTTTACTTACAAGAACATTTCATACTTCATTGATCTGTGATTGCTCTTACTCATCATGAGAGATTCAGTTCAGGAGGAATTTTTCTCAAAAATCCTTTCCCTTTCTACATACAACAAAGACTGTTGATAGTGTGAGAAGCTTTTGGTCAAAGGCACAAACACCATTCACAGGTGAATTATGGAAAAAACTAAGAATGATTGTATGAGTCGAAAAAGGAGCAAGTCAATGAATAAAATTAATGTAAGATATTGAGATTATGATCAACAGAAAGAATGATCAAAGTACGCCGATTAATTGAGAGGACAGAAAATAGAAAAGATAAATGGATGGATGTGAGGAAAGATATATAAAAAGATGGCCAAAACAACATTCAAGAAGTATCCAATCTAAGAGAAACTGGAGAGACAGAAGAAAGAACAATTACATGAAATTAACTTAATGATAGGTAAACGTGTGTGTGTGTGTGTGTGTGTGTGTGTGTGTGTGTGTGTGTGTGTTGCTATGTGTGTGGATGGATCAATGGGCAGATTATAGTGTAGATATATTGTTGGAGTTGGTCTGATATATTTAGATGCTAACTAGTGCTTGCTGTCTTTTAATGTACCCCAAATACTGCTATGTAACCCTGCCTAAAAACTCATTCCTGTTTGACCAAAAAAGTAGTGATAGACCTGGGCAGGTAACTAAGATAGGTGTGGCTAAGGTTCACAGGCATTTGAAGACAGAATTTTGGGAGAGAGGAGAGATGGGATGGAGGAAGAAGGAGAAGGATTGTCATGGGATAGGAAACAAGCCATGTAGCCCTATAGAAGGAACTCTGAAATTCCTAATAGAAAGAGATGGAGAACATTAGCAAGTATTTTGGGATTATGAGTGGGAGGTAGCACAGATAGAAATTATTCTAAGCAGATGGAATGGGACAGAGACTGGGAGTTATTGGAGGCTAGCTTAGGAGGTAATATCTGCCTTGCCCTGGTAAAGGCTTATTCAAAAGTACATCAGGTGCCTGTGTTTTCACTGAGTGTTAGTGGGTTAGAAAATACCACCACCATAATAATTAGCCTAATAATAAACATTTACTAGGCCATAATTAAAATTAACCACAACAACATATAGATTGGTAGATGATAATATTGAATAGATGGGTAGGTGGATGAATGGATGGATGAGTAGATAGGTACTGCAGGCATAGATACATGAATGGATTGGTATGTGAATTCACAGAATAAGGAAAGAAAAATAATGAATGATAGGAAGGCATGTAGACATAAGAAGTAGGTGTGGAGACAGCTGGATGGACTGAGAGATACATATGTAGTAACTGACAGATGATAGATGATCATACAGGTAGTGAATATATAAATATATAGGCAGGTGTGTCATAGATGAAAGAACAGGTGTATGTATTAAAAAGGAGATAAAAGAAAAATGAACAAATAAAGTATGAACTGGTAAATGAACAGTAATATGGGTTTCTTGGTGAATGGTTTATGAGTGAATGAATGTAGTCATGACTAAAGGAAGCAGGGACAAAAGAAACAAAGGAAATACAATAAAATGGGCAGGAGAATTGATGGATGGGTGGGTGGATGAATGACTCGATGGATGGATAGATCAATTGAAATGTGGTATGAGAGAAATAGTTAGAAAAATGAAAGGATGAGCAGCTGGAAAGATAGATGATGAAGAGCCCAATGACATCTAAAACTCAATTCCCAATGATTAAACAACCTTTATATATGCACTGGTATCCTGATCTAACTGAGCAGAAAAAAAGGAATACACTTGAACTTACTAGTACAAGAAAAGATTTTCAGAACAGAACCGGAATAGCATAGTCTTATATTTATAGTTGTGAGCCTAGCCTTTAACGGCTGAGCCATCTCTCCAGCCCTGAATAGCATAGTCTTAAAGACTAACAATTAATAAATAGGTTCTTATGAATCTAAAAACATTACCTAGAGAAAAATATAGCATTTTTTGAGCAAAGAGGTAGCCTAAGAATTGCAAAAAATCTCTACCAGCTATATATCTGACAGAGCGTTAGTGTCTAGAACATATAAAAAAATTGAAAACTAAACACCAAGAAAACGACTGAATTAACAATCGTGACATCCTCTAAATAGAAAATTCTTACAAAATAAAATACAAATGGTGGGGAAATTTTTTTAAAAATGTTGACCATTACTAAATATCAAGGAAAAAAATGAAAACTTCAAGATTTCATCTTACACCTATCAAAATGGCTAAGTTCAAAAACAAAACAAAACAAAATAAATAAACAAAAAACAAATGCTGGCATGAATTTGGGGTAGAGAAACAATTATTCACTTCTAGTAAAGGTATAAACACTACCAAAAAAAGTGTGTACGTTCCTTAAGATGCTGAAAGTAGATCTTCTATAAGAACCAGTGCAATATGCAATAACATTAAGCTGGTAAAAAAAATACAATTATCACAGTCACTGTGAGTTCGTATGTGCATCAGTCCTGTTGCATCTAGAAGAGACTATTACCATGAACTCATCTTCAGTTATCTTACCTGTACACTTTCAAAACAGAAAAATATTACAGAACTAAAAGGAAATAGAAACAAAACTCCATCTCTAATGAGAAGCTATTTGTAATTGATACCTGCTAGAAAGGGGAAAATTAATTTTCTCCATTGAAGTGTCACTGGGTATATCAACTATACCCAGAGCAGGTCTCATGTACAGAAATAGTTGGAAAACACAACATGGGCTCTCCTACCCCTTTTTTCTTCAGGTTTTTATGTTGGTCTGAGCTTATTGTTGTATTTTCTCTTGTTTTAAATTTATTTGTCTTATGGTTTTTTTGTTTGTCTTGGTTTTCATTTTTGTATTTTGGAATTCGGGACAAAGAAAAAAGAGAGGAAAGAGACAGGACCAACATGAGTTTGTGTAAGTAGGGAAGTGGGGAGTATCTGAGAGAAGTTGGGGAATGGGAAACATGATAAAAATAAATTGCATAAAAATTTAAATAAGAGGATACAGTTAAGAAGCATGCAGGTAAATGGATAGAGCTGGAAACAATCATTCTCAATAAAGTAACCTGAAGCCACATATTTTCTATTATTTGTGGGTGTTGGCTTTGAATCTTTATATTTTTGTGTTTCATTTGATAGGATATGATGATATTAAGGGTTGAAAGTGAATAATGGGACAGGAGGGGTCAAATGGAGAAGGGGTTAGGATGACCAGGTAGAAGGGGAATAAGGGGAGGAATAATTAACACTAAGGGAATTATAAAAAGTCAGGTGGAACTCAAATACTATAGAAACTTCATAAAATACATGCATACACACATATAAAGAGTCTAAATGGAGTTACTATATAATGGTGTAACAATATACCATTAGACACCACAGGAGGACAAATAATAGTCCAGCAACAGGAATGGACCTTTCCTTTTGGAGTTGTTGCCAAATGGTATTCCACGGGCTCCAAATATTACTAGATATTGCCAACACTTTTGGTTACTCTCTAGAATTTGTTGGTTAGAACTGGGTTATTTAACACACCACAAACTTGAGTTATAGCACATGGAGAAATAAATCTGCTACTCAGATGGAAGTTTCATCCATTCTGGTAGTATTCAGAGTGCAGGAAGGTGCTATGCATGCTAGTGGAGGAGGAATCACTGATCTTACTTAATTTTTAACCCTGTGAGATACAACAATAACTAACCTGATACAATATGTCCAATGGTGTAACAGTGATACAAATTCATTGTATAAAACTCTCAAATAACTAATACAAATTAGAAAAAAAACAAAAGAGAGCAAGCAACTTGATAATAAAGCCCTTGATGGTGACACTTAGTTTTCAAAGACATAAATTACACAATTGCTAGATAAACAAAACCTCATAATTCTGTAAGGTATACTTTTACAAATATATTTATCCAACCAAGAAGAGTTTGGAAAATTCAGAAATTCAAGATGAGAGATACAGTTTCAAGAAGAGAACAATGTCTCTGCATTTTGCATCCCTTGAGACCTTGCCCCTTATCAAGAGATTGACTTGTGTTTGGGGCAAATTTCCTTTGGAAATGAGGAAAAAAGTATAGACCAAGATCTAGGTTGTTCTAAACTGATACATACTTGTAGATGATCCTTCTGGATGAGGTTTACTATAACCTAGAAAATAAAAGACATATAAGGGGAAAGGAGAGTGAAGAAAGGATACAGCATGCTTTGATCCATACATATTTGGTCCTTGTATATATTATTGAATACTTATTCAGGTAATATGATCTGACTTAAATTATCATGGAGAAGAATTTTATGGTATTTCAACTATAATCACCTCTTCCCATATCTCTAACATATTTCCAATAGATTTTTACAAAACAGATTTTCACACCTCAATTCCACAATAATTTGCATTAAAACACACCATCATCTTGCCTTCTATTCTACCAATATATATCCATCTAGAAGATATGTATTGAGCATTTATTACGGGTAGGATTCCATTTCTATTTGAAGTATATAGTACAAACAGACAAAAGTTTAAAAAAATAAGAAAAGAAAAAAATCTGTGTCCCCACTGAAATTCATATTAGGAAAAGGTACAGAAGAAAGTTATTTTGTTTTTTAAAAATCAGGCATAATGAATGGTTTATAGTAAATGATGAATATAAAATAAAAGGAGGATAGAAATTACATACAAACCCTTGAAATGGCCAAATAAACAGATTGGATATAAAAAGCAGCATGTCAAAATTTATATTGGTAAAAACACAGTGTAGGAACAGGAAAGTCCCTTTTTAGATCTGTGACTTTTGTTAAATTCGGAGAAATGTAGATGCATTGTATCTCCTTGCCCATGTCATGGGGTATTATGTTTAAAGCGTCTTGGCAATAGACAGGACCTAGAATCATAAAACTGACAATTGTCTGAATATATATGCAAGCAAATTTAAATATCTGGTTAGTTAGGATGGAAAAACCAAGTGTAAATAAATTTTAGTATTATAAACATGGAGATATATTCCAGGATTCAACAAGAAGTGACAAGGAAACTCAGCTGACTTTGTACATGATATGGCCACTCACCCCTACCTCCTTGCCACATTATGATGATGTGCTTCTTGAATTCTTGACACAAGTTGCTAAGAACATAGCATCAACTGGTCTAGACAGTTCTATCAATAATATTGATAGATGTAGAAACAAATTAACAGATCCCACAGAGGCATTCCACAGCAAACCGCGGATCATGCTCACCATTGATGTGGAGACTGTCTTTGTCCAGTGTGTAGTTTCCCAGCTGGGTGATTCCATAGGTCAGTTGGCTCACCTCTGAGTAAAGTCCTAGGATGTCAATCCCAAGATGTGCAGGGTCATGGTAGTAGGTGCAGATGGCTTCCACAGCAGTAGCTGTTCCATTCTTCTCTGGCCTAGAATGAGAGGAGTATAGAATTCATGAAGATTGCAGTGTAGATAGGAACCAGAAGGAGGAAGGAGCAAGCAGAGGGGTAACACTAAAAGGTTCCTGGGAAATGGACAAAAAGTGCACTCACCTAAGGGAATCCAGTCTGCAACTTGAGTTGAAAGAAATATTATGGAGCAAGGGTTCAAGCTGGGGAGGAAAATAAGGAGAATAAGGGAAATAAAATTTGGATACAGTGCGGAGATGGGATTTATACTAACTGAAGTTACTGGAATGAAGGTCTCACCAGGTGCTTCAGGATAGTGTCAGTGGAGTTGAACACAGATGAACTATCGTTCATATCTGCTGAATATGGGAGGTTGGAGATGGTGAAGCTGACTGTGACAGTCTTCAAGGGGTGCCCCACAGCTGAAAGAGATGAGAAGAAATACACCTACGAGTATATTTCTGGAACCACACTGGAATCCTATAGTCATCAGACATATCTCCTTATGTCTTAACACCTACCAATGTACTCATCTAAGCTACAACCTTAGTATTTCATCTCCATAACACCGCAAGTCACCTTCCTGAATGTTCCCAACATACATTGTATACATTGTATGTACTTCCCCATCATGACAATATCTTGTCTTACCCATGCTATCACCCTACCAGACTCATAAGATATACTGTCTAAAGGACCTGTTCTATGCTGCACTTTATTTGGTTATTTGTTTGCTTATTTCTGTTTTTCAAGACAGAGTTTTTCTGTGTAACAGAGCCCTGACTGTCCAAGACTTTATTTGTAGATCAGGCTGGCCTTGAAATCCCAGAGATAACACCTGCCTCTTCCTCCCAAGTTCTGGGATTAAAGGCATGCACCACCACTGCCGAGCACTATGATGAACTTCAAAGGAGTCTTCCAATAAGAAAATCTCACTGGGACTACCACATCACTACTACAACTCAGAGATTTTTGTGCAGTTTCAGTGTCCAGTTTGAGCATTTTGATTTGTCATTCAAGGCCCTTTCCAATCTGGTTGCTTATGATCTTTTGGCTCTGGTGGCTCATCAATCCTACCATGATGTTTTTGTGGACTCTGGACTAGAAATGCAAAGGCTACATTAGAAGATAAACTTTATGTTCCACAGGAGACAAATTTCTCTCACTTCTCCCAGTATACTATGTTTTGCGAGGGTAGTGAAATTTCACTGTTGGAAGCCTTCCTGTCTTATTTCTCTAGATCACTCTTATTCATACTGAGAGATTCAAATTATGTTGAAATATTTCTAGGAATCTCTTACTCTATCATGTGAGATGTGCGCTCACACCAAACTCTGCACTGTACTACAATGGTCTCCTTATCTTGCAATCCTAGCAGTTATATGAGGTGGGCTACTGGTTGAATTACTGCAATAATCTTTGTGTCTGTACTGATGGATATGGAAGTAGGTTCTTCATATCCATGTGTCTAGATTTCATATAGAAGTCAAATGTTGGAGGTTTGGGAGAGAGTGTCTTATCAAGACAGAAACAGGTCCTCTGATACCTGTGGTAGATTCTGTTTGCACAAGCATTGATGGAGAATGCAGCATGGTACTGGTAGGTTCAGGATCTGTGGAAAAGGATATCAGTGATGGACAAAATCCTCATGTGGTCAGAGAAGCCCATGCAACGATAGTCCAATGTCAAACAAATAATTCATAGGTGGATGATACATAAAAGGGGTTAAAAGCAAAATGGATGATGGTAGTATTGAAAAAGCTTGTGATTGAAATTAACTCAGCTAGTGAGAGTAGTTGGCTGTATGAAGGGTGAGAAAAGAAGACAAATTAATTGGAAGACACTAATGGAATTGTTAAATAGATAAGTAGAAAGAAGAATGGATAGATGAAAGGTCAACCAGAATTTAATTATAATAGGCTTCTGGAGAAATGGAATGAATAAAAGAGGGAACAAATAACATGTAAGTAAATGAACATGGTAGATGAGGGGAGTGAATGCATGAATGGATAGATGAGTTATAGGGTAAGTATATGAATGAATATATAGGTGAATAGGTGGGTGGATGGATTGACATATTAGTAGATGGGCAGAATAGTAAAGGGTTGATGACTGAATTGTGTATCGATAGACAAATGAATAGGTGATGGATGGATGGATGCATGTATATATGGCTAAGTATATGCACAGACATAAAAAGAAAAAATAATATGAATGTTTAACAGACAATTATATAAAAATGTAGGTAGATCGATATTTGGATGATATGACAGACATAGAAGTACACTGATGTATACATCAGTGAGTGGTTATCTAGTTGGTGGGTATATGGGTGGAATGACAGATATGTAGTGGAGATAATGGGTAGATGACTGGGTAGGTGTGTGTGCGTGTGTGTGTGTGTGTGTGTGTGTGTGTGTGTGTGTGTGTGTGTGTG
>CAJRSG010001842.1:360061-375228 GCA_907169655.1 Acomys percivali | reverse complement strand
TGTGTGTGTGTGTGTGTGTGTGTGTGTGTGTGTGTGTGTGTGTGTGTAAAAGAGTGAACTATCAAAGAAATAAAGGCCAAGCGAGAAAATGGGGAGAACTAAGGAAGCATGAGTGGGTGGCTGAAGGGCAGATGAGTGAATGGCTACATGTATGAGTAGAGAAGGAATGATAGAAGAAATGAAGAAATACATACAGTAGAATGTAAAAGAGAATAGATGGATGGATGGATGGGTGGATGGTGGATGGATGGAAGGATAGATAGCTTAAAATTTGGTTCTAGAGGAAGAGTAACTAGCAGATGAAAGAATAGACCACTGGAAAGATAGATGAGTAGGGTACTGAATGAGTGGATCACTTGACCCAAACCCTTTAGCAGCCATCAGAATTTGCTACTTAACAATGAAGATGATGCTCCAATGTTATATAGAGTTTTGGTTGACTGGTCAGGCAGTAAATTGTCTCTGTTATCTTCTTCTTTGGGAAGCTGCTAACCTGCACTCCTTGAATACTCAGGTAATTAATTTTATTCCTTCTCAAGTCTCTGATGGGGTTAAAGACCAGATTGTTTAGTTTTACGATTAAGCTTAGTTGTTTAGGGGTTAAGAAGTTTTTAAGTCTAGGTAGATGTTTTAAGTTGATAATGGCAAGATATGATAGATATTGATTTACATTCAGAATTTTAGACTCACCAAAACAGGAAAGATATTTTCCTCAAGGCTGCCAAATACCAATAGCCAGAGCATTATGAATGTATATAATTTATGAATTTATATAATTCCTGATTATTTCATGGTTCTTCTTGCTGTAAGTAGTTTATTGTATATATGGGCACTAATAAAAATGTATATGTAAAAATAAACAAACAAAAATAAAAAACAAAAAACAATGACGCCTGTACTATATTGTCAAGCATTTGTTTTAGGTGACACAAACTAAAACCTTTATATGAATTCAGCTTACTAACATCGTAGAAAATTTCAATATTTTTCTTATTCAGAGGACTGAAGAAAAGTTAGAAATCCAGCACTAGGGGTCCAGTTCCTAAAGGATGCCAACAACTGTGCATCTTCCTTCCACTAAGATTTTAGCCATTTTAAAGATACTGGCTTGTGTTTAGAACAAGCTTCCTTTTAAAATGAGGAAAAAAACATAGAGCAAGATCTAGGGCAGGATAAACTTATACATACTTGTGGTTGGCGCTTCTGTACCAATTTCATTGTAACCTAGGAAAACAAAAACAACAATAAAACATATAAGGGAAGTGTGATGAACAATCCTTAGCACAATGCATAGTCCATGTAGAAGGAATGTCCTGGTGTTTCAACTGGACCTAACTCTTCTCTACTGCATCTTCATTATGCCCCCACCCAGTGAGTCTTTATGCCTTATTTTTATGGATCAGTCTCACCATGTTTATATGCGTTCACCTCTGGCATAATCTTTTCTACTCTTTATGTATTCATCTCATATGTATATTAAGAAGTTATTATGTGTGGTACTGCATTTCCATTTTGATAATATAGAGTTGAACTAAACACTCAGTGTGCCACTACAGTTCATACTGGGACAAAGTGCATATGTGACTTATTTATTTCTAGTGCCAATCATAATGTATAATATATTATGTATTGTGATGGATATTTGGAAAATGGTGAGTATGCTGGCTTGTCTTAGGTCAACTTGACATACAGACTAGAGTTATCTGAAAGGAGGGAATCTCCACTGGAAAAAATGTTTTTTAAGATCTGGGATTTCCAGCACTTGGGGAGGCAGAGGCAGATGTGAAATTGAGGCCAGCCTGGTCTACAAAGTGAATCAAGAATAGCCAAGGCTACACAGAGAAACCATGTCTTGAAAAACCAAAGGGAAATAAATATGGGCTGTAAGGCATTTTCTAAGAGGCTGATGGAGAAAAGCCTAGCCCATTGTGGGTGGTACCATCTCTGGGATGGAAATCTTGGCTTCTATAAGAAAGCAGGCTAAGCAAGCATAGAAACAGGCCAATAAGCAGCACCTCTCCATGGCCTCTGCATGAACTCTTGCTTCTAGGATCCTTCACTGTTTGAGTTCTTGTTCTGACTTCCTTCAGTGATGAATAGTGCTATGGAAGTGTAAGCTGAATAAGCCCGTTCCTCCCAGACTTGCTTTTTGATACTGGTGTTTCATCACAGAAATAGAAACCATAACTAAGACACTGAGTGAGCAATATAGTGAATTTAAATTGTGTAAGTTATTAGACAGAAAAATTCTACATGAGTTATTCCAATGGCCAAGTTAAAGATGTAAACTTGGAACATTAGAACTCATATCCAGATAAATGTATGTTAGAGTGGACAGGTCCTATTACCTACATGTGCTTTAGGGTCTCTCTGTGTTAGCATGAGGGTAACTGGAATAAACATCAGAGTAAACAGTGGTGAGTACTGATTTTGATCTGAAAACACATACAATAACCAAGAAGACAAAACTCTGGGCATTCTGTGAGGAGGCCATTGGATTGGTTTAAATTAAGTACATAGCTCTACCCTAATTCTTGCCAGCTCTTTCCTATGGACAGTGTCCCTGTAGTATAAAAGAAATAGACAGCAAATTGAAGACCAGTATTTATACTCATCATCTTCCTGACTTGGCACACATGTGATCGGCCATATCTACTTCCCTGCCATGCTATTTGTGAGTGCTTCTCAAGCTCTTGAAAGAACACTGTAGAAATATGGATGCAACCAGTCTAGCAAGAGATCACTGACTTTGAAAAGAGTAGACAAATTAAGAATGGCTGAGGACATCCTATAGAAAACTCAGACTATGCTCACCATTCACATAGAGACTATCTTTGTCCAGTGTATAGTTGCCCAGCTGAGTGAATCCATGGGTCAGGTGACTCAGCTCCCAATACAGCTCCTGTGTGTGCAGCCCAGGATGTGCAGAGTCATGTTGATAGGAGCAAATGGCATTCACACTAGTGGAGTTTTGATTCTTCTCAGCCCTGAAAGTGGTGATATGTGAAGAAGACTCTGGGGACATCCTAATATGGATGAGCATCCCAAGGAAGGAGGAAATAACAGAAGAATAAAAATAAATATAATAATTCCTGAAAGTGACAAAGAAGTGCCTCACCTGAGGGAGGTCAGACTGCAGCTTGAGTTGAAGGAGATATTCTGGAACAAGGGTCTAAGCTATGGAAGGTGGAGAAAGGGGAAAAGGAAAAGAGTTTGATGCAGTATGTATATGAAGTTTGTCCCACAAGTAGTTTCCAGGATGAGGGTCTCACCAGGTGCTGTAGAACACTCTCAGTAGAGTTGAACATGGCTGAACTATAGCTCATGTCTACTGAATATGGAAGATTAGAGATGGTGAAGTTGATTGTGAAGGTTTGCAGATGATGCCCCGTAGCTGTAGGAAGTCAGGAAGAGAGATAGCTATAACAGAGTTTGCGTGATGCTAACCTAGAGTCCTATGCTAATCAAGTTAAATCTTCCAGAATATGGCCACCTGTCGTTCAGAGCTGAAAATCTCATCTGCATGCCACGTCAATTCCCTTCTCTGAATGTACTTCACATGTGCTATCCCCTTAATCATAACAGACTAGGTATTACTTTCTAATATACAGACTGTTACCCTGAATGACTGACTGTGTGTCCTGTCTAAATGTATTTTTCTACTATGAACACCAGAAAAGTATTTCTAAAATGGAAAACTCACTAGGGCATCACTAGTGCTCTTACAACTATGGCCCCCTTTGGAGCTTCAGTGTCAAGTTCACATTTCTTGACTTGACACTACAGATTCCTTTGATGTGGTTTCTGACTATCCTAAGCTTTAATTACTCATCAATTCTGTGTCTAACATTATGTCTCTGTGGGTCCTGAGATGGACATAAAGAGCCATTTCTGGGAGTTGTGATTCATGCTTCAAAGAAATCAAATTCCTCAAGGTTCTCACTCATTTTTGATGGCCACTGAGCCCACCCTGTTCCTTTATGGCATCAAACCATGTCAATTTATCTTTTATTTTTACTTACCCTAGGCAATTCGGTTCAGGTGGAGCTTTCTCTAAAAGGCCCTCCACCCACTTATATTGGCTCAGCTACCTTTCACTTCACAGGAAACCCATAATGAATTATCATCTTCTATTTTTCTCAGAAGCCTGGTAGCATGAGGGCTGGCATCCGATTGAAACGCTAGTATAATCTTTGTGATTGTAATAATTATTCTGTCACTGGAGTTTCACACCCTGACTTGTCAAGATTCATTTAAGTCAGATGGTGAAAGTGTTGGACTGAACTTCATGTCAAGTATAGGAAAAGGGCTTCCCCAGATACCTGTGGTAGATTCTGGCTGCACAGATGTCAATGTAAAAGGCAGTATGGTGGTGCTTGGCTCAGGAGCTGTGGAAAAGTCTATCATCAGTGATAACTAGAGCTCCAATACAACCAAGAAAGGTCTTATAGTAGTGGTTCAAGGCAGATCAACAATTCACAGGTGAAGCATAAACAGGAGTGACTGTATAAGTGGAGGGATAACTAAGTCTGTGAATGAAATGTGTTCAAGGCAATGAAAATTGTGAACAGTTCATCAATTTTATATCAGAAAAGAAAGTGATAAATTAATGGTAAATGGCTCCAAAAATTTTTTGAGACAGGGTTTTTCTGTGTAGCCTTAGCTGTCCTGGACTCACTTTGTAGACCAGGCTGGCCTCAAACTCACTTTGATCCACCTGCCTCTGCCTCCCAAGTGCTAGGATTAAAGGCGTGCACCACCATGCCTGGCTTCCAAAATATTTAAAAAGGAATAAAACAGTAGAAATTGGAGATACAGAAGGCAGCAAAAGAATATGAGAATGAATATGACTGGATGAGTGAAAATGTGAGTGAATGAGTGGTTGTATGGATGATTAGGTGCATGTACAGATGGATAGATTGAGTTAAGAATGAAGGAAATGAGTGAATGCATGAGGATGAATGAATAGATATGTGGGTAGGTAGATGGAGGGGTGGAGGCATGTATGTGTGGATGCATGGTTGGGAACATACATAGGAAAAATAAAAAAGAAAATTCAAATAAATGAACTGAAAAATAAATAGGTAGATGGATATATGCATGCATAAGTATATAATACAGTAATAACTGGGTGAGTATTTAGATGGTTTAATGCATTGATAGATTGATAGGTACATAGATGAGTGGATGTATGTGTGTATATGTTGTTAGATGAGTTGATGGGTAAATGAATGGATGGAGGAAATGAACAAGGAAAGGGCATATTATGGATGCATGTATCACAGAGAGAATGGAAAAAAATGTGAGCAAGGCATAAAATACAGGAAGAATGAAAATGAAAATTAAATAACAGAATTGGCAGGAAAATTAGTGAGTTGGTTGGTTGGTTGTAAATGGGGCATTATAGGATTAATTATAAAAATAGAAGAATGGTTGCAGAAAAAGGTAGATGATTGGGTCGTGGAATGAAACAGTGTAATATTTTAGCCAAAACAACTTAAGTAGCAACCACAGTCCAAAACTTGACAATGAAACCCCTGCTAACATCTAACTAGTTTGGGTTATAGCAGACATAAACTAAAGAATTGCTATTTAAAGTGTAGTACTCATCACTCATCAAATAAACTTCTATTTGCAACAGACAGAGACTATTAAAGAAAACCAAAGCCAATCAAAATGCAGAGTGGTGAAGCCCAGTGCCAATGATAATACATACAGCTATAAAACAATTTCTGCACCCAAGGCTCTAGAAACATTGCAGAAGAGTCTGAGGAAAGTTTGTTAAGAGCCAGAGGATTAAAGAGTTTGCTATGAAACTGTATATTCCAGTAATGCCAGAACCTGCACCCAAAAGGTCTCAGCAATATGACTGCATAAATATGAGCTGTACCAGGAAAACAACAATAGAGGCACCAAAGTGGATGAGGAAAAGCCAATGAGCCTTAAACCCTACACAAAGAATTAAGAACAACTAACGAATGAGACTGAGAGAAATAGTCTTTTCCATGGAAGAGTACAGCAATAGTTTATCCAATATTAAACAGTCCTGAAAACACAGATGCAAGTAACATTATATAGACTAACCAGGTTATATTCAGAATATATATATAACATTAATCTTTTTATGAGTAACAATAACTTATTCATATTTCTCCCTCCAAAATGAAGCTTTATGGAGTATTCAGAATTCAAGGCTTATCTTTCTGGTGCTAAAACCTTGGCTCCACACAGGAGACTGGCTTGTGTTGGGGCAAGCTTCTTTTTTAAATGAGGAGGACAGCTTGAACCAAAACAGAATTAGGATGATTGGATACTTACCTGTAGTAAGTATGTCTGGACCCAGTCCATTATAATCTAGAAAACAAAAGTCAAGCATAAGTGTAAGGTGCAAAATGATCTCATATATCTTGTTGCATTCCATGTGGGAAATGGATATACGTTCTTGTGAGTCCTTATTATTTATCTGATAATGTTCTAGGATCTTACTTAAATATTATCATGAGGAAAAAGTTCTTGACCCAAGCCTTCTCTAACAGCTCCCTAGCTTGCTCCCAGAAAGAGCCTTTCATCGTTCATAAGACTTAGGTTCATATAGCAATCCTCAAAGATATATTCTCTTTGATACCATTATCTACTGCCTATTTCCCTGTAAACACATATATATGGCATAAATATATATAATGTGTATATCATTATTTCCTATTTGTCTTATTCCATGTAAATTTAAAGAGTCTTGTGCTGAATAAAATGGGCTGTGCCTCACTACAGATTACATTTAGGTGAGGGGCAAATACAATTTAATCATCTCTGGTGCCAGGAATAAGGTCTGCCTTTTAGTATTTACGTTGTAAATAATGCCAATACAAAATTAGGTATACAGTTGTGATTTTTTGAGAGAGAAACCATACACAGGTCTCTTCAATGGCCAAAAAACAAGGGGAAGATATAAACTCAGGACACCAAGATTCAGATCAGCTACAACCTTCACATCTTCTAAGTGTATGCAGGTCCCTTTCATACCCGGAGCTTTAATTTCTTTCTTTGCTAAAAGGGGAGTAATGAAGATCTAAGATATTGTGCACACCCCATGGGGTATGATGGTTACTATGAACAGTCAATTTGACAATTTAGTATCACCAAGGGGATAATTTCTGAGATGGTGAAGGATTCATAGATTGAGTTTACCCCGGAGGAATGGCACACCCTAACTCTATGCAACACTGTCCTATGGCCTAGATTTGTGGATAGATAAAAAGATAGTGAGCAGAAAGCCAGCATTTACCTGTCTCACCTTCATGACATTGTCCACAGTGTGACAGACAATCTTACCCTGCTATGCTTTTTGTTTGTGCTTATTTAATCATTTGTACAGAAACCAAGATTGTAAAAACAACTGGTCTACACAAAGACCACTAGGAATATTAGGGAGTATAGAGAAAATAAAGGACACCTGAGGATATCAAATAGCAAGCCACAGACTATGCTCACCATTCACATAGAGGCTATGCTCTTCCAGAGTGTAGTTTCCCAGCTGGGTGGCCCCATGGGTGAGATGGCTCAGTTCTGAGTACAGATCCTGTGTGTCCATTCCAGCATGTGCAGTGTCATGCTGGTAGGTGCAGGTGGTAACGACACCTGTGAATGTTCCATTTTTCTCAGGTCTTGAAGAGAAAGGGGTACAGATTCAAGGGAGGTCCTAATGTAGATGGAAACTCCAAAGAAGTAAAGATAGCACAAGATCAAAAGAAAAGATAATTATTCTTGTCTAATTATATGGAAATGGAATCACCTGAGGGAGGTCAGTCTGCAACTTGAGTTGAATGAGTCATTTTGGAACAAGGGTGCAAGCTGTGGAGAAAAAAAGAGAGTAAACTGTTGAGTGGAGAATGAAGATGAACTCAGTTCCAGCAGTGAGAGTTTCAGGATGAGGGTCTTACCAGGTGTTGTAGAACATTCTCAGTGGAGTTGAATATGGTGGAGCCACTGATCATGTCTGCTGAATATGGAAGGTTGGAGATGGTGAAGTTGATTGTGAAGGTTTCCAGGTGGTGCCACATAGCTGCGGGATGACAGTAGGGTAAGTGCTTCCAGCTGAGTATTTACTTGGGCCAAGACTGGAAGACTGCTCTGATTAGATCGTGTTATCTACCACATGGTCTGTCATGACTATCCAACACTTATATAGGTGCTGGGAATTTGAACTTTTGTCTTCACATTACCCACTGATTCATATGCTCATTTCCCCAAGTTGAGGTTTCTTAATTTAGCACTGAAGTTCATTCTAATCTGGTTTTTATGACCTTCAGTCTCCACTAACTATCCTTTCTGTGATAAGCCTTATTCTTCATGCAAACCAAGGTCCAATCAATTATCTGCGTGTACATACTATTTCTGACTACTGAGTCATTGCAGATGTGATTTCCCTTCCACACATACTTCATTCCCCATTTATTGGAACCATTCCTACTCATTTTAGGAGTACTGTGCCATTATAGAGGGATTTTTCTCCATAAAGCTTTCCTTTCTATTATGCCAGCTGTATCTTCCTCTGAAACTCCCTAATTGTACTATTAAAATCTGTCTACCTCACAAACATTGTGGTTGCATGTGATCAGGCATCTAACTTAATTACTAGTCTGATCTTTGAGACACTGGTCTTTTCACATCTTAAGCTTCCTATCTCTCATGTGGCAACTGTTGGAGTTGTACAACAAGGGGCTCCTGCCAAGTAAAAGCAAAATCAAAATGGTCTGCTAAATACCTGTGTTGGACTCTGGCTGCATAGATGTTGATGGGGAAGGCAAGATGGTGGTGGCAGGCTCTGGAGCTGTGGAAAAAGCATGGTATCTGGTATGGACAGAGCTTCCCAACAGGGAAGCCATCATAGCATTGGTTCAAGTCAGAGCAATCATCCACAAAAGTAGAGGAAAGAGCCATCATGTGAGTGGAGGACTAAGAAAAACCTGTGAGTTAAGTTAATAAGAATGGAAGGATGGTAAAAGGAGAGAGACTGGAGCCGGGCGTGGTGGCGCACGCCTTTAATCCCAGCACTCGGGAAGCAGAGACAGGTGGATCGCTGTGAGTTCGAGGCCAGCCTGGTCTACAAAGTGAGTCCAGGACAGCCAAGGCTAACACAGAAAGACTTTGTCTCAAAAAACCAAAAAAAAAAAAAAAAAAAAAAAAAAAAAAAAAAAAAAAAAAAAAAAAGGAGAGAGACTGATCAAGGAGTACAGGTGAATGTGAATGCAGAAAATAGAAGTGGTAATTGTAAAATATAACGTATAAATGATAGATCAAAACAGAATTCAAGAATTAAAATAAAGAGTCTGAAGAGTTGAAGCAAAGAAGGAAAGAAGTGCAAGTAAATGAAAATGTTTGACCATAGGCAGATAACTGTACAGATGTAGAGTGTGAATGTGTAATAAGAAAGTAGGTAGATGAATGGGCATGTAGAGAGATGGATGGTCTGGTTGTTCTGAGGGTGGCTGGAAAACCACATAGATGCATAGTGAAAGGAATACAGAGTATGTAAGTGTCAAAGAGAGATTTGGACAAAAGAAGATGTGTGGCTATATGGGAGAATGGACTTACAGATACATGGGTTCATGGATAGATGCATATACATATATAAGGGTAAGTATACATATGGATGTGAAGGTGGATGGGTAGCGAAATGGATAGAGAAAAATGAAGAACAAACAAAAAAGACAGAAATAATAGACAGATAAGTGGATGACTAGATATAGAGGTGGAAAAGAATGAAAACATTACAGTGTGATGAGCAATAAAATGTGTAGATGGATGAATGGATGGATGGATGCACAGATGAAATGTGGTATCAGAGAAAAGGAATGTCTACAGAAAATGAAAGAATAGATAGTTGGAAAGATAGCCAAACAAGTTACTGATTTTAAAAAGAGATTAAAAAAAAAACTCCAAACCATTTAAGTAGTCATAATATAGAACCTGAGAATGAAGTTCCTACTGGGGCACCAGTAGCTGTTGTTAATGAGAAAGATAAGCTACACAGTCACATCTGCCCTCTGCCATGTAGCTCTTGTTCAAATTTCTTCCTTTAACCCAAAGGGGTGTGAAAAATTGAGAAATCCAATGCTAGGTATGAAGACACAAAAGAGATGCCAAGGACTCAATAGTATTCAGCTACTAAGACCTTAGCCCCTCTTGGAGGCTGATTTGTGTTGAAGCATGCTTTTTTTGTGAAGGAGACATATATAGGCCAAAAAGCTTAGTGATAGAGAAACATACTTGTAGGAGGTACATCTGGACCAGGTTCATTGTAACCTAGGAAACAAAAGTCATACATAAGTGGAAGGGGCAGAGTGATCCTATACGCCATGCCTTGGTCCATAAGGGGCCCCATTTTGATACATCACTTGTATATACTTACTGAGAGTCTACTCATGTGCACAGATCTGATTGAAATGTCATCACGAGCAATTTCTTGGTGTTTCAATCAGATCTAACTTTTCTAAACTAGTCAATAGTGGGAATGCAAAAGGAGGTTTATGCTTATATATCTCACCCCTGCCACGTGTCTGCAGTTTTCCACACCATTGTCTTTTTTTTTTAAATCTACCCCTATTTATCCAGTTATTGCTTGCTAAGCACTTATTATGTATCTACCTTATTTCCAAATGAAGCCCACAGTAATGAACAAGAAATCTGCACTGCACTGCAGTTTAGACAGGGAAAAGGCACACATGAGAATTACTTGCTTCTGATTCCAGGAATAAGATATTGTTTCTAATCGATTTTGGTAAATGTTGACTAGACAACAAATGATACACTTAAAATGGTGTCATTTGTGAAGGTGGATGCAAAGCAAGTTTCTTCAGTGACAAAACTGAAGGGATGGATGTAAGGCAGGATATTAAAGTGGGCGTATATTCCTTTCACTGTCTTTGCTTCCATTTTTCTCCTTGTTGAAATGAGACTGATGGGAGTCCGTGTTGTTTCTTCTCTCCCATTCTTGAGTGTAAGTGTTGATGTTGGCTGTCAATCTGACTGGACCTAGAATTACCTAGGAAACAAATGTCTGAGCACGTCTGTGAGAGAGTTTCTAGGCTGAGTTATGGTAGAAAGATCTCTCCTAATTGTAAGATGCTCCATATCACAGGCTGTAACTAAATACACAGGAGAAAGCATCAGAGGACTTGAATTTACCTGTCTCTCTTCCCTGACTATTGGTGTTATGTGAACCTCACTCCCCCTTTTTCACGATGAAGTTGATTTCCTTGAATTCAAGTAAAGTAAAATAAGCCTTTCCTCTTTTAAGTCAATTTTGCCAGTTATTTGCTCATGGTAATGAAAACTATAACCACTACAGAGTCAATGGTGATACTTAAGTGTGAGTTTCCAAGCACTAGTTCCCTGTTGGGAAGGAGAGGGCAAGGTAGGGAAGGGAAGGGGACAGAGGGGGAAGGAGGAGTAGGGATGATAGAGAATGACAGGAAGAGAAAGAGGAGGGGTGGGAGGAAAGGGAAAGTGGAAGGGAGAGGAGGAAGGTGGGAGAGAGGAAAAGGATAGGCAGGGAAGGAAGGGGAAGAAGAAATTATTTTGACCAGTTTTTCCATGGCTATGCCTTGCCTTTTAAATTGACATACAGGGCATACCTCTTAAAATCTGTCCTCTCTTGGTTTTGTGCTGACATGCAGTGTCTGAAGATTAGGCCATTAGCTACACTGAAGCCTACTTTATTTCCTTATATAAGAGAACAATACAAGAGAAAAGTTAATCAAAAGGTGAGAGGAAAAAAATTAAGGCTTGAGACAAATGTACTGTCTTGATTTCTCCAAGAAAGATTGTTTTGTGAAATAATTGTCTGAAGCCTCATGTTGGCCATGATAAGAGGGCTTATGTCTTAGATTAGACACTCTCAAGTTGGCAAGAATTAGTCTTTTAGAGCATAGGCAGGGTTTTCCTATGAGATCCTGGATTTGAATCCCAAATATCTCCCTACAGAACTGGTAATTGGAAACCTTTGCAGTATGCAGGAGTGCAGGGAGGATAGGATGGAAAATGCTCACCATTGATGAAAAGGCTATCTTTATCCAGGGAGTAAGGACCCAGCCGGGTGATTCCATGCGTCTGCCAGCTTAGGTCATAGAAAATTGGCTTGGCTGGCAGTCCCAGAGTGTTGGAAACATGGTGGTATGTACAAAGGACATCTACCTGTGTCTGGGCACCATTCTTCACTGACCTGAGTTGGGGAGGAAGAGGTACACAGTGAGCAGATTCAGACCACCTGCTACCTCTTTATCTGTGGTCACTCTACACAACTCATAACCTACAGTCTCATTTTGTTGATGCTATTTGCTGCTTTGTGCTCTCACTTTCTCAAATTAGGATCTCCACACCTGTAGTTACTTGTGCCTAGAAGCTTCCCTCTTTGCATCCTTCCTTTGGTTTTATCGCCTCCTCTTCCTCTTCTTTTCTCCCTCTTCACCTCTCTCTTCCTCCCTCACCTTCTTCCTATTATTCTTTCTTCCTTTTCCTTTTCTCCTCCTCTTCCCTTTCTCTTTTCTTATCTCATCCCCATTTCTTTCTCTTTCCTTCCTTGCTCTTTTTATGTTTCACCCTCGTCTGCTCCTTCTTTGTCTCCTCTCCTACATAGTCCTCATTCTCTTTTTTGTCCTCCCTTCCTTTTCTCTGTTTTGTAGCAATTTCTTTGTAGTTGAAATATTCTATTCAGCTTAGAAGCTCATTATAGACTTAAAGTTTTTTAACATATACATTTATTTTATTACACATGAATAAAACAAACTACATATAGCAGGGAGAACCATGAGACAATCATGAGTTATATAAATGTTACATTCATAGGGATTTGGCTATTTGGATTTGTCAAACTTGAAGTAAATATCTTTCCTGTCTTGTTGAGTCTAAATTTGTGAGTGAAATTCAATATCTATCATATCTCATCTCTATTAACTTAAATCCTTTATCTTGATCTAAAAAGATCTTATCCCCTAACCAACTAAACTTGATTGTAAAACTAAACTATCTGGTCTTCAATTCCCCTCAGAGACTTGAGAATGAATAAAACATAAATACCTGAGTGAACTGGTAGCGCACATTGGCAGCTTACAAAATAAAAATGACTCAGACAGTTTTCTGCCTGAATAGTCAGGCCAGAAGGCCTCATGTTCCGCCTTCTAGCCCCATATCTCTGCCAGATTTATTCATGAGGCAGGAACTATTGAAGACTTGCTTGCCCTGTCTTGGCAGAGTTCGGCTGTCAACTCTGCCTGCATCTAAGCGTGTCCATTTTCAGGCAAAATTTTAGATTTTAAAGTCTTAAAAGGAACCTCAGTAAATAATAAAGAATGCAGCTGTATCAGAAATCCTCTGAAATGTACCAGAGTCACAATACTCCGCTCTCCCTGGAGTTATAGAAGCAGTAAGGAGTGCTGAAGAAAGGAGATGGCCCAATCTCCTGGGTCACTTCCCTGTTCTACAAAGAGCTCCAGTTGAAAGCTTTCATGAATCCATGTTGGGCTAAGCTTGCAGTAACATGACCGCTCTGAGTTGTCCATGATTCTATAAGTAACTCGCTGAATACACTCCTAAATTAATCCATAAAGCCATTGCTTCACCAAGTTGCACTTCAGTTATACAGTGCCTTTGGTCTAGCATCATTTCCTTTTCTGGGGTGAATAGATGTTCATTCATATATCTTCAATAACAGTATCATATAACATTCTTCTCCCCTCTTCTTCCTCTTTTGCTCTCTTCCTTCCCCTTCTTTTTCCTCTTTTTATTCCCATTCCTCCTTCAGTGTTTTATGATTAAACCAGGCTTTCCTGAACTTCACAGACTATTTTCTTCTTCTCATTATCGTACTTGTCACACCCTCTGGGAAATCATGTGCTATCTGTCCCATTTTTATTTTCAGAGTGCAACATTCATGAGGGCAGGAATAAGACAATTTTGTTTTTTCTACTGACTAAAAAAAAGTCCAGCATGATCAAATGTTGTAATCCCAGCACTGAGAAGAAGGTCTCCTGAAGCTCACTACTCAGTCAGCCAGGCTATTTTTAATTGTTTTGTTTTGTTTTTGTTTTCTTTTGAGACAGGTTCTCACTATATAGTTCAGACTGTCCTGGAACTCACTATATGGACCAGGTTGGCCTCAAACTCAGAGAGATCTGCCTATTTGTCCCATATTCTGGGAATAAAGGCTTGCACCACTACACCCATCCTTGAGATTTTTTTAAATCTCATAGCAATTTAATATGTGTATGATGCTGGCATCAAAACTGGGGCCTTGTATATTCTTGGTAAGTGTTTTAAGCCAAGCTATTCCCCCAGGCCAATCACTGGTGGACTCGAGGAAGGTACTCTACTGTTAAGCCATGCCATGAGCTCATTCCTGGGACATTATAGGCAAATATCCAATTGCTGTAAAATATTAAATTGTCATAAAGTCAGTAAAAGACAAAACAAAAAGTTACACTTTAATCCTAAGAGTCTCAATCATGACAACTCCAAGTCCTTCAAATTAGAAAATGGGTAGGTAGTGGAGGTGAGGGGAGCTGGAAGTGGAAAATATGTCTCACCTTAGACTGTCCACTCTACAGCCTGTATATAGGGGACCAAGGCTGCTCCTCTTAAACAAAGGGCTGAGCTATAGAGAAAGAAGGAAGGCAGAGTTGGTTAGAGACAGGCATCCCCATTAGGAGGGAGATGGGTGGGCCTGAAGGGAAGCAGATAGCTCACCAGGTGCTGCATGAGTGTATCTGTGATGTTGAACTTGGGGGAGCCAACTTGACCCATGTCAGCTGAGTAGCGCAGGTTGTTGATGGTGAAGTTCACTGTGAATGTTTCCTCACTGACTTTACCAGCTGTTTGGATAGACAGAAAGAGAGAAAACTAAAGCTGACAAGATGGTAGATAGATGGGGATGGGGGGATTAATGTGCCTTATAGTGGGTAAGTCAGTAAATCTGTAGATGTCTTGTTAGTGTAAGGAGCTGTAGATGGCAGCGAACGGTGCTCATGATGTGGGAAATCCTGATAGAACATTTCCACCCTCCCACCTTCCTCATAGGCAGCTTCAGTAAAGACAGAGGTCTTTCATTTTATGATGGGAAAGGTTCTAACCTCTCTCTCTCTCTCTCTCTCTCTCTCTCTCTCTCTCTCTCTCTC
>CAJRSG010001842.1:329690-350725 GCA_907169655.1 Acomys percivali | reverse complement strand
GTGTGTGTGTGTGTGTGTGTGTGTGTGTGTGTGTGTGTGTGTGTGTGCACAAACATGTCTGTGTACCCACAGAGACCAGAAGAGTATATCAGATCTGCTGGAACTCTTACAGGTGGCTGTGAATTTCCTATAGGTGATGACAACCAAAGTTGGGTCTTTTAGAAGAGAAGTAGGTGCTTTTAACTCACTAAACCATCTTCAGTATTTTAGAACTAATAAATATAGTATTATATATTATTATGTAATTATCTAACAAAGTGTGTTTCAGTGGTTCTCCCTCTCCTATCACTCCCCTCCTCTTCCACCTGAAATCACAGAGGCAGCCCTGGGTTGACATTTAAAGGCCTCACCTGAGCAAAATCAGTCTGCATCCATTGTACAAATGGCCTATACTGGTGTTCTTGAACAAGGGCCCAAGCTGTAGAAAAGAAAGTAGAGGTGAAGCAGTGACATAGGGGACCAGAAGGGAACATGTATCCTTTGGAAAAGTGATCTTCAGTTAGTGATATAGAGTGTTGGTAGACATAAGTAGAACCTCATTGGGATAAAGCAATGTAGGAAGGCAGGAGCCAGGATAAGTTGACATGAGGCTGGAGAGCCTATGGGTATGGAGATAGGTGGCTGGGCCTGGAGTACACTAGACGTAGCTGAAGAACAGGGGCAGTGCCTGAAGAGGAGTGCTTGAGATGCAGAACTGGGGTCAGACAAGAGTTTATCTAGAATGAGGAAGGAGGAGCTGAAGATGGATATGTGGGATCATAAAGGAGGAAAAACTGAAATTAGATAGGATGAGCAGCAGGCTAGTCAGAGATGTTTGGAGCTGGAGTTTAGTGGGCAGGATGTGGAAGGGTATTGGAGAAGGATATTTGAGGCAAGAGATGCTGGGGTTGACATGGAGCTACTATGTATTAAAATGTTAATTGCTTGCCCTCTCAAGATTCTTACTGTTTTATGAGCAAATTCTCACATGTCCAAGTTGACATCGTATGAACTTTGCCTCCCAAATTATCCCTGATTGGCTAATAAAGTTACCTACAGCCAGGGCTGGGCCGAAGTAAAATAGGCAGAGTGAAGGGTTTTCAGACATTTTGGGTGACAAGAGGATTATAAGGAGAGAGGAAGAGGAAGAAAAATCAGGTTGCCATGGGGTAACCAGGAGACATGGCCTAAGGCATTTTGTAGTGAGGACTGGCATGATGGCATGATGGGAAATGCAAGTGTTTATGAGGATTTTGTCTGGTAAGCAGACCAGATAGCTTAGAGGGTTAATTAATATCTGCCCAGCTCCAAAGTTTTAAGGCATATAATAAATATAACAGGTTTCTGTATCATTATTTTTTTAAATAGAAGCATAAGGGATAATTGCCACCATATTAATAACCAACATTAATTAATATTAGTAGAATAATTAATTCCTTTTACATATGCCTTAGTAATTATATGAATCAATATTACATAACATTAATTCCACAAGAGAGGAGACAGTTCTGGAGAGAAATGTGTGGTGATGGAGTTTGCTTAGCAGGCTGTGGATGGGCGGTGGATAAAGGTAGATAGAAATAGAGATGCTATGGGGTTGGAATGCAGTGAATGGAGCTGAAGTAAAACAAACAGGACTTGCCAGGACTTGCAGGATCTTTTCTGTAGTGTTAAAGTTCTTGGAGCCTGGGGTCTGCATGTCCTTCTTGTAAAACAGGTTGGTGATGGTAAAGTTGAGGGTAAATATCACCAACGGTAGTGATTCTGTAGCTGTAGGGGAAGAGGAGAAAAGACGCTTAACATAGAGCAGGTAGAGTCTGAAGCCGCAGTCCTGACTCAGCAACATCTCACTAGAGAGTAGAACAGTGAGTGAGTATCCTTGGCTTACCAACTGTAAGCAGCAGTGCTAGACCACCCTGTGCTGGAGATCAGGAAGGGAAAATGTAGGAGACGGCTCAGTGGGAAAGACTGAAAGACTACTTGTTCTGCAAGCATGAGGGCCTGAGTTCAGTACCTCAGGACACATAGAAAAAGCTGGATTGGTGGCATATACTTGCAATCCTGGCACTGGGGAGATGAAGACAGATGGATTCCTCACTGACCATGTGGCTCCAGTTTAATGAGAGACCCTGTCTCAAAAATACAGTGAGGAATAATAGAGGAAGACACACCTGGTCAGCCATTGGCCTATACATGCATGTAAATATATGCAAGTGAACCTAAACGAATCCATTTGCACATGCATACTGCTCAACCCCCAACCCCACATACACAAGAAAGAAATGAGAAGTTACAGAGCTTAAAAGGAGATGCCATCACTCAGGTCTCTTTTATATATTTTTTAAAATTATTCACTAATTTCTTCCACCCATTCATTCACCAAACTATAATTTGGTAACATTTCAACAAGTTTTCAAGGACTTCCTAGCCTATGCACTTGACTCCTTCCTTTTATTTTAAAACTGAATATATATATGGTCAGGGCCTAGTGCTTCTTCCAAATTGTAATGTGGGGGACTGTTTTTTGGAGGGGGGAGATTTTTTAAATACTCACTGCTGGGGCTGGTAACTGCATTCTTGTGTGTATAACCTACAGTGAGAAACCAAACGAAAGAGAGTAAGGAGATTTGGGAAGTATATACAGAGAAGGAATAAAGGATATTCCTTGAGGGGGACAGTTTGGGTTTTGCTACCATAAAGTTCAGATGACTACAACTTACCATTGACATAGAGACTATTCTGGTCCAGGGTGTAGTGACCCAGTTGAGTAATGTGGTGAGTGAGCTGTTCTAGCTCCCAGTATAGTTGCTCTCTTCCCAGACCAGGGCCTGTGGAGTTTGGGTGGTAAGTGCAGACCATGTTGACTCTGGTGGCCTCACCATGATTCTTTGGCCTGGAAAGGTGAGATAGAGAAGATAGCAATCTGTGGACTGACTAGTAAGAGATGCTGTGGTCCCAAGAACATGACAGAAAATGGCTTGTGGAAATGAAGATTCTGGTAAAGAGGTAAGAAACCAGATATCAACTGTCTGGTGGCTACTTCACTTTTCTTAGTTATTGCATGCATGCAGGAATGGAGAAAATGGGATGCAATGAATGAGGTTCTCAGACAGCATTATGAGAAGAATGTATAAAACTTTAGAACATTGTGACAACTGATTCTTCTTCTAAAGCAAAATCATCCTAGATGTCTGATAAGACCCTTTAATAGGTCACTCAAAGCTGATAAATGAAGACCCCCCCCCCCATGTCTTCACATGATCTTTTTTCTGACTAAAGCCTGTTCTACCTTTTGCTTGCAGCTGAGTATTTTTTTGCATGCACTCTACCTTTTTCTAGGCTTTTTTTCATGTGTTTTTCTTTTTTTCTCTAGATTTGCTAGACATCATGTATCTGTCTCTAGGCATGATCTGTAATCTCTCATTTACTCCTTAATTCCTGTACTTCCCTTATCTCCAAGTTATTCAATCGTCTTTGTGGGTTTCAGTTTCCTATTTATAAAATGGGCATAGTGATGTTATCAGTTTTTTAACCCACATAAAATCAAGCCAGTCACAACTCTAGTATGGATGCGCAGGACATTACAAGGCCCCATCACTAGCTGAGGCACTACTGGTAGTTGATGGTGGTTAAAGGATGAATTGATTTTTCTCTGATGGTGTGGCTACTAGCAGGCTGCTCATGTTCAGTGTATGGTCCCACATTATATACATATGAACAGCACTAACTGGACATAGAGGCGTAAAGTAAAGGAGGATGACATAAAGCTGGGCAGGATGTGTGCTGGGGGACATATGAGGTGAGTTGGACGGGAAAGTATGAGATAAATAGAACAAGACAACATTCTATATGATTCCTCAACATTTTTTAAATACACAAAACAGCAGAGATTGGAGAGATGGCTCAGTAGTTAAGGGCACTTATTAATCTCTTAGAGGCCTCAGGTTCAATTTCCAGCACCCACATGGCATCTCACAGCAGCCTATAACTTCAGTACCCTATTCTGACTTTCTTGGACATCTTGGACATCTTGGACACCAGGAAGTATACAGACATGAATTCAGAAAAACACTCATACACATAAAATAAAAGTAAGTATTTTTAAAATAACATAAAAACAGTAATAATAAGATAATATGTTGAGTGCTGGCGTGTATGCCATAGCTGAAATTTGTGAGCCTTAGTTGTGATAGCTAATCCTGGTGTCAACTTGCTTGATTCTGGGATCAACTAAGAGACAGTCCTCTGGGGTGGTCTGTAGTGTAAATCATGGAAGGATTATCAGAGGGGATAAGAGCCTATTCCAGAGTGGTCTACACCTTCTGGCAGTAATCTAAATATAAAAACTTAGTGCTATGAATTTTCCTCTTAACACTGCTTTCAATGTATCCCACAAATTTGGGTATGTTGTTCCCTCATTTTCATTGAATTTCAGAAACTCCTTGATTTCTTTCTTTATTTCTTCCCTGACCCATGTGTCATTTAGCAGAGAGTTATTTAGTTTCCACGTACGTGTAGGCTTTTTGTTGTTTCTGTTGTTGAATTGCAGCCTAAGAGCATAGGAAAGAACAATGATGCTTTTTCTTGCCCATCTTTACAAATCAATAATGAGTGCATCTACTCTTTTGCTTCCCTGAAGTGCTGTCACTGATATTCAAATCTCATTTCTTTGTGCTAACAACATGGACTGAAGGTCATAGGCTTTCTCGGAATTCTCCAAGCCTTAAGTACAGCACTGGGTCTGTTGACATACCCAGCCTCAAAGTTACTGTATTGTCATACATCACTCATAGCTACTGTATTATTACTCTCTCCTGTGTGAAGACAGTCATTGTTAGACTTGTCAGCATGCATCATGTAAACATATCTAATAAAGACTTTTTTAATAAAGTCATTCAATCAGTTCTGTTACTCTAGAAACCTGAGTAATATGTAAGTAAATTACATAGAATAGCTCTGATAGTGTGTAATGCAATAATTGTTATGAATACTACAAATATAATTGTCAAAAAGTATTACTTATCATGTTGATACAGTGAATGAGATTATTTAAGTCTCCATTGAGTTTTTAGAGATCAAAAAAGAGAACACGGTACACAGTAGGTGTTCAAGATGGAAGGAAAGAAAATTTATAGAACTCCAGACTAGGAATGCAAGGTGATTGTTTCCTGGGTTACATCAGCACTGTGGGAGAAAGATGTAAGACAAATTTAATTTTTGTGTGTATTTTTAAAGACAGTGTCTCATGTAGCCAAGGCTGGTCAGAAATTCATTACACATGTAAAGATGGCCTTGAACATCTGATCCTTCTGCCAAAACCATCTAAGTCCTAAGATTACAGGCATGTAGCAACATGTCAAGTTATAGATCAAACCTAGAGTTGATGCATGATGGGCAAGCCTTCTACCAACCAAGCCATACCCCATGGGACACTATGAAAAGACCACATTTATAAATAATAGGAATATAAGGAGGAGAAAAAATTCAAATCAAAGACACAGATAATATTTTCAACAGAACAATTGAGGAAAATTCCCTAACTTAAAGAAGGTGGTGCCTATCCAAGTACAATAAGAATAAGTATACAGAACACCAAATAGACAAGCCCAAAAAAATAAATCTCCCATGACACATAATAAAACACTAAACCTATGGAACAAAGAATATTAAAATTTGTAACAGAAAAAGACCAAGTTTATATATATACATATATATATATATATATATATATGTATATATATAAAGGCACACCTAGTAAAATCACAGTTGACTTCTCAATGGAGACTCTAAAAGCCAAAAAGGGTCTGGAAATATTCTAAAAACTCCTTGAGACTTCAGATGTTAGCCAAAACTACTAAACCCAATGGCAGTAGATGGAGAAACAAAGCATTCCATAATAAAACCACATTTAGGCTGTATCTGCCCACAAAACAAGCTCCAAATAATGTGCCAGAAGGAAAAATTCAATCTAAAAAAGTTAATTATCCCCCTCAAAGGAACAAGGAATAAATAATCTCAGACCAGTGAATCTAAACAGGGAGAAAAACCCCACACTATAACAACAAAATAACAGGAATGAATAAATACTGTTCATTGGTAACTCTCAATACTAATGCTCTTAATTTCCCAATAAAAAGACATGGACTAACACATTTGACTAGAAAACAGAATCAGAAGGGATAAGGAATGACACGTATTCACCAAGTATGTACTCACCAATAAAACTTGGTAGAAAACTCTACCAAGAGGGCATTTTAATTCTAAAACTTTATGCACCAAACACAACGGCAGCCAAATTCATAAGAGATAAATTAATGTATCTAAAACCACACAATGACACTTATACAGTCATAATGGGTGACTTGAATGCCCTATTCTTGCTTATAGACAGGTCATTTAGACAAAAATTAAGCCAAGAAGTGCTGGAGTTTAACATTATAAATAAAATGGAACCAGTAGCTATTTACAGAATATATCAGCCAAACACAAAAGAATATAGCTCCTAATCAACAGCTTATGGAACTTTCTACAAAATTGACCACTTAAACATAAAGCAAGTCTCAATAGATATAAGAAAATTGAAATAACACCTTGAATCTTATCTGACTACCCTGGCTTAGTGCTGGATATCAACAATAGAAACATCAGGAAGTACACAAATTGTTGGAAAATGAATAACTCACTATTGAATGAAATGAAAAATGAGTAAAACAGAAATTAAGAAGAAAATTTAATACTCTTTACAATTGAATGAAATGGAAAACACAACATACCTTAACTTATAGGACACAATGAAGTTGGTGTTAAGAGGCAAGTTCAGAGCATTTAGTGCCCACATAAAAATTTAGCCAAGATCTCATATTAGCAACTTAATGGCACACAAGAAAACTCTATAACACAAAGAAGAAATAACACCTAAAAGGAGTAAATGCAAATAAATAATGAAATGGATATTTGAAATAAATAAGATCAAAACAAATATAAATAAATAGAAAACAATAAAAAGAATCAAAGAGGCTGAGATGGGTTTTTGGGAAAATAAATAAGATACACAAACCCTTAACCAAATTAAATAAAAGATGGAAAGAGAAGATCCAAATTAATAAAATTATGGAAAAATAGGGGCATCATAACAGAAAATTAGGAATACCAGATAATCACAAAGATATACTTTAAAAATCTGTAATTCACAAAATTTGAAAAATCTAAAAGAAATGGATAAATATCTTGATATATATATATATATAACATGCATCAAAGTTAAATCAATAACAGGTAATATAAACAGACCCAACCCACAACCACTAGTGAAATAAAAGCAAGAATTAAAGGTCTCCCAACCAACCAACCAACCAACAAATAAATAAATAAAATCTCAAGACCAGGACCAGAATTCTGTCAGACTTTCTTTAAGAAAATGAATTATAGACCAATTCCCTTATTAACATAGATTAAAAAATCCTCAATAAAATATTTCCAAACCAAATCGAAAGACACATCAAAAAGATTATCCAACATGATCAAGTAGACTTCATCTCAGAGATGCAATAATTCAACATGCATAAATTAATAATGCTAAGGAAAATTACATCTTTCACCAGACAGAATGGCCAAAATCAATAAAAAACAATGACTGTTCATGTTGTTGAGAATGTGGGATAAGGAAAACATTCACCTATTGCTGCTGTGAAAACTCGTACAGCCATTATGGAAATCAGTGTGTTGGTTTCCCAGGAAGCTGGTAATAAATTGACTTCATGATTCAGCTATGCTATTCTTGGTCATATATCCAAAGACCTTCTACAGACACATTTGCTCATACATGCTCTTCTATTAATAGTAGCCATAAATTGAAAACAGCTTAGATGTTGACCAACAGATGAATGAACATGAAAAATATAGTACATTTAGATAATGGGATATTATTCAGCTGTTAAAAAAGTAAATTTGTAATAAACTTTTCAGGTAAATGGATGGATCTAGGAAAAGAAAAATCCTGAGTGAGGTAATCCAGACACAAATAGACAAATATTCTCTGTATTCTCTTACATGTGGATTTTAGCTTTTAAGCCTTTCACAGGTGTGCTACAATTTGTTTAACACCAGAGGTTTTGTATATAATAAGGAATATGAAGGAGAAAGAATCTCCTCAGAAAGGAGAAATAGAATATATGCTTATAGACAAGGGACAGGCTGGAATGGGAGGATTTAGCTGAAGGGGAGGGGAAAGGGCTGCTAAGGGAGTGAATATCACGAGAGATAACAGACACTAAGGAGAGTCCATTTGTCATATGGAAACCTATTACTGTAGAACAATTATAAAATTTATACATATATACAAAATATCTAAATAAAGTCACTAAATAATAAAGGGGGCAATGCCCCAACTAGACCTCTTTTGCCTCCAAATGAAACTTCCAGTACCAGGAATGAGTTATATCTAATTAAGTTCATGGCCAAAGAGGCCCTCATGAAAGCCCACAAAGGCTATTGAATACTCTCTACAAACTGATATCAAGACCTTATTGTTGAAGCCACATTTCCATATCTCAATAAACATGTAATTGTGCTGACGTCTAATTTGAGCCTTCACTCCTGCTGACTAGTGTTCATGGTCCTGAAAGGTACTCTCTACACTACAAGAGAAGAAAAGTAACCACCCACTATTCTACAAAACCTGTGATCTATCATGGTAACCTGCCTGCATGATACACTGGTGTAATAGTGGCACAAATGTGGGAGTAACCAAGAACTGGCCCATTGGATTTAAGGCCTATTCCATGAGATGAAACCCATCCATGACTCTGCTCTGGTGGCCAAGAATCTCAGACTAGATAGGCCATGGCCCCAGAAGAAAACTAAATACTGTTGTTATGCTTAAGGAACATAACAGTAAAATGACTCCTAACAACATTCTGCTACATTCATAAATAATAATTGTCTTGCTCAGTCATCACCAGAGAAGCTTCTTCCTGCAATCAATGGGAACTAATACAGACTCAACAATTGAACAATGTACAGAGTGAGAGACTTTGGAATACTTATCCCTAAGCAGGATGTTGCTGCTAAACTCTTTCCCTTGAGATTCACAGAACTATGCAGAAGAGGAGGCAGAAAGAATTTAAGAGTCAGAGGGAAGTGATGACACCAAGAAAACAGTGTTAGACTGGCAGCATGCAAAGGACCTGCATGCATCCAAACCAGGTGGTGTCCCAGTGTTGAGATGGGGAAATAGACATCAGCCCCCATGGCTAGCCAAGGAACTGTCTCCAACTGACAACTGTTTGTGAAGAAAAATTAGTTTTCTCTAATGGAGTCTCGTTCGGTATATAAGCCGCACACACTTAAGGGTAGGTCCAATGTCCTGAGGTAGATGGCCAATACAAAATGAACTCTGGAGATTTTGCATATTTTTTCATGTTGTTTTGTAGGATTTTAAAATTTTTTACTGACCTTTTTGCTTGTATATTATGGTTTCCAATTTTGTGTTTTCACACACTGTGTTTTTATGAGTGTGTTTTTTCTTCACAGTTTCTAAAATTCTGGTTTGTTTCTTTTTATATGCCTGTCTTTTCATTTTGTTTCTTTCTTTTTCTTTCTTTCTTTCTTTCTTTTTTCTTTTTCTTTTTCTTTTTTTTTTTTTTTTTTTTTTTTTTTTTTTTTTTTTTTTTTTTTTTTGCCTGTTTATTTTCTAAAGAGCGAGAAATAAGTTGTGGACTTGGATGGGTGGGGAGGTGAGGAGGAGATGGAAAAATATGGGAAAGGGAAACTGATCAGAATATATTGTGCAAAATTTCAATAGAAACAAAAGATAGACTAAAAGAGATGTACTAAAATTATATATACTGTATGACACCATTTACTTGTGATTTCCAAAATTACTTTTATTTTGTACTAAACCTTATAATATCAAAAGATAGAAGTAAGAAAAAACATGGGATCTGAGAAAATTGTATGAGGGAAACATTGAGCCTTATGATGCTAAACTACATGAAAGTTTCACCCTCTCCAGAGCATATTTGATGATGCGAAGGGATATTTTTGTTGTCAGTTTTAAGGTGAGAAGGGGGAGCAATTAATATTTGTATCTAGCTAGGTTTCTAGGGGCTGAGACACATATTATGATTAATATTGTCAACTTGACAGACTCTAGGATTGTTCATACTCAAGCCTCTCTGCACATCCATGAAGGTATATTAAGTTAATTGGGGTGGGAAGATCCACGCTGAATGTGTTTAGCACCTTCTATCAGCCACCCATATATCATGAAGTCCTTGTACTTTGCTAGCAGCTTCATCACCCCATTGAAGCTGCTTTCATTGTTACTGTTTCTGTCTTTTAGCCATAACAACCCAGCTTCTTTGGCTGTCAATCATAGACTGGAGATGAATAGCTTTTCAATTGTCTTCCAGGCCTGCAGTACCTGGTGGAGGCTTTTACTATTGCAGACTGAGCAGTTACCTCTAGGGTGCAGGTCGCCATTGTTGAACTACTAATCTTGACTCTCATAAACCACTTTAATAAATCCCTTTTAAAATATGCATTTACCAATAGTTTCTGTTCTCCTAGGGAACCCTGACTAGTACAATACTGTTAAATATCCTGCTGTACATATAAGAATCATCCATAATAATGCCAATGTGGCAATGTCTCTGTCCTCTACTCTTGTGTCTGACATATACTAACTGCTTGTGTGTGAACTATTGGGAACAATTGAATGTGTCTTGAACTGTACTTAAAGGCTGTAGAGAAATTCTTGTAAAGGCTCAAGGTATGATCCTTATTAAAAAAAAGTTTCATTTGTAATTTGTACTTGCTTTGCCGTGTTAATCCTAAAAAATACCAGGCTTGTATGTGAGGATCATCTGGCTATGACATCATTACTCCACTGATCACCAGGGTTGATTTGAATGATCTGGTTAGCTAAGAAGGTTTCCACTCCCCCGCCCCCCACAATCTAAGAGCATTCCTCCCAAAGCTGTATGCTCAGTTAAAGAGGATGACTCTTCCCATTAGGGGAGAACTGGTCTTCAATTGTGATTCCTTGAAAAGAATATCCAAACAAATTCTCATGAAATACTGTGCTGCATTAAGTCTTAAATATCCCCCCAGATGTTTACACTGCAAAGGCATTATGTCTACGATGGTACTATTGGGAAGTGGGGATTGTTGGTGAGAAAGGGCTGAGTGAAAGGTCTTTAGATCATTTCAGGATGTGTCCTAAAGGAAACTATAGGTCTCCAGTCTGTTCTCTTTTGGTTTTGGTCTGGATTTAGTCAGTTTAGCTCTGCTGCCCCTCCACAAACCAAAAGCAAGGATCCATCTGATTGTTGATAGAGGTGCCTCTGAATCTGTAATAAAAATTAAACTTTTCTATTAGGATTGTGATGTAGCTCAATTGGTTGAGTGTTGGCCTAGTGTTCACAAGACTCAGGGTACCATCCATCTAGCACCACATATGCTAGGCCTGGTAGCACACATCTGCAGTCCCAGCATTCCAGAGGTGAAGGGAAGAGAATCACAAGTTCAAGATCATGTTCAGATATTAATTTTTGTAAGACTGGCTTTTTCAAACAAAAACATGTTCTCTTTGTAAGTTGATTATTTCAAGGCCTTTTGTTTCAAGGCATGTTTCAGACAGAAGGCATGACAGAAACTAACACAAACTACATGAGAGACTGAACTTCAGAAGAGTGAGAAAGAATAGAAACAGGTCTAACCCAGGGGCTGCAAAAAGGCTGAGAACAAAAGGAAGGCCTAACCATAGAGAAATAAATACAGAAACTCAACAATGTCTTCATGGGTGGTCTTTTCTATCAATCTCACCTGAGTGAGGTCAGTCTGCAACCAGAATATAGTTGGCCAACACTGGTATTTTGGAACAAAGGTTTGAGCTGTGAAGAAGAGATAGGGTTCAGTTAACTATATAGTCTGAGAGGGGAAAGGGGGAGGGGACAAGAGAGAAGTGTGATGCTATGAGGGGTGGTCAGTTGTGGCAACAGTAGGTGTGTCAGGAGATGTGTGTCAAAGGGATGTATGAGAGAGGCAGTAGAGATGTAGACTAGCTAGAATTTGTAGCAAGGGCACTCATGTGGATAGGGCAAGGCAGTAAAAGTAAGTAGGCAGGGTTTTACTAGGAAGGTTGGACAAATGTAAGGTAGATAGGGTTAGAGTGTGTTGGTGGACCTTCAGTGAGTGTGGAAAGATTGGAATAAATGAGGATAAGGGAGATGGAAGGAGAACCAGTGGGTGTAGCAAGAAAAAAGTAGGAAGGTTTGGGATGGTTGGGCCTAGTACTGATGTGATATGACAGATGTGGGCAGACACCAGAACGAAGGAGAAGAGGGAGACATAGGCAGTCTTAGATTAAGGGCGGGGGTAATGAATGGGTTGGGAATGAGGACATTGGTATGGCTGGAGTAGGTGGATAGAACCTACAATTGTGGATAGGTCAAGGGATGTGGGTAGTTCACCAATAGTAAAGGCAAGAGAGGTAAGTGGGAATAGAGTGGGTAGTCAGGCCATAAGTTGGTGAATCTACAGAAAAGTAGTCAAGGCTGGAAAAATTAAGTGAGACAAACTACAGCAAGACAGGTGTGTTAGGAACTAGTAAGCATAGTAAGCATGGTGGGACCTTAGTGAATGGATGGGGCAAGCAGATGGTGAGATGATAAAATTAGGTATATGGGGCAACAGTGGATAGGGTAAGGGAGATGGGCAGGTCACCAGAGGGAAAGGCAAGAGAAATAAGTTGGCTTGGAAGGAGTGGACAGAGCACAGTTGAGTGTCACAGGAGAAGTATGAATGGAAACAAATGGCAGAACAATACAGAGAGGTGGTGTGTAGGGTTTTAGTGAATAGGTGGGTAGTAGGTGGGGGTAATATGTTGATAGGGCAAGAAGAAGCAAGAAGAGCTGGAAAAGTTAGGTGGAGAATCATTGAGTATTATAAAATACTCCGAATGAGCACTAGTTGGTGTAGCAACAGAGGGACATGGGTATGGGTTGAGTGGGTGGGCTAACCATCAATGACAGACCTAGAGACAAGTGGACTGTGTTGGATGAGGTAGAGGAGGCACCAGTGGGTGGGCCAAGAAGGCAGAGCTGTAGTGGGTGAATATGGCACCAGTGAGCCAGGCAATGGAGGAAGTATGGCTGGAGGGAGAAGGTGAGGCAGTAGGCAGGCAGGCAGGGCACCAGTGGGTGTGGCACAAGGGATGTGGGTGGGTGATAGTAGGTAAAACAACAAAGAGAAGTGGATGGGGCTTTAGTGGGTGAGCAGGGCAATCATGTGACTGGTATGGCTGGGTTGAGATAGCAGGTCCAAAAGTGATGGAACTGTGTAAGGCAAAGGAGGTAGACAGAAGTCTCACTAGAAGCTGCAGGACTTTTTCTACATTGTTGAACTTGGTAGATCCTGGCATCCACATGTCCTTAATGTAGCGTAGGTTGGTGATGGTGAAGTTAAGAGTGCACAGCAGCATAACAGAGCTTGAGGCTGCAAGTAGATTAGGAGAGAATTTAAGTCCTGGGTCATCCTGGAACTAGATTTAGGGTTTAGGACTCATATCACCAGGACCCATGTATTCACACCTAGAGCAACAATTCAAGATGTTTCCCCCATATTTAAAACAGAAACAAAAATTAACATAAAAATGGTAACTTCTCCAAGCAGAATCAATTGTGAGCTCAGAGTAAAGAATAATGAAAATTCAGAATACTCACTGCTTTGGGTAGTAGCCAGAATCTGTTGTGTATAACCTACATAGATAATGAAAAAAGAGTGGAAATATGGTTGGATTGAGAAAGTAGGGGTGAGGGAGGAAAGCACTATGGCTCTAAAATATATCTCACCATTGACGTAGAGACTGTTCTGGTCAAGGGTGTAGGGCCCTAGATGCATGATGCCATTGTTCAGTCTTTTCAGCTCCCAGTACACATGCTCTCGGTCCAGCACTTGATTAGAAGTATTGGGGTGGTAGGTGCAGATGGCATCTACTCCTGTGGCTGTTCCATTGTTCTCAGACCTAGAAAAAGCAGGTGGGGGGGTGATATTAAATGGATTACCTAGAGAAGGATCCAGACGTGTCTAGATTATATAGGGAAGAGCCTCTGGTGGAAGAGAAGCCAAGGCTCTGGGCTAGAAAGTTTAGGGTAGAGGATGGGGTATGCCAGCCATACTCTGTAACAGTTAGGTACTAGGGGATGCTGGGAAAACCTGGTGGTCAGGTCTGCTTTCATATGTTAAATAGGCTTGGTTGTCTGGGTCTGAAACTCATCAGCCTTGAGCAGACATGAAGTGAAAATATTAAATGTAATGCAAGGCTCAAACTTACACCTTCATGTCACAGTGCCTAGAGGGATCATATTTACAATAGATGAAGACAAGCATTGGGAATTATAGCAAATGGAAAAACGCATTGTCTTAATAGAAGTTCTATTACACAGAACTATAAACCTCACCGTACAATTCCTAAGTCAAAGAAAATAAAAGAACTAAGAATATCTGAGTATTAGGATTCTGTGGGGTTTGGAGGCTATGGGAAGAGCTGGGGACAAACGGTAGGATCAGGAGGTGATATGTAATGTGGTACCAGAGATAATGTGTCCTAAATTCCCCAGTGTTGAGAACACAGAAGGCAAGCTGACCAAACTGGCCTATAACCTAGATATACCTGAGGAAAGACTGATCTACCATTCTTGTGGTGTGTGTGTGTGTGTGTGTGTGTGTGTGTGTGTGTGTGTGTGTGTGTGCGTGTGCGCGCGCGCGCGCGCGCGCGCATCTGTATGTGTTCTATGCTTATGTATGCAGATGGAAGTCAGAGTATTTATTCTTTCTCGGGAGCCATCCATCTTGGTTGTTGTTGTTGTTTTGTTTTGTTTTCTTGTTTGTGTTGTTTTTGAGACAGGTCTCTCTCACTGTGTGCCCTAAGACTCACTGATTTGGCTAGGCTGATCTCCAGGACCTTCAAGTATCTACTTCTCTAGTGCTGGGTTTGCAAGCACACGTCATCATGACCAATGGTTTTGTTTGTTTGTTTGTTTATGTGTGTGTGCTGGGGATCGAACTCAGGGCCTGATGTTTGGGCAGCAAGCACTTTATTGACTGAACTATCTCTGCAGCCCCTAGCCTATTATTATAAGATCTCACCTGAGAAAGGTCAGTCTGCATCCAGAGTACAGGGAGCCGATGCTGGTTTTACTAAACAATGCTCTGAGCTGTGGAGAAAATGGAGAGGAATGAAAATTATGCTGAGAATTTAGGGGTAGGGCTTCAGTGAGAAGAGCAAGTCGCTATCAGTGTGAGGCTTTCATTTATGAGCTATGTGTGAGGTATCTGGGGCCCTGTTCCTGGTCATGACATGAGTTGGTGAATGCAGCTCTCATTTGTGTGTGTGTGCCAGTGCACACTGGAGTGGATGTCTCACCAGTCTCTGTAGGATCCTCTCAGTGGTGTTGAACTTCCTGGATGCAGGGTGACCCATGTCCTCCACATACTCCAGATTAGTGACAGTGAAGTTGATGGTAAAGGACATCAGCACAGCACCGGCTACTGCAGGAGGAGGGGAGGGATGTGGAAGACACATGCTCTGAAGTTATTTAACTTAGTTTTTCTCTCTGAACTAGAGTTGGGTCATCTTCTATTACTTAGAAAGGGTGCTTTCAAAAGTGGACAGTTTCCTCATAGAGAAGACTCAAACATCAACCTCACTTGATAAGTACCAGGGATGGACAGAGTTACTTTAGACTGGTAAATAAACCATCAACCATAAAGGAAATGTATCTGACTTTCCAGGACATTCTCCTTTTTTTAAGTTTTTGTTTTAACAAAATGTGCTCTGACATTGATTATATGTATCTGTTGGGTGTGTATGTGTGCACATGCATGAGGTTGTGTATGTGTATGTGTATATGTGTGTGTGCATCTGTGTTTTTGCATGTATCTATATATCTGTGATTGAGTACATGTGCACAAGTGTGTTTCCACATGTATGTAAACAGATGTGTGTGCATGTGCACATGTGTTTGGGACATTGCATGTAGGCGTGCATACATGTGAAAGGCAGATGACAACTAGGCTGTTGTTCTTCAGAAACCGTCCATCTTGCTTTTTTGAGACAGGGTCTTTCCTTGGCCAAGTACTCATCAGGTAGGCTAGACGGAATGTCCAGTGAGCTTCAGTGATCCTCAAAGATCCATCTCCCATGAGCTAGGGTTATAGGTATATGACCTTCCATTTATCCTTTTCTTCCTTCTCTCCTCTCTCCCCTTCTTTTTTCTCTATTATTATTTTATTCTCTTTCTCCCTCCTCCCATCATGGATCCTGGGGAATTGAACTCTGATCCTCAAGCTTGCGAGGAAATCACTTTAGAACTCAGCTATTACACCAGCCTTTATTATTATTTTTATTCTTATTCTTAGGAAACATATATGTTGGTTACTCATGTGTGAGATTTTATTTAAAGAGCTTTACACGCTGTGGATTTGTTATTGTGGGTTAAGTAGTTATAATGATGCCCATTTCACAGACTCAAATCCTGAGACAATGAGGATTGGCAAAATTGGCTTAGTGGGTTAAACTGCTGGCTGGCAAGCCTGATGAGCTGAGTTCTATCCCTGAAATCAGCACGGTAGAAGGACAGAAACGATGGCTTCAAGTTGTCTTCTGACTCCCACATGTTTATAGGAATGCAACACACACACACACACACACACACACACACACACACACACACACATTTTGCAATCAATGAATGTAAATAAAAAATCTTGAGCCAATGTGATGATAAATAAATTTGCCCAAATATCAGAAACCAAGTTCAATTTCAATACCGGACATTCTATTGTAGTATTTATTTTTTTATTGTAGTATTTATAAATTGCTTTTTCTTTTAACACAGTGAACTTATGCTATTGTGTTAGTTTCTAATTACCTTTATATTATTGACAACATTCTTCAAGCACTGTATTTCAATAGTACTTTTACATAAATCTTATAATTTCTTCTGAAAAAGTCTCATACAGCCTATGCCATTCTCCAATGAGCTCGGCAGAAAAGGATGACAGACTTTTCTGATCATCCTGCCTCCATTGTCCAAGTCCTATATTTACAGGCAGGATATCCAGTTTAAGTGCTGTTGGAGGTGTAACTTATGGTTTTAGGAATGTTAGGCCAGCAGTTTATCAGCTAAACTACATCTATGGCCAAGGCTTTTTATTTTGAATTATGATAAGTTAGTATAGCCATGCAATGGGGGATGGGGTGGTCACTTACATCAACATATGATATAGATCTAGGAGAAGTCACCAGCAGAGATTAAATTCCAAAGGGTAACAGGTGGGTTTTCCTTGAACTATGTGGAAATTTACTGATACTTTTTCAACTTAAATATTTTAGCTTTAAAGAATGATGTGTTGGGTAGATATATGCACATTTGTGTGAGCATGTGCACATGGAGGTCATAGGACCATTTGTGGGAATTTATTTTCTCCTTTTACCATGTGGAGCCCAAGGACTGAATTCAGTTTTATAGCTTTTACCTACTGAACATACACAGAAGCCTGAAAATTTTCACAGTTCTCACAATAAAAATATTGCCAATGGGGTGGAAATAAACACCTGAAAATATAGGATTCATTGATAGATGACTGACTCATTGTTGCTTATCAATTTTGGGGAAATCAAATCTTCTTTAAAAGTCTGATGGAAGAATATGACTATGGTTTTTACACATAGCAAAGGACCTGGTATACATTTATGTTAAGGAATGTGGTCAATAAAAATTTTCCAGAACTGGGTATAGTGGCACATTCCTGTGATCCCAGGACTTGGAGAGACAGAGGCAGGCAGATCATTGTGAGTTTGAGGCCATCCTGGTCTACAAAGCAAGTCTAGAATAGCCAAAGCTACATAGAGAAACCCTGTCTTGAAAAGACAAAACCCAAAAAACCCCAATTATCCAGAATAACCACTTATTTACTCAATAACAGGAATCCTTTAAGCAAACTGTGAATTTCTCAGTTGATAAACTAAGAATTTGATCATTTGCTGAGATTGTTAGTAGCGCAGCAGTTACTACACACTAGATATCTAGTCTCAGGTAACAGACCTACTTGTTCATATCCTTCTAAGGGATGGGAAATAACTTGGAAGTCAGTGGCCACAGATAAGTTTCAGAAACACACATCAGAGATTCTGAGTGCCAGGGATTATATAGGATTAAAAGGACTCTTGGTGACTTGGAAAGAAACTGTGACAGTCATGAAGAGTGAACCTTGGGTTCCTATGGAACATGTAACTTCTTCCACCCCCACCCCTTCTCCTGAAGATTCTAGAATGACTGAAAACATCTTCAGAGAGATTCCTACCTGTAGGATTGAGGGAGTTGCTTGTCATTCTCGTAGAAGCAGTGGTTATCACAGAGGCTGTGGAGATAATTTGTCAGATGATTTAGAGTAGAAACACCATTAGCTTAGAAACATCGGAAACAGAACACAGAAGTTGGGGTTATTTTTCTTCTAAGTCTCTGTCTATCACACACTATAGGCGAGGTAGGCTCATGCCATTTAGCAATTTCCTCTGAACTGAAACATTCATTCTGGGAAGGAGAGAGAGAGGATCATGAGACTTACCAAATAAACAGACTTCACACGTCTGGGAAAGCTAAAACTAAGAGGGCCCAAGATTACAGAAGCATTGAGAAACCTTTAGTGGAAAACACCTTGACAAGATAAGCTGCCTAGAACAGACTATCTGACCTGGTGAGCTACTTGCCTGTCAAGTAGAAAGCTCTAAGGATGAAGCCCTTGTGAGGTGTCATTCATGCTAGGGTGGTTATGGGTGAGGAAGCTGTCTTTGAATCATCCCTGTTCCAGTGAATAATCCTAATAATCTCCCTGATTACTCAAGTTGGATAGTAGTGAAATTGCCACTTTGGGGTGTCATTAGTTCCCTATCTGGGATGGATAGATATTTGTGTGTCCTATTTCTTCAGGAAAAGTCTCAGGCAACAGATTGTAATTTTGTTTTATTCCTGTTTTGTCTACACGAATGTCTATGCATCATATGCATGCCTGGTGCTTAGGGAAGCCAGGAACAAGCATCTGATCCTTGGAACTGTACTTATAGATGACTGTGAGGCATCATGTAGGCACTTGGAAGAGAACCCAGTCCTCTCGAAGTACATCTGGTGCTCCTAACTTCTGAGCCATCTCTCTACCCTCTCTGGCATTATTCTCCTCAGGCACTCTGCACTTTGTGTTTTAAGCCCAAGGTATAAGTGAAGTTTCAGTTCCAGATGAGTGAAGTTATTAGTCAGGTTGCTCAGTTCCTAGTCCACTCCATTATTGCCCTTCCAATGTCCTAGGACCAGTCAATCCTCAGTTCAACTGGCTGACTGACCTCTAAATCCCGAAGATCCACCTGTTTACTCCTTCTAGAGCTAGGATTGCAAATGATGCCTGCTTTTTGTACATGGGTGCTAGGGACGAAACTCCTGTCGGAGCACGAGCATTTCATTGAGTTACACCTCCAGCCAGACTTAGGGTTTTAGGGCATATGTTTCTGCACATCCCTAGTTGGAGATGGGCTTCAGGAATTGAATATACGTGGTGGGCTTTTATTTCTTTTTCTTTCACAGGGCTAGGCCTTACAGCATTGGAGCGATGTAACAGGCCCCAGAATACTCACTTGTAGATGAGATGGACGGGATCTGAGGTGTATAACCTGAAGAGAAAATGGAAGAGTGAGAATGGAATGGGCGAGCAAAGTAGGTTGCGGGGAGTATGCATGCTCTGCATTAGAGCACAGAGGGCCACAGCTCACCATTGATGCACAGACTGCTATTGTCTAAGGTGTAAGGGCCCAGCTGAGTGACATCATTAGTCAGCTTGCTCAATTCCCAGAATACCCGCTCCTTGTCCAGCCCAGGACCAGTTAGGTCTGGATGGTGAGTGCAGATGGCATCTACCCCTGTGGCTGCTCCATCTTTCTCAGGCCTGAGGAGAAAAAATGAGAGGAATGATAATAAAGAGATTGCCTAGGAAGAATCCTAAGATGATGGTGCAGGAGAGGAAGGAGCCAGGGAGAGGAAATGATGTGCATGGAGGTGATTCATCAGGCTGAGATTCTTTGAATGTCCTGACATCCAGGAGTCTCTGGACCTGGAGTAAAGTTGTTTTTTTTTTTTTAATTCAAGACACTAATCTACATTCTCATGGTATGAGGAATGGGGACTTCATAATATATGTGAGACAGGTGTGGATTTGTGAATTAAAGCAAAAGGAAAAGAAAGTAAAGTCTATGTTTGTTAGCTTTAACTGACAACTTTAATCACCAGTAAAGAGAGTTTCAATGAGGGGTTATTTATATTGATTCAACCTGTGGCCACTTCTGTGAGGAATGATGTTAATGAAGGTAGGTGATGTGGGAGAACATGGCTCATTGTGGTCAGCACCGCACCGTATCCTACACAAGAGATCCTGAACTGTGTAGGAACAGCGATGGCAAGCTGAATAAAAATTTGAGCGCATCCTTGCTTTTATTTCTCTCTGTTTTTGACTGTGTGTGTGTGTGTGTGATGTGACAGTCTAAATCATTAGCTGCTGTGACATCCCTGAAAATAATTATGTTTTGAACTAAAATAAACCACTTCTTCCCTACTTTCTTTTGGTCAGAGTATTTTTATCACAGTGATAGAAATGATAATAGAACAAATACCATAAAAGAAATTTTAGAAACAGAATTTAAAGTTCCAAAAAATTTTTCTATGATTCCACAATGAAGGAATGAATGTGGCAGTTCAAAATAGATGAGGGGGAAATGTTCAACAACCTCTCAATGGTCTGCATTCTGTGGGGATGACTAAAGTGGAGGTTGTAGGATTAGGGGACCTCTTAGCTCCTGGATGCAGTGCTTCTGGGTTTACACACGGGCATCCTGATTTACACATGGGCAACCTAATTTACACAAGGGCAATGTACATACAAGAGAAAAAAAAGGAAGGCATTCACACTTTGGGTCTGGACACATTGAGGATCTGTGGTTGGTTTTTGTT
>CAJRSG010001842.1:271544-288389 GCA_907169655.1 Acomys percivali | reverse complement strand
CTCTCTCTCTCTCTCTCTCTCTCTCTCTCTCTCTCTCTCTCTCTCCCACCCCACCCCCATCCTTCCCTCCCTCCCTCTCTCCTTCCATTTTACTCCATTACCATTGCATATTCCCTGAGGAGCCTGAATCACGGAGATCTTTTAGTGTCCACAGTGTTTCAGATCTATTCTTATTTTCTTTTTTAAATTGTTCTTTTTATGTTTTTAAAAATGTATTTTTTCTTTGTGAATTTTACATCATGTATCTCTATCTCACTCATCTTGCTGTCTACTCTTACTTGCTGTCCACCCTTGAACCCACCAAAGGAAAAAATCAGATTGTGGATGCTATAATGTGTCCTGGTGTGACACACTTTATGGTGTCCATTGCTTAGATCATGTCAATGGGGAGATGCAGATTCCAAAGTTGGAGCTCAGAAAAGGTTCTATGAGGGAGACGAGAAGTGGGGCTGCTAGTGAAGAATTAATAGCTTTTATGCCAGAAGAAGACAATAAATAATAAAGCAAGGGCCCGTAAAAAAAAAAGACAAGCATCTAAACATGTCAGTATTTGTGCTATCCTTTAACACAGCATCTATAACACAACCTCATATGTCTTAATAATAAAAATGTAACAATGGGGGTGGACAAAGAAACCTGCAAATAAGATAAAATAAGAAAAGCCCATTTCAACTGGCTTATTCAACTGTTGATTGATGCAGATATATTTCTCCACATCTCTATGGTTTATTTTTATACACGAAATGAGTCAACAGTTTCAGTCCAGTGACTGTCAAGAATAAATATCAACCTGACACAATATGAAGTTGGCTATTAAAAGTCTTAAGAAGAATTCTCTGGATCAGGTCAGTTTGTCAGCAAGTCTGTGAGAAACTCTTTTGCTTGCTGTTGATGTAGGACAACTAAGGCCATGGTAAGTGGCACTGATTCTGAGCATGTAATAAGAAAAAGCTAGCAAGCAGGCAGCAGACAGATGGGTGCCTTAAGTGTTCTCTACTCTGGACTGTGGGTATGACATGACCAGTTGTCTCAAGTCATTTCCACTGTAACTTCTCCACACGATGGACTGTAGTCTAGAACAGTATGCCAAATAAAACTTCCTTATGTAGGTGGCTTTTTTGTCAGAGTATTTTATCACAGCAACCATAATGAAACTATAAGAGAACTAAACAGGTAATGCTCAATAAAAACACACATTACTCTCTGAAAGGAAAAGGAGCCTACAATTTTCCAGCCTGAAAGGGAAAGGACTAGAGAGGAGTTGGTGGTCACCTGCCTCTAGAACATTAGGAACAGGGAGTTAGGAGTTAGACCCTGGTCATCTTCTACGTTTGCTCCATATATACTCTGGAGCTCTTACCTCAGTGAGATCAGTCTGCAGCCAGAATAAAGATGCCCGATGCTGCTATTCTTGAACATGGGCTTGAGCTGTGGACAAAAGGGAAGATGAGCTATGAGGCCAAGGGCTACAAGACAGAGATGATACAGGGTGAGTATGAGAGAGTTCTGACCAGGCGATTCAAGATCCTCTCTGTGTTGTTGAATATTTCAGATCCTTCGGATCCCATGCCCTCTGTATGGTGCAGGTTGGTTATAGTGAAATTGAGGGTGAAGGGGACCAGAGATGGGTGTGTACCTGTAACAAAAGAGAGAAGTGGGGAGTATGCTGTGCACTGTCACCTGGGATGGCTATAGTCAAAGGGATGGCTACATTTAGCTTCTGTGAAACCAGTCTTCAGAACCTTCTCATTTTATAAAACTAAAACTCTAAACAACCAAAAGCTCCCATTTGTCCTTCCTTAACATTAGCAATCATTATTCTTCTTTTCTGATTATATGAATTTTAGTAGTCTGTATCTCTGTTATGAGAAAAATCATATGGCGTTTCACTTATGTGGAGATTTCCTCAATATCATCTATAATAATTATGAGGATTTCCTACTTTTGGGGTTAATAACATCCAACTGCATGGATGCATTTTATTTATATTTACCCATTAACCTGCACATATACATTCAGGTTACTTATATATTTTGGCTGTTTGTATAATGCATATGACAGCATGGATGTGAGTTCTTTTCTCATTTATTTATTTACTTAGTGGTATGCAAGTATAAGGGTGTTGTTGTATGTGTGTAGTTTATGTGCAAGGTGTGCATGCTGGTACATGGGGGCCAGGGAATGGCTTCTGGTATTCTGGTCTAATACTTTCTTAGTTATTTCCTTGAGACCCGGTCTCACTGACTCTGGAGGTAGGTTTGTAGGCAACAAGCCTCAATGATACTTCCACCCCAAATTTTGAGGTTCCAGTCATATGTGGTCATACTTGCTTTTTATAGCAAGTGATTTTACTCTCTGATCCATTTCCCTAGACAAAGATATTTTTTGAAGCTAAAATGCTAAAAGTACTATGCTACATTTTTGTATCTTCTATAGCGTAATGTTGGGTTTTTGTCCCCTGAACTTGCCCTAGGACTTCAATCTGAAAGAACTTGTGATAAAAATCTAGTGTGCTAGAGTTTTAGTAGAATATATGTCTACAGTGTGGAAAAATAAAGAGAAAGAACAATAATCATAATCATGACTGACATCAACAATTCTTTCTAATATTTAATGGAATTCCCATAAAATACATACATATTGCTTCACACATGAATCAATCTATAAATAGAAAGTGAGTGTGAAACAGGTGATAAATACACGAGGAGTGAATAAATGAAATGAAAGTAAATTTCACAGAAGAAGCAACCAAAGAATTAGTCATGATCATGAGAGAAAAAAATCCATGGGCCAGGTTTGAATGAAAAGAAAGATCTATTAATAGAAGGTAGTCTAAAAAAATCTTTCAGATACAGGAAGTTAGGTTTTGAACTTGAGAAGTCAGAGATAGCTGGCCTTCATAAATAGCTAGTGTAAAGGAAAGGTCCTGTGGTTAGACCAAGGCCAGGGTAATTAGAAAAGCAAATTAGTGTCTGGGGGTGTCCCAAGCACAGAGTGCAGAACAGACTGAGTGCAGAGGCAATACCATACAAAGGAGTGTTGATAAATCACAGACTCTAGAGATATGGTCCTTAACAGCAGAGCTTGGAACAGGGATTGTGGAAAATTTGGGTTAATGGAGCTGCTCTAGAGTTCTCGGGGAATCGAATGTTATTAAATTAACTCCATTGGAGAAAAATGCCATTTTTTATCCTGTAGAGCTGACTCTGGGAAGTCCTATAGATATTGGGGCATCACAGCTTTGAGTACTCACTGCTGGTGGTAGGAGTCCAGTACCGTTGGTTATAGCCTACAGGCAGGAAAGAAAGAGTAATAATGAAGCACGTTGATGTAAGCACTAAGAGTTCAAAAGAAGTAACCCTGCAAGTAGAAGTCATCATGAGATATTCTGAGATTTATTCTTGGCCCTTAGTATGTACCTTGTCCTACAGTAATATTCATGATGAGTATCATCACCATTAATTTTTACTGAAACAGTATGATAAGACTAGATGGTTCATTGTATAAAGGTACTTGCCAGAAAACCTGACCATCTGTGTTCACTATTTCAGACTCATATGGAAGAAGGACAGAACCAATTCCCACAGTATTTCTCTAGCTTCAACATGCATATCAAGACATGCATGAACACTACCACCTCCACAAATAAATGACCAAATAAAAATAAATAAAATTTTATTTAAAACTTCAGGGCGTGACATGATTACTGTTAACATAATCACACAGTAGAGTGTCTGTCTGCATTGGGCATGTCAACACCAATCATGAATCAAGGTCATGAGGGGTGGGGGCGGGATAGTCTTTCCTTTCAGTTATGTACCATCAGTTTTTAATGGAAAGTCCCAAACTTGGATGGGGCTGCATATATAGTCCTGGTTAAAATTGGTGGATCATAAAACAAAGCAAAAAGAAATTAATTCAAATAAAATAAAATAATATGCACATATAAAAAAAGCAAAAAAGAGATGAATGTGGAAAAGGGACCCACTAGGAGGAGGAAGTAAGAAAAAGAGTGGGAGGGGGGTAAGGGAGAGTGGAGGGCTAGAGTAAGCAGAATACATGTCCAAGAAGAAATTTAAGAAAAAAAATTAAAAGTTAAAAGCATATACAATAATAACAGGTACCTATGTTTTGAGAAGCATATACTACGTCAAGCCAATAATATATATTACAAAGGAAAACATGTTTATGATAAGCATACTTATATTTTCTGTGCAGATAATTTAAGTCTTCTTTGCTCTTCTTAACAAAATTATATGACACTATCTTAGCATATGCATATTATTTATAACATAGAACTGATGATCTGTAGCCGGTTGTGGGAGAGGTATATGGGGATAAAAAAATAAACAAATGGAGAGTTGGGGAGATAGCTCAGTAATAAAAGTGTTTGCTACATGCCCTGGTTAGCTGTAACTGGCAACTTGATATAATCTAGCATTATCTGGGAAGAGAATAAAAACTGTGGAATTACCCAGGTCAGATTGATCTACTGGGAACTGTTTTGATTAATTAATGAAGGTAGATGCATCCCACTGTGGGCAGCCCCATCCCTAGGCAGATGGCAGTCCTGGGGTGTGTAAGAAACCTAGTTAATTATAAGGTTGTCTGCCAACCAGAAGAAGTATCCTTCATACTTTCTGCATCACTTCCTTGGCTATAAAGTAGACTCTCTGGTTGGAGGTAGGATATCCATGGGGATAATCCGAACAGGGATATCCCTTGGTATACAGGTAAATCTAGAGCCTTGAGCATGCTAATCAAGTAGCTAGCATCTCAGCTTCAACCTAGGAGGAAAAGGAGGAGAAAGAGGAGGAGGCTAAGAAAAAAAACTTTTTGTGACTATTTTTCTAGAAGAGGAATATAAAAAAAATAAGAAGGGAAGGAGGAGGAGGAGGAGGCCTGCCTTCTATTTCTGCTTTGATTTTCACTGGGGATAGAATGTGACCTAGAATCCAAAGACAGATAGACCATTTTTTCCATAAAATTGCTATGCTTAAGTTATTGAACAGTTGCAGAAATGAAACTAGAACAATGATACAAATGGGAGAATCTAAGGCCATATGCCGAGATCCCACATAAAATCAGAGCATGTAGCCTGGGTGTCTCTAAACTTGGTATTTTCTGGTGAGGTGGGGAACAGAGACAGGAGAAGCTCCAGGAGTTAGTCAGCCAGCTATCCTGAAGTATATGGCGGTGCACAACAAGGAGGCTGTGTCTCAAAAAAGGGAGATGGCAGAGACTAATACCTACTGCTGCCTTCTGACTTCCATGCACTGTGCAACACACATACCTATACTCACATGCACACATACATACATACATACATACATACATACATACATACATACATACATAAGCCTAGAGTGCTCATTCAGTATATGAACATATATGTATATATGCTGGGGCTTTCTCTGGATAGCTCACCATGTTACCTGTGGTTTTCAAGAGTGACTGTGGGTGAAATCCTCATTCTGGCATGCTTGATAGTCATAATCTAAGTCAAATTATTTGCTCCTTGAATGCTCAGTAAAAATGAAAATAACAACTCACAAGGTTTTGAGTAGATTAACTTCATTACAAAATTCTCACCACAAAGGATCCTTTTGATAAGCTGCTATTAATTTTTGTTCTTGGCAGGCACGTTCTGTGACAGTTTTGCTCTCAATACCATCTCAACAGTCCCTATTCAGTGTGTATTTATTAAAGGTAGCAATATTTTTGGAAGTTTTAATTGTCTAAGTTGGCTCATGAAGCCTGAGAATTAAGTTGTTATGATGAAGGGAAAGAAGAGTGATCACACTGTCAGGCAAATGGGAAGCACATAACCACAGAGTCATCCATCATTCTCCCCTTCCCCCATCATCTGCTGCTCTAATTGGATCTTATTGTAGATCCCTATAGGATCCCGTAAGTTCTGTCCTCTCTTTCCACCTGCCCCCTTCTGAGGAAAGCCTCCCAGGCCCATTTCCACATGCATAGCATTCCTGACAATTGTCCCAAACCCCTCCCCTGGAGTCTCCAGTTTCCCAAGTATCCCCTGCCCACCCACCACCCACCCCTGCCCCAGATGGCCATATCTGGGCAAAAGTCCAACATGTGGCAGACGAGTCATTTTCCTTCAACTACAATCTTTAACAGCCCTGCCTAAAATAGTTTGAATTCAACTCCCTCTGGTTTCATCCTTTGAGCCTGTAATCTCACCAAGGAGCACGGTTCTCAAATAAACCTGCCCTTTTTCATACTTTTAATTTGACTCAAACTGACTTTGGTGGGTTGAACATTTCAAATGAGGCATCTAAGAAATATCAGGCCTGTACCATGGTTACAAGAAATTCTCAAACAATAAATTAAAAGATAAAGCCAAAAGTTTATGTGCAATAATTTCTCAAGCGTGGGCCGATTGGCATTTTTTTTTTCATCACTGGTAGGGAACTATCTTGCACATTTGGGATTCTTACCAGATCCACTTCTCTGTACCTAATAGAAAATATTAACACCATTGTAGTAGTGACATGGATGTGTCTCCCGACATAGACATGCATCTTCTGGAAAGCAAAATCAGCCTCTATGACAAGTTATTGGCATAGAAAGGTCACTATGTAAATGCCATGATTTGGATCTGAAATGTCCTCCAGAAAGCTCATGTGTTGAAGGTTTGGTCCCCAGCTGGTGCAACTGTTGAAAGGTGATTGGATTTTAAAAGTGATAACTTCCTCAATGAATGAACCAATAACTGCAGAGGTGGGAACACATTGGAGAAACTAGGTCACTGGTTCCACATGCCATTATATATCATGTCCCCAAACTCTCCCTGCCTCCTGGATCCTTGGATTCTATAAAAGAGCAGATTTCCTCTTCTATGCCTTCCCCATATTTTTATCTTGCCACAGGCATAAAAGTAACCAAACAACAATAATTAATCTTTGTCAACCTGATCTAAATTTAGAGTCATATGAAACAGATATGTATGTGTGTTCATGAAGGCATTTCTAGGCACCATCCAGTGAGCTGGAATGTCAGACTGAATACAAATAAAGATGAACTCAGTACCCGGATTCATCTAATTCTGCTTCTGAACTACAGATGTAGTGTGAACAGCTGCTTTAAGATCTTCATGACATGATGTCACTGCTATGATTAACTGTACTCTGGACTGTGAGCCAGCCTATTCCATTTCTCCATCCCTTGCCTTTGTCAGGTATTTTGTCACAGTGATGAGGAAAGTAAATAAATATTACAGGAAATAGTTAACCTGGGCTGAAACACCTGAAACTTTTCTCTACATTCAGTCTCTGTTAATTTGTTACGGCAGTGAAAACTAACACTGGAGGAGACCCCCGTTCTGACACAGATACTCACCATTGACATAAAGACTATCTTTGTCTAGAATGTAGGAACCCAGCCTGGTAATGCCATTGGTCAGCTGGGTCACTTCTTGATACAGCTGCTTTCTGTCCAGAGGAGGAGTCATTGGGTCAGAATGGTAGGTGCAGACAGTGTCCACTCCAGTGGCTTCCCCATTTTCTCCAGACCTAGAATTATGGGAATATGGGAATGCTTTAATTGGAGATATGAGAGTCCTTTAGGTTTTCTACTTTGTAAAGTGGCAAACCTCTAGAAAATTTCTTCACTTTTTGTCTCTTTCTCTCATTTTTCCTTCAGTTATTTGGTTGACATATGTCATGTCAACTGCCAGATCTTTTTTTTATTACAAAGTCCAAAGCTACTAGGAAACTCTTGGAACACCTAGCAGATGATCACTTTCTAACGCCTACGGTTTTTTTCTCTTTCCTTTCTTTCCCCCGACTTTTCCTTTCTACTTTTTTCTAAGTCTTTTCTCCATTCTTACCTATCATTTCCTTCATTCCCTCTTTCCTCTCCTTTCTGCCATATGTCCCTCTTCTCTTTTTAAATGTTTATTCATTATTTTTTTACTCTGCTGCACTCTATTCTTTAGTATCATAGAGATTTTCTTTGGAAGGGAAGAGATTAAAAAGGATAAGCAGGAGGTAGAACAGAAATAAGAGAAAGGAAAAAGAGGATAAGTAAAAGGAGGAAGAGGAAGAGGGGGAGGAAGAAAAGTAACACGAATTCACTCCTAACTCTTACATCCCCATTATGTATGATGACCTACCCATCCTCTGGCTACTGTGCATGTACTGTCAAAGTATGGCTCAATCATCCTCATCTGTGGAAAGCCTCCACTCAGCTCCCCAGGGTCAAGCTAAAACTTCACTGCTGAGTTCTTTTAGCCCCTGTGTAGAGTTTAATGGTCTTTTTGACCTGGTGCATGCACGGTTTCATGTTTCTGCAATGATTACCCTCTCCACATAATGGATCTTTTGCAGGAAGAAAGTGCTGCTTGTTAAATCACAAAATGTGGCACAAAATAAAGGATTTTATGATTGCTAATTGATTCAATACCACCTTTTCCTGATCAGTGAGCCTCAATGATCCGCACAATTGTCTTCATGCAAGTAAGTTCTGTGAGCAACCTCTTCTTTCAGGAGTCTTGTCTCTTATGCAGTAAATCAAAGACACTGCCTCCCATGTCTAATTCCTGGAAAACCTTAGTCCTATATATTCTTTGTCTTTATGTTCTTACCATCCCATCTTGAATGCCAAATGAATTTGTTCCTGACAGAGAAGCCCTCCATGATATAAAGGAAAGATGACTCACCTGACCAAGGTCAGTCTGCAGCCAGAGTAACCAGAACCAATGCTGGTATTCTTGACCAAGGACAGGAGCTGGGGTAGACAAGAGAATGAGTGAGAGAGGTCCATGTCACGAGGTGGGGTGAAGAAAAGGTAAGCCATGGTAAGCATGCTGCACATTACCAGGTAGTTCAAGGCTTTGAAGTGTAAGGAGTCTGGATGCTCCATTTCAGTTGTATAAGGCAGGTTGGTGATTGTCATGTTGAATGTGAATGTCACCAATTCTGGATGTTTACTTGTACCTGGAGAAGAGAGAGAGTGTGAGTGAGCATAACCATCAGCCTGTGTGTGTGTGTGTGTGTGTGTGTGTGTGTGAGAGAGAGAGAGAGAGAGAGAGAGAGAGAGAGAGAGAGAGAGAGAGAATCAATTTGTACTTCAGTACAGAACCAGATGTGAGGCAAAGACTAATACTATTTAATGGCCACAGTGCCCAGTAGATAAAGTCTAGGATATCCTATCAAGAATTGTTTTCCCCAACTAGGGGCAGAAAGCTGGTGCTTCATAGTGAATATATGACTTCCTCTGCAAATGGATCCTGAATTCTCAGTACAGAATGGCAAAAAGTAACAAGTCATTAACATTGCATTGACATGAGAAGGAAATAAGACCTTTTATTTTCAGATCTGAGCCACATCACACAAAGGTTTCAGAGGACAGCTGTAACAGCAAAGACTCAGAACTAGTCAAAGTGATGAGAACAAGTGATTGTTGAATATTCATGTCCTAAAAGACTCATGGAAGATTTTGGAAGGTTTAGAAGAAATATAAGAGCCAGAAGACGATCTGGGGTGCTGAGTGCTGAGGATTGCTGAATTTAAGACATTACAAGACTTGTGTGTTCTGGTGTCCACAGCAGATATGATTACTTGCAGAAGATGAGACATGTCAACATGACATGGTAGACTGGGGAAGGTCTGGTGGATTCTCACAAAACTCTGTCTCTACTTGAGGAATGGTTCCTTGGATGAGTTCATGAGGCACTCTGTATCTCTCTCTGAACATTGTTAATCAGTATTTGCTGGAGGAAGAGAGGCATTTCTCCAGCTGTATAGAAATTTGTAAGTTGTTTATTTTTTAAAGAAACCCTTAATCATACTCATAATAACATGGAATGGAACAAGAAAAGCAAAAGAGAAAAAAATTAGTCCTGTGATTAGGAAATTTTCTTAAAGAAATGATGAAAATTATAAAATGTCTAAATGAAAAAAGGAAAAAGAAGAAATGAGCAAATTGATAGAACAGAGATTGCCTCTATATGAGGTAGATGTATGGGAAAAATTTATCATCTGTGAAAAGTCACACTGAGGTAAGAAAAAGAAAATTACAGAAACCAGAATAAAACCCCACAATTCCTAGAGCCGTACATGCAATGGCCCTGAAGGTAAGAGGGTATGGACTATAGGAATGTGGATATGAGGCTGGGATGGCCAGGCACATGCATGGAAGGGACAGAATGGAGAAGGCTCAGCCTGGTAGATATCGCATCCAGTTGATGTCAGAGCTCATAGCTCAAGATCTCCCATAGTCTTCTCCAGCATCTAGTCCAGTGAGTATCCTTGACACTCCCCATCCTCATCTTCTTATCCTGAAGAATCTAGCCCTGGCCTCACACGCGGTTATTGAACCTAATCTTGCCAACACTATTAATACTGCAAATTACTTCTAGGATTCGAGCAGGACGCACTGCAATTGCCACAACTTACAGGTGCCCTTTGCACCACATCCAACCTCTTCATCTGTTGTGGTTTGAATGAGAATGGCCCCCATAAACTCACATATCTCACTGCTTAGTCACCTGGGAGTAGAGCTATTTGAAAAGGAAAAGGACCAAGACAGACGTTGGTACCAGGAAGGAGAGTATTGTTTTCCTAGGCATGGCAATACTATTTCTTGGAGGACAGTGGAAAACTTTGGGATTTTGGATTAGAAAATATGTAGGACGCTTTACACAGGGCCTTATGGGCAATCCTTGTAGAAGCACGGAAGACAGTGGTGCTGCTGAGGACAATGTGGCACGTGGGCACCCTGGAGAAGAGGTTTCAGAGGAGATTATTAGTAAGTGGCCTAAACACTGTTCTTGTGATATTTTGGTGAAGAATGTGGTTGTTTTTTTCCTTTATAACAAAAACGTCTAAAGCTAAATTGAAGCATTTTGGATTAAAGAGATTTGGTAGGGGAGGTTTTAAGGTAGTCCAGTGTTGACTGTTGTATGGTTATTAGTGGTCATTCTTATGCAGATCTACAAAAAAAAAGAGCAAGCTGAGCAAGAGAAAGTACAAAATGTATTTAGTTTGAAGAGAAAGGGAACACCAGGAAGCATAATGGGACTGTATCCTGTATTCAAAGAGATGAGATGTTTAAAGAAAAGCCTGAATCCTTAGTCATCAAAGTAACAACATTTGAAAAGGATTTAAGAGCTGTGGATTTGTTGGAGCAAGGGTGTCACTGGAGGTGAGCTCCCAGGTTTCAAAAACCCATGCCAAGCTCAGAGTCTCTACCTGAAAATCAAGATGCAGCTTTCAGCTACTGCTCCAGCAACTGCCTGCATGTTGCCATGCTGCCTGCCACAATGATAATAAGCTAAACCTCTGAAACTGTAAGTGAGCCCCAAATAAGTGCTTTGCTTTACAGGAGTTGCCATGGTCATGATGTCTCTTCACAGAAATAGAACAGGGACCAAGACATCAACCAGCCAGGTGTTCCACAACCTTCTCCAGTGTCACAGCACAACAAAATTTCTGGGAGACATTAAAAACATTCCCCTAGAGGCTGGAGAGATGGCTCAGAGGTTAAGAGCACTGGCTATTCTTTCAGAGGTCCTGAGTTCAATTCCCAGCAACCACATGGTGGCTTACAACCATCTGTAATGAAATCTGGTGCCCTTTTCTTGTGTGTATATGTAATAAATAAATAAATAAATAAATAAATAAATAAATAAATAAATAAATAAATAAATAAAATATATTAGAACAGGGAAAAAAACATTCCCCTGAGAGAAATTTATAGCTCTAGGTACCCACATTAAAAAAAATCAGAAAGAGCACAAAAATGCCTTAATAATACAACTCAAAAAGTTGAAAGGGAAAGAATTATATCCAGACCCACTTGACACGTAGAAATAATAAAAATCAAATAAATTAATTAATAAAAAAATAAATAAATAAAATGTGAAAAAAAAGAAATAATAAAAATCAGAACAGAAAACAATACAAAGACTCAAGAAATCTAAAATCTGGATCTTTGAGAAGATAAACAAAATTGAAATTCCTTTGTACAACTCACCAGAAGAAAGAGAGAACCCAAATTAACAGAATCAGAAGTAAGAATGGAAATATTATAGCAGATCCCTATTGCTATTGCCTTGAGTTGCCCTGAGATATGAAAGTGAGTCCCTCTTTGCTGAAGACACCACGCACTTCAAGGCACAGGACCCAGAAGATCCTGAGCTGGAACTGATCTGAATGCTCCTCACTGAGGACTAGCTTTCATGGTAACAGAGGGCACTGTGAAAGATTTCAAAGGAGAAAAGCAACAAACTCTCCTACCCCTCTGTGACGCCTACGATCCACAGCTACGACTAGCACTGTTCAATAACCTTATGAACAAAGTAGTGGCATGCATCCCTTTGTGGTAACCAACAGCTCTCTAGAATTAATACCTGCTCAATAAAAGGTAAATCACGCTTGGTATTAGAAACTTGGTACTGGAAATAACCTCCAGGAAAACATACAACCCGAATTTACTAAACCAGCATAATCCAAAACAAAAATCTAAACCTTTTCCTTATGCCCAAAGATAAGTGTAGTCCCCACCACTCATCAAGGTAACTTCTTTATGTAACAGAGAACATTTCAAAGAAAATAATCAATCAAAATGCAGAGATTTGGGGCCAAATTCTAATGGACGCATCTACAAATTATCCCGGTGCCTAAGACCCGGAGACCATTGAGGAAAGCTGTGGGCATAAGGATTTTAAGAGCCAGAGAGGCAGGGAGTTGTGAGACTGTATGTTAGGAATGTCAGAAGCTACACCCACCTCCCACCTCCCACCTCACCAACATGACTGCCTAAACAGGAGCTGAGCCAGGACAACTACAGAATGTCAAAATGGACTGTAAAGATCACAGGTCCTTAATCCTGCACTAAGAACAACAGATAACTAAGAATTACTCAGAGTAGAACGGAAAATCACATGAATTGGTTGTACAACACTAAAAAATCAGTTCCTAAAATATGTAAAATATGAATATATTACACAGATTCAGAAGGTTATATTTAGGGATATATATACATATGTTTATATGTATATATGAATGAATATAACAACAATTAATGAAATAAGATGCACAAATTTGAAAAACAACAAGTAGAGGTTTATGGGAGGGTTTGGAGGGAGGATTTGGAATGGGAATATGATACAATTATATTATAATTTCAAAAATAGAAGGAAAAATTCTCAATTCAAATTTTAATAAAAAGCTCATAGCTCGGGGTTGTAAAGAGAGATCTATTGGTAAGAGCGATTGCTGTGCAAATTTGAGGGCCTGCGTTTAAATCCCCTGCACCCATGCAAAAAAAAAATTGGCTTAGTTATATGTGTGCTTGCCACACCAGAATAGTGATGTGGGTGGAGACAGGAGGATTTCTGAGAATTCTTTGTTGCAAGTCTAGTTACAAGTTCAGTGAAAGACCCTACCTTAACAGAATAAAGTGAAGAATGATAGAGGAGATTATCTGCTAGTCTCTTCTTGTGTCTGAATGCAAACACTACACACACAAACGCGCACACACACACACGTGTGTGTACTCACATATTCACACACATACATGCACACACACACACTAACAAAGAAGTAAATAAATCTATGAATAAAATAAATTAATGGATCACCCATTCTCAGGCTCAGGGTACATTGTAGAAGAGGGCACAGAAAAAATATCAGAGTCAAAGGAAGGGGTTTTGTGTTATGAAAGTGTCTTCAAGGTATGCCATGATTGTTGCCATCTTGAACTCACAGTAGCTGTAACTATCTGTATAATAGCTGCTAACAGATACAGCACATAAAAAAGAAACTAATACAACCATTAATAGTTGGGAGAAATGTAGAATGAGGAATTATTGCTTACTATGTAAAAATTTTTAGTTTGGGATGATTAGAATTATTTGGAGGATTGTGGATATGGCTTAGTGCTATAGCAGTTGCAAAGCATGTGAGGACCTGGATTCAATCTCCAACAATCCAGGAATATATGAGAATCTAAAATCTGCCTGACAACTGAAAGTGGTGGTGGTTGTATAACACTGTACATGGAACAATACTGAATTGCATGCCTAAAACATATAAAGGGAAAATATTTCCATTGTAGACTCATATATTATATGTGTATATATTATATATTACCATAGTAATAAAACTTATGCTTACTTGGTATTGAAGTAACATTCTCAGGGAACCATGTGGACACTCTAGAAGTGGTCAGAAGGGCAGATGAACTTCCGTGCAGTGTAGTTGAGGGCTTAGTCCCAATAGGTATTAAGCTTGTGGTGGCTAAATGAATGGTTTCACTTGTAGTTCCCAGCTCAGTGAGTGGGCTTGTTGAAGACTCTGATGGTTTCAAGGTCATGGTAGGGCTTATGACATCAGTGACAAAATCTGAAAGTCCAACTGTAGTGAAAGATGGTGAAGTCTCTATCCTCTGTGAAGTTGCAGTGCTAGATTTACTAGTTGTAGGAACACCAGGCAATCCAGGGACACTAGAGGACATTGTCAGAGTATATTTTGCTGAAGGACTAGAAGCCCATGATCCTGTGGTGCCTGGTAAAACAAGGGAAGGGGTTACAGTTTGAATGGTTGTGCTTGTCTCAGTCTCCATGTGGATAGAGAGAGAGGTTCCTTCTTCAGAAGCAACAGATGGAAAAATTGTGGCTGAAGTGGTCTCTGCCCCAGAAGCTGAAGAAGTAATATCTGATTCACTATAAGAAAATGTGGGTGTTGTTCTGGGAAGTGGTGTGCTAGTCTCAGCAGAAAGAACGGGCCATGTTTCAGTTCCTTCTGTATCACCAGGTAAAGTTGACAGATTGGAAACGGTTGAAGTGGCTTCTTTGCCAGAATGGGTGACCCAGGAGGCTGTGGTATCTATTTGATCTGGAAGTACAATGAGGGTTGGAGTTGTTGCATGTGTCTCTATCGAAGAGGTAGGGGCCAGTGATGTCATCATTTCTGTTATACCAGGAAAGATAGCAAGAGTAGAGATAGTTGGACTGGATTGGTCCCCAACATGGGTGACCGGTGACATTGTGGTATATGGTTCAGAAGGAATAAGAGTTGGTGAGGCTATCAAGTCTGGAACATTAGGTGAGATGTCTGTTGTGAGAATATTCAAGGTGGTTTCTCCTTCAGGAGGGGTGGCCATTGAGGTTGGGACGTCTGGTTGACCTGGAGAAGCATACATAGAGGAAGATACTGAATGGCTATCTGAGCCAGAGCTGGTGACCAGTGATTGCATCTTTTCTGTTACACCAGGAGAAAAAGCCAGAGTGGACGTGACTGAACTAGGCTGTCCTTCAGTAGAGGTGACCATTGAAGTAGTGGCATGGAGTTCAGAAGAAAGAAAAGATGATGAGGTCACCGTGTCTGCAATAGTATGTGAGATGGTAGTAGTTAAAACACCTACAGTGACTTCTCTTTGAGAATGAGTCACCAAGGAGGGTGTTGTCTCTGGTAGACCTGGGGGAGAAGCCACAGTTAAAGTCATTGGATAGACCTCTGTGTCCAAGTTTGTACTTAGTAGTGGTGTTACATCTGTTATACCTACAGAGATTGACATGGTAGACATATTTAAACTGGGTGGTGTACCAGCGTGGGAGGAAAATGATTCTGTGGACAGTGTTTCAGAAGAAGTGTGATTCTCAGCTTTGGAGGTCATAGTATCTGGAACATTCGGTGAAATGGTTGTAGATAGAACCCCTGGAGTATTTTCTTTTTGAGAATGGGTGATCAATGGGGCTGTGGACTCAGGTTGACCTGGAGAAACAACCAGAGGTGAAGTCACTGAGTGACTTTCTGTGCCAGAATTAGTGACCAGTGGTAGTATGATTTCTGTTATACCTGAAGAGACACCCAGAGTGGTCATGGCTGCACTGGGCTGGTCAACAACATGGCTGAGCAATGGACCTGTCGTAAGTGGTTCAGATGGAAGAGGAGTCGGTGAGGTCATAATTTCTGAAAAACTAGGTGAAACGGTGAGAGGTAGAACCCCTGAAGAGGCTTCTGTTTCAGAATGACTGACCACTGGGGTTCTAGTCACTGGTTGGCCTAAAGAAATAGGCAGCATTGAAGTCATTGCATAGCTTATTGTGCCAAAGTCACTGAATAATTCTGTTGTCATATCTGTTATACTAGGAGATATAGGATGAGTAGACAAAGATAAACTGGGCTGTCCCCCACCATGTGTGGCCAATGATGTTATGGTCTCCGTTTTTGAAGAAGTGTGGTTCTGAGTTGGTGATGTTATCAGGTCTGGAGCATTAGGAGAGACATTTGTAGGTAGAATCTCTGACATCCCTTCACTACCAGCATGGGTGAACCATGGTTCTGTGGATTGCAGGTGACCTAGGGAAATATCCAGAGATGAAGTCTCTAAATGATGTTCTGTGCCAGAGCTGGTGTCCAATGATGGTATGCTTTCTGTTATACTTGGAGAGATAGGCAGAATAGATGTGACTGCACTCAGCTGTCCCCCAGCATGGGTGGCTAGTGAAACTGTGGTATGTAGTTCAGAAGGAATAAGAGTTGGTGAGATCATTGTTTCTGGAACATTAGTTGAAATGGTGGTAGACTCCGCCCAGGAAGTGGCTTCGTTTCCAGAAGGGGTAACCAATGGTTCTGTAGTCCCTTCTTGACCTATGGAAACAAGAACAGTAGAAATCACTGTGGAAGTTTTTGTGCCCAAGGAAGTGAATAGTCCTAGTGTCCCTTCTGTTCTGCCTGGAGACACTGCCTGAGTTGACAGAGAGAAAGTAGACTGTACCATACCATGGGTGACCAAAGATGTTCTGCTCTGTGTTTCTGAAGATGTATGGTTCAGAGTTGTTGATGTCACCAAGTCTGGAGCACTAGGTGAGAT
>CAJRSG010001842.1:261059-271534 GCA_907169655.1 Acomys percivali | reverse complement strand
TATTTCTGGAGATATGGTTGAAATGGAGGTATGTAGAACACCTGAGGGAGCTTCTTTTCCAAGATGGGTGACCCATGGTGCTCTGGATTCTGGCTGACTTGAGGATGCAGTCAGAGTAAATGCAACTGTAGAGGTTTCTGTCACCAAGTCAGTGAACAGCTCTTTTGTCATTTCTGTTATACCTGGAGATATAGGATGAGTAGACAAAGATAAATTGGGCTGTCCCCCATCATGGGTGACCAATGATGTTATGGTCTCTGTTTTTGAAGAAGTGTGGTTCTGAGTTGGTGATGTTATAAGGTCTGGAGCATTAGGTGAGACATTTGTAGATAGAACCTCTGACATCCGTTCACTACCAGCATGGGTGAACCATGGTTCTGTGGGTTGCAGGTGACCTAGGGAAATATCCAGAGTAGAAGTCTCTAAATGTCTTTCTGTGTCAGAGCTGTTGTCCCGTGATTGTATGATTTCTGTTATACTTGGAGACACAGGCAGTGTAGACATGACTGTACTCAGATGTCCCTCAGCATGGGTGGCTAGTGAAACTGTGGTATGTAGTTCAGAAGGAATAAGAGTTGGTGAGGTCATTGCTTCTGGAACATTAGTTGAAATGGTTGTAGGCACCACCCAGGAAGTGGCTTCCTTTCCAGGAGGCATGACCAATGGTGCTGTAGTTTCATGTTTCCCTGTGGATGCACGCACAGTAGAAGTCACTGTAGAGGTTTCGGTGTCAAAGGAAGTGAATAGTGCTGGTGTCCCTTCTAGTATACCTGGAGAGTCAACCCGAGTATACGTGACCCCACTTGGCTGTATTTCAGCATGAGGGACTGATGATGTTTTGGTCTGTGCTTCAAGAGTGTGGTTCAGGTTTGTTGAAGTCATCCTCTCTGTAAAAGTAGGCAAATAGTTTGTAGTTAGAACTCCTGAAATGCCTTCTCTTTCAGCATGAGTGATCCAAGAGGTTGTGCTCTCTGGAAGATCTGAGGATAAATCTAGAGTTGAAGCTGTTGCATGGCTTTCTGTGCCCTTGTTCATGACTGGTGACAGGGTTCCTTCTATTATGCCTACAGTGACAGCTAGAGTAGACATGGGTGAACTAGGATGCTTTTCAGCACCAGTTAGCAATGAAATTGTGCTCTGTAGTTTAGAAGTGTGATTTACAGATTTTAAGGTCACCAAGTCTAGAATACTTGGTGAGAGGTTTGTAGTTAACATCCTTGAGCTGGCTTCGGTTCCAGGATATTTAATCCATGAGGTCGAGGTCTCTGACTGACCTGAAGAAACAGTCTGATTTCTTGTATAGATTCCTTTCCCAGGGGTAGTGATCAGTGGTCTCATTTTTGCTATATCTGAAGAGACAGCAATATTAGACAGTGGCAAACTAGTCTTTTCCCCAACATGAGAGATCAGAGAAATTGTGGTATGTGGTTCAGGTGAAAGATTCAGTATTGGTTTGTATGTCCTTGCATCTTCTTTCGAATTCTCACTCTGACCCTCTAAGTTTATATTTGAAATATTAGGTGAGATATCTATAGTTTGAACAAATGATCTGCCTTCCTGTTCAATAGTGGTGGTTGATGGGTATATGGCATCAGATTTGACATGGGAAAAACTTGGGCTTGTCCTGGGAATGTTGGGGCTTGTCTTTGTAGTATTGATAAGGAATGTTTCTGATGCATCTGCTTCACCAGATAAAGTAGTAAGAGTTGAAACAGAAGAACTATCTTCTGACATTGCAGAAAGGGTTACTTGAGATATTGTTTTCTCTAACTTTTGTGAATAAGTTGTTATTGTTGGAAAAATTGTACTGTTGTATATATCAGAGACAGGGACTAGTGAAGGCACTATCTCAAGAACACCAGAGGAAGAAGTCATAGTTGGAATAGATGAACTTCTTTGTACTGTAGTATGAGTGATCATTGAGTCTTCTGTCTCTGATTTATGAGAAGAGAGAGTCAAAGTTGGAATGTTGGTGCTGGTGCCTGTCCTAAACGTAGTGGCAAGTGAAGTCAGTACATCTGATACATTAGATGAAAAAACAGAAGCTGAAGAATTTGGTCTGATTTCTATCTCAGAACTGGTGGTCATTGAGAGTAAACTATCTGATGCAGTATGGAAAACACCTGGAGTTGTCATAAGGACTGTTGAGTTAGTCTCTGGAGAATGACTATCCCATGATTCTGTTTCATCTGTCTTATCAGGTAAAGTAGATAGAGTTAGAACATCTGAAGTGCCTTCTCTGCCAGAATGTATGGCCCATGAGGCCACGGTCTCTAGTTCACCTGGTGAAAAAACTTGGATTGGAGTGGTTGAGTGTGTCTCTGTCCCAGAACTTAGGGACAATGATGTTATAATTTCTGTTACACCTAGAGTGCCAAGTGTAGTAGAAATTGCTGACTTTGTCTCTTCCCCCATATTAGTGGCCAGAGAACCTATGGTCTGTGGTTCAGAAGAAAGAAGTATAGGGGTTGATTTAGTAGTTCTTGAATCTGTACCAGAATCGAGGCTCTTCAAGGTCACCATATCTGGGACAATAGGTGAGATAGTTGTAGTTAAAACAGTTGAATTGGCTTCTGAGCCAATAAAGGTAGATGCTGAAGATGTAGTGTTTGAAGCTATATGGGAAAAACTTGGATTTGTATTGGGAAGAGTTGGGCTACTCTCTGCATGAGAGCTGACTAAAGAGATGGCTTCATCTGGCTCAATGGGAGTCCCAGTCCCGATTGGAACCTCAGAACTGGTTTCATCCCCAGGATAGATGGCTTGTGAATCTGTGTTCTCTGGTTGTCTTGGGAAAGCAATCTGAGTTGGAAATAGACTTGACATCAGCTCTGGAACATTAGGAGACACAGTCATAGTGTCAGTGGTTGAAATAGTCTGTGCCCTATTGTGGCTGACCAATGATACCGTGCTCTCTGACTCAGCAACAGAAATAGACTGAGGTAGAGTACTTTCACTACTTACTGGTAAAAATCTGGTAGACAGTGAGGTCAGAACTCTTGGCACCTCAGGTGAAAAAGTAGAAGCTGAACTTGTTTCTCTTTCAAGACTGGAAGCCATTGAAGGCATAACATCTAATCTACTGTGAGAAAAATCTGGGGCTGTCATTGGAACTGTAGGGCTGTTTAGTGCGTGAGGGGTAACTAGTGAAATGGTTGTATCTGGTTCATCAGGAAAAATAGTCAAAGTTGGAACAGCAGAACTAGATTTTGCCTCAAGATCAATGGCCCATAGAACTGTGGTCTCTGGTTGATCTGCAGAAACGGGAAAAGTTTGATATAGACTGTCTTCTATTCCATAACTAGGTATTAGTGAGTTCAATGATTCTGATAAAGCAGGGGAGTCAGATGACGCTGTGATAACTGAATTTGTCTGTGCTTCAGCATGAGTAGCAAATGAGGCTGTTGTCTCTGGTTTAGAAAAAGAAATAGTCAAAGATGGAATACTTGTATTGGTCATTTCTATAGAACTAGTCACCATTGAGCTCATTGTATTTGGTACATCAGGTGAAGTCACTGTAGTTGGGATAACAGAGCTGTTCTCTTCCCCAGTATTTGTGGTTGTTAATAGTGTCAAATTTGATCCACTGTGAGAAAATGTTAGAGTTGTCCTAGGAACAGCAGTATGTGTGATTCTTGATGTTATATTTGGCACTTCAGGGGAAATACTCACAGAGGAAACAGTTGAGGTGACTTTTGTTCCAGTCATGGTGACCCAAGAGGTTGTATTATGCAGTTGACCTGGAAGAGCAGTCAGAGTTGAAGCAGTTGGATCTCTTACCTTCCCTGATGCAGCAGCCAAAATGGTTGTATTTGTAATAGCTGTGCTTCCTGGTGCTTCAAGATCAATGACAGATGTGTCAGTGGCCTCTAGATCACCAGAAGTCATATTTGACATACTAGTATTTCTCTGTATTCGAGAACTAATGACCAGTGAAGCTGCCAATCCTGCAGATGATGTAGTAGTAGTTGGAAAAGATGGCATGATTTCTGTCCCATGGATAGTGCCCACTGGGAATGTATTCGTATCTGATTCACTGTAGAAAATATCAAGAGTTTTTCCAGAAACAGGAATTCTGCTCTGTGAAAGATGCTTGAGACTTGTTGTACCCATTGAAACTGTTGTATCTGGCTCACTAGGGACAACAGCCGAACTTTGAAGAGCTGGCTTTGTCTCTGCCCCAGAGCTAATATCTAGTGAGGTCGCCATTGCTGACATATCAGAAGAAAAAGTGCTTGCATCAGAGTAACTCTCCTCTGTCCTAGGATGGGTGACCCCAGAGTCTGTGGTCTTTGGTTCAGCCAGGGAATCCATAAGAGTTGAAATAAATATACTGGTGCTTTCTCCAGGCCTATTAATCAGTGAAGTCACCAAATTTGGTGTAATATGAGGAACAGTTGCTGTTGGAATGGTTGAACTGACTTCTCTGAGACTGGTGGCTATGGACTCCATGGAATCTGATTTACTTTGAGAAGCATTTATGGTTGTCTTGGCAACAGCTGAAGTAGTCTCTAGAGGATGAGTGATCCATGAGATTGTTTCAGACTCACCAGAGGAGACAGTAGAAGTATGAACATCTGGGCTGATCTTTGTCCTAAGACTGGGGCTCCATGGGACTGTGATTTCTGGTTTTCTACTGTAAGGAGATGGCCTTGTCATGGTGACCATCCTAGTATTTTTTCTAAAGCCTGTGGAAGATGCAGTTGCTATCTCTACTAGATTGTCAGAAGTATTGGAGGCTGTGTTAATCATCTCAGTTGTGTTTACGTTGGCTGTTTTCTCTGGTGTCTTCGGGTGAGTCAGGGGTCTTGAAGTTGTAGTCAAGATTTTGGTGTTTGAAGTGATCATAAAAGTGGCCTTCGGAGCTGTGGTCGTAGTCTCTGCTTTTACTTCTGTAGATAGATCTGCAAATTGAGACATGCAACACAAATTGTAAAAAATATGTATACTTTTTAGATAAGCAATTAATACTTTTTATTGACATAATGAAAGGGGGAAAGTGTCTATCTAGTGCTGCTTTTCTGGGATGTGGGTGACACACTGTGGGCTGAGAAAAGGTACTCTGAATGTTGCTACATTAATCATCTGTTTTCCTGACTTCTGCTTTTTAAATTTTCTGTGATGTGGGGGGGGGGTATGAGAGAGAGAGAGAGAGAGAGAGAGAGAGAGAGAGAGAGAGAGAATTTCTTTTTTCCCAGGCCAACCTTAAACTCACCCTCATAGCTGAGGGTATTTTTAAACTTTTCATCTGCCTGTCCTCTAAGTACTGAGATTATAGATATGAGCCACCATAATTAGTTTATATTTGGCTAGGGATGGAAACTCAGAGTTCTGTGAATCTTAGGCAAGCTCTCTACAAACTATTCTACATCTTTAGCTTTAGAACTCCTTTATCTATTTGGGCCATAACTTCTCCATAAATTTGTGACCACACTAGTACAATCTTTGTTACCCTCTATTTTCTAAACTGCCCAAGTTTAAGCTCTTCCCTCCCCCTGACATACTTATCCATCAGACCCCATCAGTTCTGATCACATTCATGGGCAAGTTTAAATCCACCTTCACTGAGAATTAATTATACTTAATTTTTTTCACATTTTCTTATCTGTACTGCAATTTTCATCACCAGCAATCCTAGTTGGTAATATCTATTAATGTTTGACTGCTTGACATTTGGTTAATACTTAGCTCAAATTACTGAGTGAATAAGTGAAGACATGAAAGAAGATAAGACTGTATCCCCTTTGATTTGAGAGAGGTGAAATGTGTCATTTGTTTGAATGTTTGGGCTCTATAATGTGATAGTCCTGTGCTGATTTTGTCTTTTTCACTAGAGATGTGGATGTAAAGGAACTTGTTTGGCTCTGTTCAAACCAATGTTTAATAGCACAGTTTGATTAGATATTCTTTGAAAGATATTTCTCTGGATGACACCAAATATTTCATGATATTGTTCTATTTTTACTTTTAAGAGTGTATATGGTTGGGCATGTAGTGCATTGGGCAGAACAATTATCTAGCATAATGGAGTCCTGGGTTCATTCAAGAAGTGCATAAGCTTGGTATAGTGATGGACACCTGTAAATACTGTGACCCCGACTGAAATCTGCACATTAAAGTACCTTGACCTCTTTATCTTCTCTTCTTTGTCTTATCTTCCCATGCTTGCTGGGACCATTCTCAATTTAATATGAACTTTGGGACTCTATGTCTTATATTCAAAGACTGCTTTTTAGGAAACCCACCAAGATGCTTCAGGCACAGGATAAAATCAATAGCTCTGCTTTAGTAGTACTTTTGTTTAAAAAAAAAACAAATATTGAAAGTCTCCAAAGTATCTTACTAAAACCTAAAATCTCACTTAGGCTATGGAAAAAATGCTCAACATCCTTAGCCACTACACAGTTGCAAAACTACACCAATATTACCTTTCTTCTTAGTCAAAATTATATTTATGTACAACATAGAAAATAAATGCTTATAATTATTGGAGAAGAATGAACATTATACACTGTTGGTGGGAATATAAGCTATTGAATCTATCCACTTTAAAAAAAAGCATACAGGTTCTTTACAAAACTAAAAATAGTAAATATTAAAGATGGTTCTGTGCTTAGGAGAACATTCTGTACTTACAGAATGTTGAGAGACCATCTTGTGAATTGTATGGATACATTGCCTGTCAATTAAAAAAAACCTATAGCCTATAAGATAGGTAGAATAGAAGGACTCTGGGATAGAGCCAAGTGAAGTGTGGGTGAGTCACCCAGGAAGATGTGAGTAGGACAGACACATGGTACCTGAGCACAAGTATCCAGCCATGTGGCAGAATATACATTGTAATAAACATATTATTTAAAATTATGAGCTAGTCAAAGAAGAGTCTAGCTCTATGCCATAGGTATTTGTAAATATACTTAGAGTCTCAGGAATCATTAAGCTCATGAGGTCATTTTTCCTTGAGCTTATGGCTGGGAGGAAAAAAATACTCTAACAGTAGAAGAGCCAGTTTTGGTTCAAAGTATCGACTTAGTGACTCATAAACATCCATAAATCCAATTCTAGGAATCTGATGTGCTTTTTATACATCCATGGGTATCAGGAATACAGGTTGTGCACACACTCATACATGCAGCTGAATATCGTACATAAGATAAAAATAAGTGAAAACTTAACAAAACTGAAAGTAAAGCAATGTTTCATCAGCTAAGAGCATGGGGTGCTCTTCCAGAGAATGAGCTTGACTTTCAGTTTCAACATGGCAGATCACGACCATATGTAACTCAATTTCCAAAGGATCTAATGTTTTCTCTTTTGACCATTATGGATACCAAGCATACAAGTGGTACACAGACATATGTGGAAAGTCAAGTCAACCCAGGACTTTCTCAGAGGCCCTGATGAAAGGACAAGGAACTTTAGTTCTGTATCTTGACCAGTAATGGTCTTGGTAAGAAGGCCAGTCCAGTGCTGAAGCCAGTGCACATTAGGAGCCAAGGCTGTAGTTTCTGTGAACCTAGGCTGTGCTTATCTATCCTCATACAGCTGTGTCTGAGTATCACATGTTCTCTTTGTAAACATTGTGTGACTTAGCTCTATGCTGACTTTGGTTATTTCCATCACCGTCCTGCAAATAGTATATGTTGCTGTACTTCTTAATAAATTTGTTTGGTATAAGTCATCAGCATATGGAAGACCTCCTAGTCCCAGCTATTACTTTTGTATTCTTTATGTCTTGACTTGGTATTATACACAACTGGTCCTCCTACTTAAGACTTTGGCACTTTGCCATCTGGGACCCTTGTTTCTACAGATTTGGGTCAGATATGAGGCAATGAGCCACAGAGGTAAGGAAAACACACACACACACACACACACACACACACACACACACACACACTGAAATTAAACAAAAATAGAAAAATAATTAAAAGCATTTTTAAAATAATTAAAAAACCTAAAAATGGAATGACCATTATGATACAGCCATGCCAGTCTTGAGTATACTCAAATGAAAAGGTCAGCATATCAAAGCAATATCTAAATATCCATATATTATTGTGGCCTGGTACATAAGATATGGAATCAGCCTAGCTGGCCACATACAGATGAATTTAGCAAGAAATTGTAGTGTATATATACACAATGAAATATTACACAGATGTAAAGAACATAATCTCATCTGCAAGAAAATGACTAGAGCTTAGTGATCATACTTGTATAGACAAATGTCTACACATGTATGTATAAACAAATGTATAATCAAATGTCTGTGAGAAGAGTGAGGGAAAGGTATAAAAGATGGGGTAATGGGGGGTGTAGATGACATCAAAATAGCCACTGGGGGAGGCTGACTTTTGATCAGGGTTGTGAAACTGGTTACTTGTTCATGCTCCATTCAATGTTTCTATGCCCCGAACACAGAGGCAGCAGCACTAATTGGACTCAGTGGGTTATTTTTTTTTAAAGTACAAGAAGTTGGGGGTTGTGGGTTCCCTGAGAAGAAAAAAAAGGAGGCCAGGAATATGGACAAAAGTTAAGTACAGTATGTACCAAAATTTACTGTATTACTAAGAACTAAATTGTATAAAAGATCAAAGCATCAGATATGTCCAAGAACACAAATGCATTGATTTAATAAAACTAACAAGATCGAATTATTGTAATAAAAATAGTCTTATCTTTAAACTTTGCAAGTTAATTTTAAAAGTAATGTCACAAGTGTGTGAAGCTTGAGCCTGAACAGATGACTCACTCCATGGCTAAGGACACTGGTTGCTCCTCTGAGGACACAGATTCAATTCACAAGACTCACATGGCAATTTACAACAGTCTATAGCTGCATTTCAGGGGAATCAGATGCCCTCTTCTGGCCTCCACAGACACTGCATGCACGTAGTTGTACAAAATACATCCAGACAAAGCACACATACACATAGAAATGAAAATAAATAAATAAATAAAGTGTGGGAAGCTTTATTCTCAAGCCACAGAGTAAAGACACCCCTTGTTATAGCCACATATATACGTTTATTGTCGACTGTGTCTCATATAGCCCAAGTTGGCCTCAAAATTATTATGCATCTCAAGTTGAACTTGTGGTCCTCCTTTTTCCACCTCCAGCTTGCTGAGATAGCACGTATGTGTCACCATGCCTAGTTTAAAGCTCAATTCTTCATGCGTGTGAGTTAAAGCTATACCAAGTGAGCTGCATCCCTGGGTTATGTCAACTCTTAAGTATCCAGAAAGAAAAATACTGTGATGTGTTAGGAATCTTCTACTGAATATTAATATGTAGTCAGACTATGATACTAGATCTTTTTATGAACAAAGCCAAACAAGGTTCTTTGAAGCACTATGGCTCAGTGCCTTTAACAGCCTCAGACATGTCACAGCTCTGATAAGGATCTACACATTTGCAACCACAAACCTCTTTCTAATTTTGTTAAAGGACACACAAAAATTACACAGCTTTCTGAACATTTGTTTTCCCCCCACACCTGGAGGCTCATTTCTCCTACACTATTTTACAATGAGCAAAGGATAAAAGCTGTGATTCCTAGACTTTACTCCTCACTGGGCCATGCTGTATTACCCTGACCTCCATGCAGAATGTCATCACTAAATGCTTGTTTCTGCCTGGAAAACTATTTTTCATCCTTTAAAACCCAATTCAAATATTGCCTCTTCCATGAAGCCTTCTCTCTTTAGTAGCAGTACATTTCCATTTGCAAACTTTTAAAACTCAGTTATGGAAATAGTATATTGGGCACAATGAAAGTTGTAGTGTAATACCTATAGCAATTAAATTATTTTTTACTAACTTTGTGTGTGTGTGTGTCTAAGTATGTGTGTATGTGTGCCGAGGCATGCATTGAGAGACCAGAGGACAAATATGGGAGTCAATTCTCTTCTACTGTTTGGATTCTTGGACTTGAACTCAGGTCATCAGTCCTGGTGACAAGCACTTTTACCGACAGAACCTTCTCACTGATGCATGAATATTACCTCTTTATTTTTGTTTTTATTTTTATTAGTTCTTTTGTGTTCAATGTGTTTTGGTTATATTCACCATCTATAGTAATTTATAACATGTAGAATAAAACATGTTATTGGTATATTTGGATGTATACAACAGTATAAGGAATATAGCATAAAATTTCTTAAAAGTTTTGCCAATCATTTGACTTGTTTTAATATATTTTTAAGAAATGAATTAAACAATTCATGTATTGTAGTGGTCATCATAGAACTCACAGCTTTTCACATGCTACGCAAGTACTCTATCAATGAGCTACAGCCCCAGTTCTTCTTTTCAGTTATATTCTGGGCAGGGTCTCATTTAGTTATCCGGGTTGTTGTCAAACTCTCAGTCCTACTGACTTAGCTGCTTTTGCGAGCATTACAGCCCAGAACTACCATGTCTAACTTTAATATGTGTTATAAAATTAATATATAGATGAGTCAATAAAATT
>CAJRSG010001842.1:228559-256059 GCA_907169655.1 Acomys percivali | reverse complement strand
TTCAAGATTCTAAAGATAACCATGGAATACTGAGAGCTGCCATTCACTATCCCAAAACGTTTTTCTTTTGTTTGTAAATTACCTGAAGGTGTAGTAATCCTCTCGAGGGCTGAGCTAGCTGTAGAGTCATTGGTAGTGGAAGCAGGAAAGGGCAACGATGTAGAAGTTGATGAAGGCAGGGTTTTTACAATGGGGGAAACCAAATGGCTTGGCTGTGTTACAGAAGGCAGGCTGCTGGAACTCACAACTGAACTGCCTTCGGGAATGATCGTTGTGGCAAATGAAGCCATCTCTTCTGTTGGAGAGAGTATTGTTGTGTCAATCAAAGTGATCTCAGTTGAAGGCAGCATATCAGTTCTTGGAACATGGGTACTTTCTAATGATGGCATAGTAAAATTGTATGCTGGGAAGGATGTTATCTCAGTATACTCTACAATAGGCAAAGAACAATTTAAGTTGGTATCTATTTCTATTGGAACTTCAGTAAACTGTGAAGATGGAGTCTGAAGTGGGGTTGGTATATTCATAGCAGAAGAAGTGTCATCAGTCTCAGAACTTGGAAATATGAGAGTGGACACAGAGGTTGAAGGTACATTTGTTTGTAGAGATGTGTTAGTGTCCCTCAATCCAGAAGTCAAATGGGAAAATGGCTCAGTATCATATCTTGTAGTCTCTAAGTGGTTAGGCAATGATGTGGACATAGTAGTCATCCATATGGAGGAAGAAGTACCCATTGTATAGGTGTCCCTGGATGATTCAGAGGGTATTGAAATGGAAGAACTTAGCTCATGTGTCATAGTATTGGTCTGCATGTTGGTTACTGTGAAACTTGAGGAAGAAGGAAAATCTTCTGTATCAGTAGTAACTTCAGGTAAGCCCAACATTTCAAGTGAGGAGCTGCTCAAATTTGGAGGCAAACCTGTTTCAGTTTCCAAGCTTCTGCTCAATGTATCTGGTGTCTTTATCAATTCAGAGGTGGGGAATGAAGTCTTAGGGGACACTATGGAGCTTGAGTTCTGTGGTGATAGAGAGGAAGCAGAAGAATGTGAAATCTTGGTTGGTAGTCTCAACAAGGAAGAGATAGTACCATCTGTTGAAACAGCCACAGATGATACAGTATATTGGGACTGGGGTTCATCAGTGGCCATGTCCATGCCTACTTCAGTTGTGGTGAAACTATGAGATTTTTGTGAGGTTCTGGTGTCCTGTGAGGTGGATAGCTCACTGTTGCTCCAGCTTGGTAATGCAATTGTAAAAGGAGCTTGGTTTATGTCCAACTCCTTTGTACTTGTTTCTACAGAAGAAAATGTGGAGGCCACAGAAGCAGGAGAGAAAAGACTTTGTGATTCTGATGTAGAAGTAGCAGAAGAAGATGATGTTGTTCCAGGTATAATTTCTGCAGAGTTTATAGAGGAAGTTGCCGCATGGTGTGGAGAGTCTGTCCATGACAGTGACTCAGAACTGCTGGGATGAGAGATTGAATCTGAATGTAAAACTGTCTGAGTTATAGTAGAGATGGTCCCAGTATAAGAAGTAGTATCTGATGTGTTCCACAGAGAGATGTTGGATGATTCCTCAGCATTAATTACTTGACCGATGTCAGTGTTTGGAAAGAAAATAGTAGAGATATTGGAGATATTTCCCATTGATATGTCTGTTGTCTTTGTGAAGGATACAGAGCTTGAAATGGATGTTCTATCAGCTGAGTTAGCTTCTGTTCTGGAAAGCCCAATGGAAGTGCTAGTGGGCACTATAATAAGGCCAGAACTATGTTTCGTCATCAAGTCCATATCTTCAGGATTGATGGTTTCCTGTTCTATTGACGTTAGGGGGAAAGCTTTTTGAGTATCTATATGTGCAGGGTTAGATAAGGGCATTGATGTGGAAATTATTGTGTCCTGGTTGCTTTGTGAGGTCATAATTAAAGTTGTTCTTGATGGAACTGAATCAACTAGGACAGTGCCTTGAGAATACCCTCCAGGACTAGCTGTTTGTACACTGGTTGCTGGTTTTTTTGAGGAACTGTGACTTATCTGCAAGTTTCTCTTGCTATATGAAGAATCTGAAGTTGAAAGTCCTGTGGTATCTAGGCTTTGAACTGAGATGCTCCCAGAAGCTACACTTGTGCCTTTTCTATTTGAGGTTGTCTCTTGAACAGAAGTTCCAAGTGTAGCCACAAATCCAAGGGAGGAGCTATTTTGTCCATGTGATAAAGAAGTTAAAGGTGAAGGTGTATTTTTTTCAATGATAGTTGATGTTGAATCTGCAGAGGTGTGTGCATCTTCTTCTGATGAGTAGGAAGGGCTTCTTGTGGAGAATTTTCCAACTGTAATGGATTCTGAAATGGAGAGGCTAGGAGACACATTAGGGGTTAACTGAGAAAAAACAGTATTGTATGTTGTGGGAAAGGTGGTCTCTTCAAGTATAGTAGTTAGTGGAAGTGATTGGCTTAGAATTCCAGAGGCCTCAGAAAATGTGGGCTGTGAAATAGAAACTGTAGTATCTACCAAGGGATGCTGCAACATGGCAGAAAATGCAGTTTCCAGTGAAACTGACACAGGAGTAATAGAGGATTTGGAATGGGGTACGTAACTGCTCACTTCCATATTTGTCTCTGCTTCAACAGAGGAAGAAGAGCTTCTCGGTAGAAGTTTGGTGACCTGTGGACCCTCTTGGCTTGAATGGGTACTGCTGGTCCAGTTTGGAAATGAAGTAGACACATGGTATAACTTTGTAGCCATCCTGGTTGTGATTGTCTCCTTAGAAGAGGTGAAGACAGAAACCACAGAATTGGGAGAGGGTGTGCTGCTTTCTACTGTGGAAGTAACAGGTGAACTTAATGTAGATCCACCAAGATATCCTGGGGACTTGACAAGATGGCTTCCATTTAGAGTTGGAAAAGTTGCAATTGATGGGACTTCATAACTTTGCCTTAGAAATGTGGATGTCTCTGTGATTGGAGTTGGAGTGAAACTGAGATTGTCTGACACTGAAGATATGGTTGATGTTTCCAGGGAGGGGACAATGTTTGATGTCACTTTAGGATCCCCAATCTGTCTGGTAGATATTTCTTCTGATTCTGTGATGGTGTTGGAGCCATGAAGCATGGTGAAAATTCCACTGGTCCTATCTTCAGATGTAAACTTGGTATTGTCTGACATAAAACCCTGTAGCATTGGAAGTAATGTGTTATCAGGAGACATGGATACTGTCCTTGCTACAAGAGAACTGTTAGGCATGTCAGAATGGCTATGAATGAAATCTGTACTTGAATGCATCTTCTCAGATGTATTAGATTGTGTCAGTGTGGTCAGGAGGGTAAATGTCTGTGTCCCCATATTTGTATTTTCAAATGATGTTGATTGTGTAGGTGAAAGTGTGGACAAGGTTGTAGGGAAGACTTTCTTTTCAGATGACACTGATGTAGAAGTTATGGGGTACTTTAATTGGGGTACAGAATGGCTGGCTTCCATGATGGATCCTGAAGTGACTGAAGAAATGGTATTCATCTGTAAGGTTTGGGAAATATGAATACTGTTGTCACTTGGCTGAGAAATGCTGCTCCAGCTAGGAAGATAATCATTAACAGGACCTGAGCTGGGGTATGACTTTGTGGATGTGGAGTCCTTAGCAACTGTGAAATAAGAGGCAGCAGAATCAGGAGACTGAATACTATGTGTGTCTGGCAAGGAAGCATGACGGCTCAGTGAAGGTGACCCTTGTATGATTGTGGAAAACATAGATACAGATCCTTCCTCAGGAGTAAGTGTCCATGATGCTAAAGCAGGGTTGTTGAAAGGAACTGTGGATTGTGAATGTGGAATTGCATCTGTCCCACTGGAATGGATGACCTTAACTGAGGCAGTGTTTGGTGTGTCTGGGTAAGTTAAAATGTTTGCGGTAACTGGAGCATGTCCTGTGGCTCTGCTTGTCATCTCTTCTGATTCCAAACTGGTGGTGGAGGTAGGAAGACTGATGGAGATTCCAGTGGAATTGTCTTCTGATGTTGATGGATGAAGGGCTATGCTGTCAGCAGACACTGCTCTTGTTCTAGAATCAAAAAGAGAAGGATTGGTGGATAGGTCACTATGGCTAGGACTGTATTCTATGGTTGAATGTATGTCTTCAGATGTCCTGAAATCTGTCCTTGCTGTCTTCAAGGAGGAAGCTGTCCCTGTCTCAATTTCTGTACTTTCAGATGAGGCTGGCTGTAGAGATGAAAGTACGGTTTGTTCCATGGTGGGCACACTAGTGGTGAAAGATTCCTTTTCAAGTGATGTAGGTATGATGTTGTGTTTGTAAGTCCCATCTTCTATGTGTTTTTCTGGTATGAGTGAGGAAACAGGCATTGTCTGTGAGGTGGTGGTGAGCTGGGCACTGTTGGAGCTTGGTATTGAAAGGGACCCTGACCTAGGTGTTGTGTATAATGCAGAAGGGATTGTGTGCTTAACAAACATGAACACAGAATTGACAGAAACAGGAGAGGTGCTACTATATCTGTCTGCATTGTCAGGAACTGGAGAATGTGAGGATGCCTCAGCAGTAGGTCTTCTTGAACTTGCAGACATGGACCCTTCCCACACTGAATAAGTCTGTGATGGGGATGGAGAGTTGATAGAATGAACCAAGGATTCTGAAAGTGGAAATGTCTCTGTCACACTGGGTTGTGTCTCTGTGCTTGAAGCAGTGGTTGGTGTGTCTTTCAAAGTCTCCACGTTTGATGTCACCACAGTATGTCCCCTATGACTTGTTTCTGCCTGTGATTCTGTGGTGGTTGTAGATCCAGGGACCCTGGTGGAGATTATCATAGATGTGTCTTCTGATATTGGGTGATGTTGTATTGGAAGGGATGTAGTGTGCTCAAACATGGCTACTGTCTGAGACTTGAGAAGTGAAGGGGTAGTGGGAACTCCAGTATGGTGAGGGTTTTCCTCCATGATGGAATGCATGTGTTCATGTGTGCTGGACTTTTCCTGTGCTCTTGTCCATGTGTCAGTTCTCTGCATAAAAATACCTTCACTTTCAGATGAGGATAACTGTGAAGTTGGGAGTGTGGTTCCTTCTGAGGAGGGTAGGATACTGGCCAAAAGTTTATTTTCAGAGGAGACTTCTTTAGAGGTATTGGTATGTTTGCGTTGGGTTATGGTACTACCATATTCCATGATGGACCTTGGTGTACCTGAAGAAACAGATGTGGTCTCTGAGATTTTGGGGACAAGAGCTGAGTAGAAGTTTGGCTGAAAGCTCCTGCTCAACCTTGCTGTAGTGGCAGTTATAGTTTCTGACATTGGGAAAAAGCTTCTTGAGATTGGATTCTTGGCAACTGTGACAGGGGTAGCTATGGAATCAGAAGAGTGACTGCTATGTGTGTATGGCAAGGAAGCATCAGGTGTCAGTGAAGGTGACATTTGTGTTTTTGTGGAATCTGTAGACATGGATCTTTCCTCAGGAGTAAATGTCCATGATGCTGAAGCAGGATTCTTAGGAGTTGTGGATTCTGAATGTGGAAATGTATGCCTCTCTCCGGAGTGGGTGCCCTCTATTGAGGCAGTGCTTGATATATCTGGGTAAGTCAAAATATCTGAGGTAAGTAATGAATGTCCCATGGGTTTGCGTGTCATCTCTTCTGATTCTGCACTGGTGGTGGAGGTAGGCAGAACACTGGATGTTCCAGTGGAAATTTCTTCTGATATTGAGTGATGTAACTTAGAAAAGGCTGTTCTACCATTAGGTATAGCTTTAGTCATAGATTCCATAAGAGAAAGACTAGTGGGTACATCAGTTTTGCTAGTACTGTGTATTTTGTTTGAATGTATGTCTTCAGATTTACTGGAATTTTTCCATACTGTCATAAATGTAAAAGCTATTTGTTTTTCTATATCTGCTGTTGCAAAGGAAATTGATTTTGGAGATGGAAGTTTGGTGCCTTCTGAGCTGGCCAGCATCATGAAATGTTCCGTTTCTGATGAGAGTGGTGGAGTTGTGATGGAGTGATGCACTTGTGATGTTGAGCTCCCCTTTTCCCTGGTATTTATTTTCATGGCAGAGGAAAAATTGGTCATCTGTGAGAATTTGGACACTTGTGACATATTGAAACCTTTATGATTACTGCTACTCAAGCCTGGAGTTGAAGCAGTCACAGGTCCTGAGCTTGTGGACAAATTTCTTGGGATTACATCATTATAAATTTTGATGGCAGAGGCCACAGAAATAGTAGCTGCTGTATTGTGTCTGTCTACCATGGAAGAAAGAGCAGAAGGTGAATGTGCCTCATGTGGCATGGTTACAGAATCTGCAGGCATGAATTCTTTCCAAGGAATAGGTGTCCATTGTTCTGAAGCAATGTTGGAAGGATGCACAGCTTCTGAATGTGGAAATGTATGTACTCTACTGGAGTTAGTGTTGTTTATTGAGGCAGAGGTTGATATGTTTTCATAAGTCATCATGCTTGGTGTCACCATAGAATGTCCATTATGGCTATTCATCAGCTGTTGTGATTTTGTAGTGATGCTGGAACCAGGGGTACTGATGGAGATTCCAGTGGAAGTTTCTTCTGATGTTGACTCATATATTGTTGTAAGGGATATGTTCCCAGTAGGAATGTCCCTTGTCAAAGATTCAAGAAGAGAATGATTCATAGGTGCTTCTGTATGCTTAGAGCTGTACTCTGTGGGAGAATAAATTTCTTCAAGTTTTCTGGATTGTATCCGAGCTGTGGTCCAACCTTGCTTAGGAGTATGATGGCTAATAGGTAAGGGTGAGTTCGTAGAACCTAAAAAGGGATGACTATGCCTCTGTGACATGAAATTAACAGGTGATGAAGAGCTTGTTCTGGCCATAGTTCCCCAGGAACTTTCTGAGCCAATTCCTTCCAGTGGTGTGGAGTTTGTCTTGGATGGGGCTTCATGCCTTTTGCTGGGATGGAGAGCTGTCTCTAAGAATGGATAATTCTGAGAGACACTGGAGAGCATTCCTGGCACTGAGGAACTTGATGGCGTACTTTGAGAGATGGCTGTGTTTTGGGCAGTCACAAAATCTCCTACCTGAGTAGCAGTAAATTCTGTGCTGATTACAGAGTTTGGGAGCCCTGTGGATATTCCAGTGGAGGCTTCTTCTGGCTTGATTGGCTGATCAGTGCTTGAATAGGAAGTGTTGTTAGTAGTAGATTCTGTTCTGTGTACAAGAACAGCATTAGTAAAGAGCACTTCAGTAACATTCGGAGTGTGTTCTGTGGTTGAAATCATCTCAGGTATGCTAGGATCTGCCCGAGTGACAGTGGTGGATGTGTCTGATGGAGGGATATTATTTAATGCAGCTCCATTATGTGTATTAGTCCTTGTAGAATTAGACATATTCACTGAAGCAGTGCTCTTCCATGTGGTTTCAGGGATCATCATGGACAATGTGGTTTTAGGTGCAACTGACTCAAGTGATACCTGGGAAGCAGAGCTGGTAACTTTCATGCTGTTCACTGCTTTCTGAGAGTTTCTTGTGCCTCTTTGAGTGGACAAGTTTGAGGAAATGCTACTTCTCCAGTGTAAAGTTGAAGCAGTCACTGTTGTCCTTGTGCCCCATGTTCTTGTGCTTGTCTTGGGTGTCGGTCTGAGCACTGAAGCCATAGATCCACTAGAACTATGTGGTTCTTGAAACGCTGATGCTACATGAGAAGGCAAGTTTGGTTTATGTTTGCTTGACACAGTAAGATCTTGACAAACAATAAATAATTATAAGAAGTATAATCAACAATCCCCTCAGGAATAACCTTACATAACTTTTTATATGTATAAGATTATTAGAATCATATTATGGATGACATCTTCATTAATCATATCTTTTTATATTCATCTACTAGGAAAAAATTTTATCCTGGACTATATTTATATTACTTTGGGATAAAACATTTCTCACTTGGTATTTCTATGTCTTTATAAGCATATTAAAATAAACATTACAAAATTGTATTATTTCTCAGGTGAAGTTACATGAAATATAGATTGTAAATAAAACCTACACCTATAAAAAAGAATCAGGTTAGTTTAAAATGCAGAGAATAAGTAACTGGTGAGTTCAGGCCTAAATCATACTTCTCTATAATTCTCAAGGACCTCCTAGAAGAGGAAGTGGAAAGACTGTAAGACTCAGAGCTGCACAACAATGTTTTCTGGGCATGACAGGCCATTGTTCTCATAAAGTCAAGGACACTTTGGTAATATAGACAAGACCTGTACAAAATCAACTCAACATGATTGCATGTGTGGGAGAGCTAAAGAATCACTGACAACCAATGGTGGATTAATAAGATGTAGTCAGTTTTCTCCAGGGATGTGGCCTCTGGTAGATTGCTCACACACTTATGGATGATTGGCCCTATAGCCTTTTGCATATAGATAACATAAATTAGACTAAATGGGTTATTGAAGAAATTAGAAGAGAAGAAACTCAGGGAGGATAAGGAGGAGGAAGAAGGGGAGGAGGAAGAAGAGGATGAAAAAGAGCAGAGCCGGAGAGATGATTCAACAGATAAAGTTATCTGCTACCAATTCTGACAAGCTGAGTTTGATTCCTGGTATGTGCACAGAGGAAGTAAAGGACTGACTCTGAGAATTGTCCTCTGACCTCCACATGCACATTGAGACACACACACACACACACACACACACACACACACACACACACACACAGATACTAAATATATAAACACAAAAATAAATATAAATGTAATATAAAATGATTATTTACAAAGGAAAAGACAGGAAGTTGGGAAGGATCATGATGGAAAAGTCTGGGAGGAATTGGAGGCAGCAGTGAAGGATAAATATGATCAAAATACATAGTTTACATTTATGAAATTCTCAAGTATTAAAACATTTTAAAAGTGAGCAGTTTGTAACAGGTTGAACATACAATAGAAGAAATCCTTGATTTCTGGGTACAGTCATAGTACCTGAATGCCTGAAATTTTTATTAGACTTTGCTGGGAAGTGTATTTATATAGTTAATTCTCTCACATAAAAAAGAAAGAAAAAGAAAAACTACCATTAGGGCGATGACCCAGCACCTGCTTATAATTCCATCCCAGAAGGTAGAGACAGGGCTTCTCATTGAAATCTTGCCAGGAAGACTAGCCATATTGAAGGCCTCTGGGGTTGATGGGGTTTTTCAATGAATAAGGTAGTAAAGGGATTGAGGATGATTCCTGACATTAACTTCAGGCCTCCACATGCACATACATATAAATGCACAAAACAAGCATATACATACTTGTACACATGCATACAAACATACTTCAAACATAGAAAAGGAGGGGGAAACCCTGTACTCATGGGGCTTGAGCAATGGGTCGGTGGGTAAAAGCAGTGGTTGGTTATAAGAGCATGAGGACCTACTTAAATCCCAGGGACCATAGTAAAAGTCAGGTGAAGCCATGCACACATCTGTAATCCTAGCAAAACACAGGTTAGTGAGAAAAAGGAGGACCACTGGGGATTGCTGGCTACCAGTCTAGCTCAAGTTCCAAGTTTCAGTAAGAGACCCTGTCTTATGAGAATCAGATGAGAAGCATTTTGTGCAGTGGATGATAATTAATGTAAATACACACAACTGGTCGAATTGTAGAAAATAAGTTTCTGTAGAGTTTTCAGCCATACAAGAGATTTCAACTGTAATATCCAAAATTAACCTGCAAAGCCCAACTCCCTAAGTTCCAGGTAACCTCTTGGGATTCTGGGAGTTGTCGTTCCTGGAATAAAACAAAAGCCTCATGGAATAGTAGTGTAACCTATGGGTTTGTCTTCATAAACCCCTGCAACATGTGTCTTGGGGGTCACCTAGCTGGGGAATTCGAAGGAGTGGACCTGACGAAAATCCATCTCTTCATCAGTATTTAATAGTTAATAAAGTTTACTTCAAATTTGACCCAAAATGGAATAGTTTGTTACTTCCTGTGAATCTCAGGATTAATACCACATCAAACACACCCTCCCTCCCAAGGAATATTATAAAAGAGGAGAAGAAAGAATGTAAGAACCAGAGGCTGGAGATAACCAAGGTGAAACTGAGTTTTCTGCACATGACTTAAGTGGGACCCACATAAACTCACAGCAGCTGTTCTTGTCTGAGTAAAACTGAGGCACATAGGGCCTCTCAAGTGTCTTTGGGAATCTGTGACAGGCCCATGAGGCCTCACCCCTTCATTATCTAAAGGCAGTTAATCTTACAGAGAAATTTGCAAAGGGAGGTGAGAAAGGTGGATATTTCTCTATAAATCCCAGGGAACAGTCTGCCTACAGGATGTGCAGGGATAAATATGGAGCAAAGAATAAGGGAATACCTAACCAATGACTGGCCCAACCTTACACCCAACCCATAGGAGAGAGCCAACCCCTGACACTATTAATGATGCTCTGTTCTGCTTGCAGACAAGAGCCTAGCATCAATGTTTTCTGAGAAGCTCCACCTAGCAGTGGATTGGAACAGATACTGAGACTCACAGCCAAACATTAGGCAGAGCTCTGGGAGTCTTGTGGGAGTCAGGGGAAGGATAGAAGATCCTGGAGGGACAAGAACTCCTCAAGAAGATTGACAATGTCAACTAACCTGGCCCATAGTGGCTTACATAGACTGAAGCACCAACCAAAAAAGCACGCATGGACTGGACCTAGGCCCATAACACAAATGTAACTGATGGACAGCTTGGTCTTGAAGTGGGTACCCTAGCAAGTGGAACAGAGGCTGTATCTGACAGTTTATCTGTCTTGCCCTAGTGGAGGAGGATGCTCTTAGTCCTGATGCAATTTAATGTGCTGTGGTGTGTTTGTAGGGGGCAGTCTCCCCTTTTCTGAGGAGAAGGGAAGAGGGTAAAGGGTGGGTGGATGGGACTGGGAGGAGTGGAAGAGGGGCTGCGATTGATATGGAAAATGAATACATGAATATTTAATAAAATTTATAAAACAGATCTCAGGGAAGCTAAGGATTAGATTTATTTTAGGTCTCTCTGAAGTTATAATTTTATTTGTTTGTTTGTTTGTTTTTGCTTGTTGTCATAGATAGTCCTGCAGTTGAAGGAGCTTGTAGTTTGCTTTGGGGCCTAAGGTGAAGAAAGTTAGCATCTATGAAATCTTTAGAGACTATAGCACTGATGAACAGCCCTTCCTTAGGCAAGAGAAAGATGGGGATAATTATACAGACAGAAAAAGGAAAGAATCCTTTACTCAGGTGTGTGGTTGAATCCTCTAACCATCGAAGCAGGAGAAATTCCAGCACAATTAACAATTGTTTAACACTTTTCTCCCTGAAACTCTGAAATTTACTAGGATTGTTACCAGAAGTCCCATTTACTTTAAGCCACATCGTAAGGCCTTGTGCAGCCCAAGTGACTCCTGGTTTAGCTTTATCTGACTATAATCCCACCCTAGTCACCCCCAGGAGACATTTTATAATTCCACTCAAAAAGAGAGAGAAAGGCTAAAAAACAAACATTTCTTAATAACCTTTTGCTATAGAATTTGAGAACCACTAAAATGCTATCTAGGGATAATCACATGACACTTTGAAAAACTATCCCTTGAAAGAGCATATTCTCATAAGTGAATAGGTCTTAATTTCCTCACTGAGTGCCTCATTCTTTTCTTATTCTTCACATTTAGTGTCTTTCCTGAAATATCTTCAATAAGTCTCCAACTCTGCTTCATACTAGCTAGTCCTGACACTCTTTTCTTTGGGGAAGGCTTGAATCCAGTTTTACTTAAATTAAGGTTCCTAACAGGTTAAGGGAAGCCTCAAGCTGATGAGGATGACAGTATGCAGCTGTCTTTCTGCCCTAAGCCACTGACACCTAGTGAGTTGTGCTTTCATTTCTTCATAAGACACGCATTTGCCTGTGTGCTGGGTAATGAGCCATGGCACATCTGAAAATATCTGAAAACTCCTCCTGTAGTTGTTGTGACTAGGACTTTGGATGCCACTACCTTATAGTGAGTAGAGGTCTCATGATGAAGTCCAACATCTGACGAACACAAGGACAGCTCCCCGCTCTATACCTCCCTAACATTAGTTACTCAGATCCATATACATGACTACTTATATTGGGACTGAGAAACCCCTTCGGCAGTGAGATTGGTTTAGGCTAAAACATTTGAGCTCCTGCATCAGAAATAAGGAAATAAACAACTCAGTTGGTTGTAAGCAGCATCAATAAAAATAAGCACCGCTACCATGCTGTGGTTTCACCATCATTGACTCCAACCTTCTGAAACATATTCTTATAAGTTGCCTCGGACATAGTGTCAAATCAAAACAATAGGAAAGTAACTAAGACCACAGCTCACACATGTAATCCAGCACAGAGAGCTAATGCAGGACGATTTTCCTGAGTTTGAAGACAAAATGAGTTACAGTGATGCTCAGAGCGTGCACGCATGCGCGCGCGCACGCGCGCGCACACACACACACACACACACAAGATCCTGTCTCCCAAAAAAAACAACCACTGCACAACATAGTGACTATATCTTGCATATTTTAAAATTGAGAAGAGAGTAATTTTAAATGTTCAGGAGACTTTAAAATGCTACAGAGATATGATGACAGAGAAATTGACTAAGTATGTGATTTGGTGATTATGTATACATATGCAAGTACTATATTAAAATATCACATTGCAGGGGCTCCTGCAAATATCATCATCCACAGATCCTCAATTCTTTGTATAGGATGCAGAAGTTTGGGGGCTGGATAGATAGGTCAGTGGTTAGGGAGTCTTACTGCTCTTGCATAGGGCCTCAGTTCCTACCACCAACTTTAGGTGGCTTATAACCTCCAGTGACACCAGTTCCAGGAAACTGGACCAAATCTCACAGCCTCTGTGGGCATTGCACTCATATACACATATATGTGTAAGCACATACACACACATATACAAACATACATGTGCACACACAGATGCACAAACACACATGTACATACACATATGCATACACACATTTAAAAAGTAATAAAAATTTTAATGGTATAGTTTTTTATATAAAATCTACATACCCTTCTGTAATTTTATTTTTATATTACTTATGGAAAGTATAGTGTAAATACTATGTAAACAATTGCTATGCTGTGTTCATCAGCCACTAAAGACAAGAAAATATCCTCCATATTTATTTACAATAAATACATTTTTTCTAAACACTTTCCGTCCATTGTTGATTGAATACAATGATAGAGTCCACAGATATGGAGATTGATTGTACCCATAATCTTTTTACACACTAATTAAGAATGCTTTCAAGGATTGCTAGTCAGATCTCTGCCAGGAGCTGTGAGCGGTCTGCAAATCATCCTGGAAGCCTGGATATGCACAGCACAGAAGACCCAGTCAGAACCCCAGTCAGAAGTACCTCCGGTCATAAAAGGGGTGGCTCTTCTGGTCTCCAGGCTCAATTTCTGAAGCTGAGGAATTGCTAGTCAGAGCTCTACAGGTGTCTGTCTGATGCCCACAGGCCAGCCTGGAAGCTTCAATATGACCAGGCAATCAGGAATCTGATTAAAAACTAAACTTGTGGGAGGATCCAAGATGTCAGAGAGCAGTGTGGACTGTGTTTAGAAGCTCCAGTAAACAATTCAGAGAGTTGCACGGAATTCTAAACCAGGAACACCAAGCTCCCCAACCCACTACAGTGGGAGTACTCCACAGTTCAAAAGGACCAAAATATAGAAAACCTGTGTACCCATGCACATGGGAGGAGAGTGGATGTTCTTGGACCACAATGGCAGTGACAGCGGCTGAGGTTTGCAGCTGGGAACCCTCCAGCAGAGGCAATTGGCATGGTGACCAGTGGGAATTGCTGCAGGAGAGGTGACTCTGCAAGATTTGGGCCCCATGATCCAATCTCAACTCAGCATGCAACTCGCACCCTGAGACCCAAACTGGACTCAGTGCATAGTTTGGGCACAGAGTCCCTAGCTGAACTTGGTGCATGGTCCCAGCCCTGAGACTCTGGCTGGACTCGGTGCGCAATTTGGACCCAGAGTCCCTAGATAAGCTCGGCGTGCAGTTTGGGTGCAGAGTCCCTAGCTGAATTGGGCACACAGTTTGGGTGCAGAGTCCCTAGTGGTCCTGGCCCTGAGACTCTAGCTGAACTTGGCACGTGATCCCAACCCTGAGAATATGGCTGAACTCAACTAGCTCAGTGTGTGGTTTGGGCCCGTGACCATGGTTGGACTCAGTGCCAACTGGACTAAGTGTGTGGATTAGGCCCAAGACCCGTTTGGGTCCAGAGAAGCAAACTGGACTCAATGCTCAGGTTGGGTCCATAGATGCTAATTGAACTCAATGTGTGTGCAGTTTGGGCACCGTGACACTAACCTTGACTTTGCAAATGGTCTGGGTTCCAAAATGCTACCAGGAACCACAGACTAGTGGAGCATCAGAGGTCCAGGACTAAGGAAATCTTGGAGAGACAGGGAATAGAGTGGCCATTAGACCCCCTCCACCCAACCTGCTTCAGGCCCTGGAGAGCTCTGGTGCGACAAAGGGAACCAGAATGCTCTAGACACTTTGGCTTGACAGAGTGCACATTCTGAGACCCAGGACAAATACAGTGGAGCTGGGGATCACTGCCTGTGACAGACCCAAACTACAGGGCTGGCCTCCCGCCATCCAGACCAGTGAAGCATTATAGCTTCTGGCCCAGGGAAATTATGAGAAAACAGGTAAATCTATCCTCAGACTCCCTCCATCCAACTCCAGAAACTACCTGCCAAAAACAGAGATGGCAACTTGACTAAAGGACAGCATAAAATCATACATAAAGAACCCCAAAACAATATGGCTTCTCCAGATCCCAGTGATCCCAAGGAAAACAACTCAGAGATACAAACACAATGGAAATAAAAGAAAGTGACCTCAAATCCTTAGTAATGAGGATGGTAATGGAGGAAACAAATAGAATTCGTAATCAAATGCAAGAAGATGCAGCCAAACAGGTGGAAGACATAAAAGAGGCCTATAAAGAGGCACTGGAAAAAATTTCAGGAAAATACAAACAACCAGATGAAGGAAATCATTAAAACTCTTCAAGTCCTGAAGGCCTATAAAGAGGCAATGGAAGAAACTCAGGAATATACAAACAATCAGATGAAAGAAATCAATAAAACAGTTCAAGATCTGAAGGTGAAAATTGACTCAAAGATAAACACACAGAAAGAAGAAAAACGGGAACGGGAAAGCTCAGAAAGGAAGGTGAGCAACACAGAGATGCGCCTGTCTAACAGAATCCAAGAGATGGAGGAACGAATCTCAGGTCTAGAAGATACAACCGTAGATCTTGAAGCAACCATTAAAGAAAATGCTAAATCTGGAAAAATCCTGACACAAAACATCCAAGAAATCAAGGACACCATGAAAAGAAGAAATCTGAGGATAATAGGCATTGATGAAAGAGAAGATACCAGACTCCAAGGCCCAGAAAATATTCTCAACGAAATCATAGAAGAAAAGATCCCCAATCTAAATAAAGAGACGCCTATAAACACACAAGAGGAGGCCAACAGAACACCAAATAGAATAGACCAGAGAATAAAAACTTCCCGTCACATAATAATCAAAACACAAAATATACAGAACAAAGAAAAAATATTAAAAGCTGCAAGAGAAAGGGGCCAAATAACATTTAATGGCTAACCTATCAGAATTACACCCAACTTCTCAGGAGAGACCATAAAAGCCAGAAGGGCCTGGACAGAGATCCTGCAAACCCTAAGAGACCACAGATGCCAGGCCAGACTACTTTACTCAGCTAAACTATCAATAACCATTGATGGAGAAAACAAAATATTCCATGACAAAAACAAATTCAATCAGTATCTATCCACAAATCCAACCTTGCAGAAGGTACTAGAAGGAAAACTCCACCCCAAAGAGACAAGCTACAACAAAAACTACACAAGAAATAGATAACTACACCATGGCAAAAACACAACCACACAAATGCTCTACTGGAACCAATACCAAAATTAAGACTCTTAATAGTCACTGGTCTCTCAAAATCAATGATCTCAATTCTCCAATAAAAAGACTAACTGAATGGATGCATAAACAAGATCCAACATTCTTCTGCGTTCCAGAAACACACCTCATCCATAAAGATAGACATTACCTCAGGGTGAAAGCCTGGAAAAAAATATTACAAGCTAATGGTCACAAGAAGCAAGCAGATATAGCCATTTAATATCTAACAAAATAGACATTCAATCAAAATTAATCAAAAAGGATGAGGAAGGACACTTCATACTCATCAAAGGTAAAGTCCAACAAGATGACATCACAATTCTGAACATCTATGCTCCCAATACAAGGGCACCCACGTTTGTAAAAGATCTATAAACAAAGTTTAAACCACACATTGATCCCCACACAATAATAGTGGGAGATTTCAACACCCCACTCTCACTGAAGGATAGGTCATTGAAACAGAAAGTAAGCTGAGAAATAACATCATTAACCAATGCTATGAATCAAATGGATCTAACAGATATCTACAGAATCTTTCACCCAAACAAAAAGGAATATACTTTCTTCTCTGCACCCCATGAAACCTTCTCCAAAATTGATTACATAGTAGGTCACAAAGCAAGCCTCAACAGATACAAGAGGATTGAAATGATACCTTGTATCATATCAGATCACCATGGCCTTAGGCTGCACTTCAACAACAACAGAAATAACAAAAAGCCTACTCGTACATGGAAACTAAACAACTCACTACTTAATGACACCTGGGTCAGGGAAGAAATAAAGAAATTAAGGACTTCCTGAAAATGAAGGAACAACATACCCAAATTTGTGGGATACATTGAAAGCAGTGCTAAGAGGAAAATTCATAGCACTAAGTGCCTTTAAAAAGAAATTGGAAACATCCCACATAAGCAACTTAATGACACAGCTGGAAACACTAGAAAAAAAGGAAGCAGAAACACCCAAGAGGAGTAGACATCTGGAAATAATGAAACTCAGGGCTGAAATTAATAAATTGGAAACTAAGAAAACAGTCCAAAGAATCAACAAAACCAAGACCTGGTTCTTTGAGAAAACAAGATAGACAAACCATTAGCCAAACTAACTAAAAGGCAGAGAGATAGTATCCAAATCAACAAAATCAGAAATGAAAAGGCAGACATAACTGACACTGAGGGTATACAAAGAATCATAAGATCCTACTTTGAGGGCATATATGCCACAAAATTTGAAAATCTAAGAGAAATGGACAATTTTCTTGATCAATTTCACTTGCCATAATTGAGTGAAGAACAGATAAACAAGCTGAATTCTCCCATTTCCTTTATAGAAATAGAAGAAATCATTGATAGTCTCCCAACCAAAAAAAGCCCAGGGCCAGAGGGTTTCAGTGCAGAATTCTACCAGACCTTCAAGGATGTGCTAATACTAACATTCTTCAAGCTACTCCAAAAGATAGAACTGGATGGAACATTACCAAATTCATTCTATGAGACCATAGTCACATTGATACCTAAACCTCAGAAAGACCAAAGAAAGAAAGAAAACTTCAGACCAATTTATCTTATGAACATTGATCCAAAAATACTCAATAAAATATTTGCAAAACAAATACAAGAACACATCAAAGATATCATTCACCATGACCAAGAAGGCTTCTTTCCAAGCATGCAGGGATGGGTTAATATATGGAAATCCATCAATGTAATCCACCATATAAACAAACTGAAAATAAAAAACCACATGATCATCTCCTTAGACGCAGAGAAAGCGTTTGATAAAATCCAACACCCATTCATGTTTAAAGTTTTGGAGAGATCAGGGAAACAAGGCACATACCTTAACATAATTAAGGCTATATACAGCAAGCCAATAGTCAAAATCAAAGTAAATGGTGAGATACACAAGAAAATTCCTCTAAAATCATGAACAAGGCAAGGCTGCCCACTCTCTCCATATCTCTTCAATATAGTACTCGAAGTTCTAGTCAGAGCAATAAGACAACTAAAGGAGATCAAGGGTATCCAAATGGGAAAGAAGGAAGTCAAACTATCCCTATTTGCAGATGATATGATAGTGTACATAAGTGACCCCCAAAATTCCGCCAGAGAACTCCTACAGCTGATACACACCTTCAGCAAATTGGTTGGATACAAAATTAACTCAAAAAAGTCAGTAGCCTTCCTATATGCAAATGACAATCATGCAGAGGAAGAAATTAGGAAAACTACACCCTTCACATTAGCTGCAAGCAATATAAAATATTTAGGAGTTACTTTAACTAAGCAAGTGAAGGACTTGTTTGAAAAAATTTTCAAAACTCTGAAGAAAGAGATTGAAGATGACATAAGAAGATGGAATGATCTTCCTTGCTCATGGATTGGGAGAATTAACATAGTGAAAATGGACATACTACCAAAAGCAATTTACAGATTCAATGCAATCCCTATCAAAATACCCACACAATTTTTTAAAGACATTGAAAGTTCAGTTCTCAACTTCCTATGGAAAAACAAAAAGCCCTGAATAACTAAAACAATATTGTACCATAAAAGATCCTCCAGAGTAATCTCCACACCTGAACTCAAGCAGTACTATAAAGCAGCACTAATTAAAAAATGATACTGGCACATCAATAAGCTGTTTGATCAGTGGAATAGAATTGAAGACCCAGATATGAATCCACACATATATGGTCACTTGATTTTTGACAAAGAAGCCAAATATATTCAATGGAAAAGGGATAGCATCTTCAACAAATGGTGCTAGTCTAACTAGATAGCCATGTGTAAAAAAAAATGCGATTAGACCCATATTTGTCACCATGCACAAAACTCAAGTGCAAGTGGATCAAAGACATCAACATAAAATCAGAGACACTAAATCAGTTAGAAGAAAAAGTGGGGAAGGGCCTGGAACACATTGGCACAGGAGACAACTTCCTGAACAGAACTCCAACAGCCCAGGCCTTAAGGTCAACAATTAATAAATGGGACCTCATGAGGCTGAGAAGCTTCTGTAAGGCTAGAGACACTGTCAAGAGAACAAAGCGACAGCCTACAGACTGGGAAAAGATCTTCCCCAACCCTACATCTGACAAAGGTCTAATACAACCATGTTCATAGCAACCTTATTCATAATACCCAGAACATAGAAACAGCCTAAGTGTCCATCAGTAGAAGAACGGATAAAGAAACTGTGGTATATATACACTATGGAATACTACTCAGCTATTAAAAACAAGGAATTCCCAAAATTTATGGATAAATGGATTGAGCTAGAAATGATCATAATGAGTGAGTTAACCCAGAAGCAGAAAGACTCAAATGGTATATACTCACTTATATCTGCATACTAGCCCAAGGGGCATGTCTCATGAAAGCCTTCACTTACCAGGAAACTGGGACAGAGGGGAGGACATCCTATTGGGACTCTAGATGAGAGAAGCATGGGAGAATAGCAAAGTAGAAGGATCCAGAGGGTCCTAGAAACCTACAAGTAGAACATTATGATAGGCAGATTTGGGCATAGGGGTCACACTCAAACTAAGGCACCAGCCAAGGACAATACAGGCAGTAAACTTTAAACCCCTACCCAGATCTAGCCAATGGACAGAACAGTCTCCACAGTTGAGTGGAGAGTGGGATATGACTTTCTCACGTACTCTGGTGCCTCACATTTGACCATGTCCCCTGGAGGGAGAGACCTAGTGGCACTCAGAAGAAGGACAGCAGGTTACCAAGAAGAGACTTGATACCCTATGAGCATATACAGGGGAGGTAATCCCCCTCAGGAACAGTCATAGGGGAGGGGAATAAGGGGAAACTGGAAGGGAGGGAAGAATGGGAGGATACAAGGGATGGGATAACCATTGAGATGTAACAAGAATAAATTAATTTAAAAAAATAAAATGATTAAATTTAAAAAAAAAAGAATTGTGCTTCCACAAAGGAAAAAAAAAAAGAACTCAAGAAACTAAACACCACCAAGCCAAATAATGCAATTGAGAAATGGGTCTCAGAACTAAACAGAGAATTCTCAACATGGGAATATTAAAAGGGTGAGAAACACTTATGAAATGCTCAACCTCCTTAGTCATCAGGGAAATGCAAATCAAAACAACTTTGAGATTCCATCTTACATTCTTCAGAATGGCTAAGATCAAAAATTCAGTGATACCACATGTTGGCGAGGATGTGGAAAGGGAGGAACACTCCTTCATTGCTGGTGGGAATGCAAACTAGTACAACCACTTTGGAAATCTATCTGGCGCTATCTCAGAAAACTGGGAATAATGCTTCCTCAAGACCCAGCTATTCCACTCCTTGGAATATACCCAGAAGATTCATCAGCACACAAGAACATTTGCTCAACCATGTTCATAGCAGCCTTATTCATAATAGCCAGAACATGGAAACAGCCCAAGTGTCCTTCAGTAGAAGAATGGATAAAGAAACTGTGCTACGGAACTGTGCTATGGAATACTACTCAGCTATTAAAAACAAGGAATTCCCGAAATTTGTGGACAAATGGATTGAACTAGAAATGATCATAATGAGTGAGTTAACGCAGAAGCAGAAAGATTCAAATGGTATATACTCACTTATATCTGCATACTAGCCCAAGGGACATGTCCCATGAAAGTCTTCACTCACCAGGAAAGTGGGTCAGAGGGGAGGACATGCTATTAGGACTCTAGGTGTGAGAAGCATGGGATAATGGGGAAATAGAAGAATCCAGAGGGTCCTAGAAACCTATAAGAACATCATGATGGGCGGATCTAGGCCCAGCAGTCCTGCGCAAACATGGCACCAGCCAAGGACAATACATACAGTAAACTTCGAACCCCTACCCAGATCTATCCAACGGACAGGACGTTCTTCACAGTTGAATGAAGAGTGGGGTCTGACTTTCACACAAACTCCGGTGCCCCATATTTGACCACGTCCCCTGAATGGCGAAGCCTGGTGGCACTCAGAGGAAGGATAGCAGGCTACCAAGAGGAGACTTGATACCCTATGAGCATGTACAGGGGGAGGAGGTCCCCCTCAGTCACAGTCATAGGGGAGGGGAGTAAGGGGAAAATGGGAGGGAGGGAGGAATGGGATGATACAAGGGACAGGATAACAATTGTGATGTAATATGAATAAATTAATAAAATACATATTTTTTAAAACTTAAAAAAAAAGAATGTCTTCAAGTTGTACCATGTACATAGGCAAATTTTGTTGCCCCATTCAATACATTCCTTGGCAAGGATCTCAGTCTCCAGAAGCTGTTGTACTTTATTGAATCTGTCATCACAGCCTATCCTCTGCTAGCAATCTCCTACAATCTATCTCTTTGCTTCTCTTCAGAATGAAGTTATCACTGGGAGATCATCACAAGTGTCTTGAGTTAGAATCTCTACCTCTGGGAATCTTAGAGCTGTTTTGCTTCAATTGAAGGTGAAGACATAATCAGGTACATGCTGTTGTCACTGGGATAATTGTCATAATTGATTGTACCTTTTCATCCAAATGGATTAATTGTTTATTAAGGTTCAATATAGTTCAACAATTTAGATTGCTTTGACTTTTATAGATAGCTAGAAATAAACTATCAAAAATATATGTAGGAGACCTTAATATTGTGATTTTTGGAATTCTATTGTCAAGGAGAATAGATTTAAAAGCATGTTTTCTGTTTACTATCTTTTACAAAGGATTATATTTTATTTATAATTTTGCATATATGTGCATGTCAGGGTGAGGTTATGTGCACATGAGGCCAGAAGAGGGTGCTCTTTCTCTTTTGCTCTTGAGTTACAGGAAATTCTAAACTTCCTGGTGTGGATATTGGGAACGAAACTTGGATCCTCTGGAAGAGCACTCGCATTCTTATCCACCCTCTCCAGTGTCTGCTATCGTTATCGTGAGTCCCTTTAGTATAGTGCTTATCACAGAATAGAACTGTTCGTTTTTATTTTTGGGGAAAGAGAGTCATTGGTAAGAAATTGCCAGAATGGTAGGAGGCAGAGCCAGAATCAGAACACGCTTTCCTTTCAAAGGCCATTTGTATCTTTGTCTTTTTTTTTTTTTCTGTTGCTGTTTTTCTCTTAATAATGATTTTTGTTGCATGCATTTATGTTATCATGATTTGCTACTATTTACCCCACATTGCCCTCACTTTTTTCCCTTCTCCCTCTTCCTGCTGGTTCAAAGTATTACTCCTTTCTCTTTCATATATGTATATGCACAAATGTATATATATCAATACAGTATATGTATATATTATATATCAATACATATAATGTACATATATTAAAACTATTCCTACCTATGCATAATTCACCATGCATCCTCAAACATATTCATATATTTATATTAACTTCATACTGTATTTGAGAGAAAACATGCAACATTTCTTTCTCTCTGTATCTCTGACTCTCTTGTATAGGCCCCTCCCCCTCCTTTGCATTTAAACAACTACAGAATAAAACATTTTTAAATTCAATTTTGCTGAAACTGTACGTGCCTTTGTCTTTATTAGTCCTTAAACAACACACTGTAACAACTATTTACAGAACACTTACGGATACAGATGTATTACAAACGATATTATAAGTAGTCTAGAGAGGATTTAAAATATGTGGGAGGATACGGGTAGATTACAAAGTGCTAAAACTAGAGCATTTTATAAAAGTGACTTTATCATCTTGGGATTTTGGTGTCCCAGAGTATCCTGGACCCATGTCCCTATGGATACTGAAGAAAGCTGATAATTGTGGGAACAAATCTGTTTTAGTAGTGGGGTAGGGTGCTAGAATTAAAAACACTTGTGACAAAAATTCCAGCACAGATCTCAGAGATAAATGCAAGCAAGTGAAACTCATGAGGATAGTTAAGAAAAAGCAGAAGCGTGCAGGGACTCCCAACAGCCAGCCCATCCACTCCATCATTCTGCAGCCTTGCAGGGTTTGTTTCTTCAGTAAAAAAAAAAAAGTCCAGGTCCACAGAAGCATGAGGTCTGACCAGCCTGGGCAGCCAGCCTCCAGGCACAGATGAGGAGGGGCTCAGAGAGCCCTGAATGTGTTAAACCCACCTGCTTCCTGAAAACAATAGACAGAGCTTCTTTTTCCTGCCCAGTCTTCCAGCTTGCTGGCTCATCCTAAATTCACAAAGATGACTGGGGTCTTGGAGATCTAAGTAAAAGTAGCTCCTTGTCCTGCTGCCTGCCCTGGAAGGAGAGAGTTAAGGGCTGACTCCCCACATTTGCAAAGTGAAGGTATTCTATCAGGAGTGAAAACTGAGGAGAAAGGAATTTATTGCACAACACACACACACACACACACACACACACACACACACACTGGTATGGGAGAATAGAGACTGGAGAAAGCAACAAGCTTGACATATAATGGAAGCCATTGCCAGAGAAAAACTGGAAGCCAACTCCACCTGGCCTTCATATAGCAAATGGGTCAAGCTGAAGAAAAGGTCAGAAGAGGCAGTTACTGTGTAAATGTCCTTTAAAAGGCCATAAGAGTCATGGCCCAGTGTTTTGGGCTCTTTCCTTAGCTCACTAACCTACTCCTATTCTGGAAATGCTTTCCTTTTTTTAAAAAAAGTAAACTGTGTCTATTTCTGTTTATCATTATGTGCTTATAGCCTTGGAACATAAGGAGCTGGACACTTCAGCACAGGCTCAGGTCTACACCTGTAACAACATTCATGCAGACACAAACATAGGCTTGTATAATACTTACATCCACAGACATAAGTCTTCAGACAGGGATATGCTGACAGAAACTCAAACACACACTTTCATTTAAGCACACAAATATTGTCATACTTGTATGCATATACACAGTCTTATACACACAGACACCCAGAAGTACGTAGTCTCAGTCAAACACTCCAAACACACCATCCCACCAGTGATTTTTTTCAGGTGTATAACATATTCTGCAAACACTCATATACTCAAATACACACATAGTCTACTACCTATTGCATGTACATACATACCCATTGACACAACACTAATAAACATCCACAGCCCAAAGAAATTCACAGCCCATCACACTCATTCACCCATAATAATAGGAATGCAAGTCCTGGAATTCTGAGTCCTTTCCTGGCTTTGCCTCAACTCACTTCACTGAACCTCAGTCTCTCCAAGACAAAAGCCAAAATTATAAGCGAAAACACCTATCTATCCAGGTGTGCCAACAACTTAACCAAGATAAGATGAATTAGTGTAGATCGATTACAACAGTAGCTTGCTTCTCTGTAACCCTACTCTATTGTAAAAGTCACCTCTCCCCACCTCAGTCCTATAACCTTGATTCTTCACTTTTTTCCCTCTTATTGACCCTTTAATATTGTGTAATTTACTTTATAGAGTCACAGCTTATAAAGCTTTCCTTTCCTTACACTCCATCCCACCAGTGATTTTTTTTCTGATGTATAACCTACACCTGCAATCCTACCACTGCTAGGTGAGACATGAATAAGAAGACTCACCCAGAAGCTCACAGACAATCAAGACTATAGATGATACACTGAAGCAGAAAAAAACAGCAAGAGAGGCACCATCATAACCCCCCAAAAGTTGTCCCCTGACCTACACATATGCACCAAAGCATGAATCCAAGACATACACACAAAAATAAATATTTTTAAATATGAGGTGCTATAAATAAAAAGAGTAATGTATGAAGGAAGCCAGTTGCCAGAAAGTCCAGAAGTGCTTCTCTGCCTGGGCTGCATAGAACAAACAGAGCATATTCCTTGAAGCTCATGATCCACCAGTAAAGAAGAAGCATGTGCCTTGTAAATGATCAATGAAAGGCCATGAGGCTCATTGCCCAGCCATCTTGTCCACGTGCTTTTTCATCATCTCACTATTCCACTCAAGATACTGGGAGTGCTTTCCCCTTTCTTAATAAACCAACTCTATTTCTATGTTCTTGGTCTCATTTTTTTTGTTCTGGGCCATGAGAACCTGGATACTTCAGGTACCGTAGGATTCAGATCCAGACCTGCCACTGCAGAAACAACTGAGATAACGTCGGATGACCTAGGCACAGCTAAGTCTTCTCAGCTGTTCCTATGGAAGAAGAGTAACCACATGAAGACTTAAGTCATAGGTAGGGTACATGAAAACCTCAGGGCAGCTCGCCTGGGCACTGCTGGAGCGCTGACCTAGATAGCATGGCTGAGGAAGAACTTGTACTGAGAGGCGGGAGAGCTGTCAGGCTGGACACCTCAACTATCGCCCAGTCCCACACCCAGAGCTTTGAGTTGGCCCACCCCAACATCTACACTGTCTATGAACTTTTGGAGCATATGAAGGGGTGTGTCCTCTGGAATCAAAGCTGCAAGATCTCCATGACGCAAGGCAACAAGAGGATGTCTGAGAGGAGGGCCAGTGAGGATCCAGTGCTGACAGTGTGGCAGAGCCAGCCCAAAATGACTCACTGCAATGAACATTTGCAAGAAATGGGAAAAAATGCTATATTGCGTGACACATTGCAGTTTCCACGGTAAGATTTTTGTTTGTTTGCTTTCTTTTGGGGGCAGGCTGCCAAGGCAGAGGGCGGATATGGAGGGATAGGCAGATGAGTGGGATTGGGGTGCATAACATGAAATTCACAAAGAATCAGTAATATGTTACAAAAGGAACCTCTGGGTGGGGAGGAATACTGGAACACCACTACTACCTACATAGCAAACATACAATGGAACATATGTAGACATATGTATATAAAAATGCCAATCCTTCATGCAGCATTTGCCATTGAGTCTCAAACTCCCTCTCAACTCTAGGCCAGTTTCTTTCTTATAGGTCTTGTCTGTCCTTTCTTCCTTCCTTCCTTCCTTCCTTTTCCTATCCTTGTATTTTTGTTGTTGTTTATCTTTCTGTCTTTCTCCCTGTGTGTGCATGTGTGTACACGTGTGTGTCTGAGTGCACTGCACAGGCCTAAAAGGATGCTAGGTATCCAATTATATCCCTGTCTGCCTTATTCCTTTGAGACAGGGTCTCTCAGCGAGCTCGGCTGGCAGCCAACAGGCCCCAGAGATTCCTGCCTGCATGTCCCACTGTGCTGGAGTATTGTGCATATTCATACCTGTTTTGTTGATGTTGTTTTAACACAGTTGCTGAGGATTTGAACTCAGGTAATCTTGCTCATGCCAAGGCACCCTTACCACTGAGCCATATTCCCAGCCAATGTGTTTCTTCTTAGTAACCTGTTTCTGATTCTGCTACTATTCATATCCATTTCCCTGTCTATGGTGGTTTGAATGAGAGTGAGGCTAATAGGATCAGATATTTGAATTCTTGATCCCGAGTTGGTGAGACTGTTTGGTAAGGATTAAGATGTGTGGCCTTGTCTACAGAGGCATGTCATTGGGATTTGGGACTTCGAAAGCCTATCCCACTCCGGTTCCCTCAGTCTTAAGGTATAAGCTCTGAGTTACCACTCCAGTGCCATGTCTGCCTGATGTCATGCTCCTTGCCATGATGGTCTTGGACCCTTAATTTGCCTTGATCATGGTGTTTTTTTCATAGCAATAAAAAAGTAACTAAGGCCCTATCCAATTCTTATTACACATTACAAGAATCTGTGAATCCCAGAAGGTACCCAATGGACTCCAATATCTGCTGATAACATCATCTGTAAGGGATCATTTCAGACTCCAAGTCAATACTCAGTCCTACAGATATTACCAAAATCTATAAGCCATCATGGGATTTTTTTACTTCTGCACACAGACTTGATAGCATTGAACATAAGTGAGGTACAGTAAGTTAACAATAATTAATAGTAAAATAATTACAATATACTGGCTTTGTCTAGTGGCTGTATTGTAGCCAATGAGGATTGTCCAATGTGCACTAATTGATAACAAGAAGCATGGGTTGCAGGGCGTGGTGGCGCATGCCTTTAATCCCAGACCTTGGGAGGCAGAGACAGGCAGATTGCTGTGAGTTCAAGGCCAGCCTGGTCTACAAAGAGAGTCCAGGAAAGCCAAGGCTATACAAAGAAACTCTGTTTCAAAAAAAAAAAAAAAGTGTGGGGGGGGAGCAGTGTGTTAATAAGTATTTTATAATCAGTAGAGCCTGATTTTTTCACTCTGTCTGGTAGCAGTAAACTCAGATTTCATGCTCAGAGGCTATCAGATTCATTTCTGGTATTTTACAAATTTATTTATGTCGTTATTTTTATGTATGAGTGCTCTATCTGCATGTACACCTCTATGCCAGAAGAGGGCAGTAGAGGGTATGCATGGTTATAAGCTGCCATGTGCATGCTGGGAATTGAACTCAGGACTTCTGGAAGAGCAGACAGTGAGCTTAACCACTGAGCCATCTCTCCAGCCCCTCATTTCTAATATTTTATATCAAATGTTCTGAACGGCATAAGGACTGATTCTAGGAGTATCCTTGGGAATGGCCTGAGCAGTTTTCCCTGAATTCTAGGGCTAGGGGTGGAGCACTCAGCACC
>CAJRSG010001842.1:202399-228549 GCA_907169655.1 Acomys percivali | reverse complement strand
GTGTGTGTGTGTGTGTGTGTGTGTGTGTGTGTGTGTGTGTGTGTGTGTTTCCTGATATACTACAGTGCTCACACATTCAAAGTCCTTTCCTATAGTCAGGGCAGCATGACCCAGGGAAATTTGCCTAAGTTACCCACAAACTTGAAAAGTTCATCCTTTGGGCCCAAGAACAGGTCTTGGGAAAGGTTCTTAGAATGCCTTTCTATTTCTACCGTACCACATATGTATCCTTATATCACATAACTCTACACTGAGCTTATTACCAAATCTACCCAACGAGACTTGGTGCTAGTTGCTGACTTGTGCTTTTTCCCACTTAGTCTCCCTGAAAGAAATGCCTTCTCCTTCTTTCAAGAATCACAGCTATAAAGCTCCTTCTCAGTTCCCTGGTTTTAAAAGCCAGCACTATTGTGCAGTTGAGGCGTACTTCCCCATCTGCAATGCTTCAAAGTCTCCCAAGCCAGTTCAGCACTGTACCTCAAATGTCATTTCTCTTGCCCATCAGATAGACTATCACAGAATCCCATGGGAGCTTGGGTCTGTGAGTTGTTCCATGTCCTCCCTGTGAGTCTGTGTTAGGTGCTAGAAACCCAGGGTTCTATATAATTATCAAACAAGGTTGTGGTTGAGCAAGTGACCAAAGGATACCTGATCAGATGCACTCAGAGCCCACAGAATATTTTCTATACAAAATAACAATTTTGTGAGCTCATCCAAATTTGTATGGAAAATGCAGCCTTATCAGGTGGATTTGAAGGGAGGATTTACATAAAACAGAAAGAAAATATTGTCCTGGTCCTAGCTGTTCCTGAGGCATAAGAACCTGCTTGTAAACTTTAGGGACACCATGAAGGAAAGGACACCCTATTGCCACTCACTCCCGTGGTTCTGATTTCTGTCTCACACTTGTGGAAACCCAGGAGTTTCCCACATAATTGACCATATCACCTGCAAAAGGAGCTGTACAGCTATTTCTACATAGCACAAACAAGCTTGCTGAAAATAGTTACTGTGTCATTGTGAGACGGCTCAATAGTTAAAGGTGTTTACCACTAAAGATGATTATCTGACTTTGAACCCCAGGACCCACATGCAGAAGAAAACAGAATCTTACAAGTTGTCCTCTAATATCCACATGACATAATGTCATGTGTGCTCACACACATGCACACAAATACACACACACTGAAACACACACAAATAAATAAATAAAAGTGAATAAATAATTAATAAGTAAATAAACATAATCTAAAATAGTTTTAATATTCAACATGAAGCTGGGAGGTACCCTCAATGCAAGCCTGAATTTAGATCCCTAGAACTGAATAAAGCTAGATGAAGCAGTGCACGGCTGCAGTCTCAGCACTATGGAGACAACTGCATTTCCAGAAATGCATGGACTAACTGGCTTGTCATATGCAGAAGATGAACAAGAGACTCTGTCTCTGCCAAGGTGGAAGGTGTATGCTAGGGCACATGAACATACACACACACACACACACACACACACACACACACACACACACACACATACACACATACACACACACAGAAAGAGAGAGAAAGAGAGAGAGACAGACAAACAGAGACAGAGAGAGACAGAGAGAGTCAGAGACAGAGACAGAGGAGGAAGAATTATTTTTTCAAAATGGCTAGTGACCTGTGCCACAAGTCCCATCTCCTGTGTCCAGTATATAAGAAAGGATTTTCCTCTAAAAATATTTTATCTCTACCAGCTCTCTTTCAACTACAACTGCAGCATCTAAGACAAGCTCTCTTTTGAAGACCAAGTTCTGTAGATGAGAAAAAGGAATGTACCAATAAAAACTTTCTCTGATACCTCAAAATATTGCAGATAAAGTAGCCCCAGTGCTCCTCAAATCACATATACAGCTATTGCCGAGGCACTCTGAAATGTTCCTTTCCTAATGCCTGCACCTGTCTCTCTTCACATTCCTATTTTATTTCTGGTTAGTCAATAAACTCACCAACTTGGGTTAACTCTGATTTGTCCTTCAGTTCTGTTACACGAGATGTCAGGGACCTAGCTGTATCTAAATTGAAGTCCCTGGGTCTGTGGGGGGGGATTCCTCTACCTACAGTTGTGATCCCAGCTGCTCATGACAACCCCATGGAGGGGCTTCAGAAGCCAGCGTTCCCATGTTGTCTGTTCCTTTCCTCCCAGAGTCTAGCCAGCCCAGTCCTTCTTACCTGGCCCATAGGTGAGCAGAAGACTAGCAGCCAGAGTCAGCAGGTGCCTGCATCGATGCATGGAGCATGCCAGGCCCTCCCGTCCCATGCTCCTGCCTGGCCGTTTGTACTGTGCTTTGCTTCTTACTTCTCTGAGCAAGTCCCTGAGACTGAACCCAGAATAATCTGGCCCTAGCTGAACTTCAGGGAGGGTGTCAAGGACACACCTTGCTAGGTTTCCCAGGAGGGGCAGGGCCTGCCCTAGGGGGAAAGCAATGGCTGCCATAGCTGGTAAAGGTCATGTGGCATTATCCAGAGACCATAGAGTGACTAACACCTTGTAGACAAATACAAGACCCAGGGTAAGAACGGCCCCTAGCAAAGTTTGACTCTGGTGTTAAGCCAAGATATCTACACTAATCAATCCGACTTTGAAGGAAGACAGAAGCCTCTCTTGTGCATCTATCCTTTTAAATTTTTTTGTCCACATTCTACCTGACAACCTGTTGCTTAGAGCCTGGCACCACCAGACAGGAGTGGGGTGGACCCTCCCCTGGGGAAGGTACAACTCCTACAGTGTACGTCAGTTTGGTATGTGTAGGCGTACAGGGGAGGCGGCATTCCTGGGTGGAAACTCCCTAGCTGCTGGGAATGAAGAAGACTGTGTTCTTTTAGGAGCCCACAAGAGCCACCCTGCTTTCCTTTGTCTTGACTGTGATCCCTGCCCTGGCATTACAGGGCCTGGAAAGCATCACTTCTAAGTCAAGCTGCTCAGCTGCCCCTGACGGTGCAAAGGGCCGCACAGAATTCAGCAAGAGGAGCTGGTGGTATAGCTTAGTAGTTAAGAGCACTGGCTACTCTTTCAGAGGGCTCAGGCTCGATTCTAGGCACCCACACAGTGGCTAGGAACATCTAGAATTCTAGTTCCAGGATCTGACACCCTTTGGCTCCATAGACACCAGACACACAAGTGGTACACAGACCTGGATATAGACACACGCGCACACACACACACACACACACACACACACACACAAACATTTCATATAACAAATATATGAAAATTAAGAAGAACAAATAGAATCCAGCAAGAGGTTTGTGTGTTTGACTCCTATTTGCAAGGCCTATAGCCTTTCCCACATTCTGTGGCAAAAGTGTTCATTTATTTACAGACATGTGTTGGTGCATGTGTCTGTGTGTGAACTCCAGAAGACAATGTGCCTTCCAATTTTTTAAAATGTAAGTACTTTGTTACATGTAGTTGTTTGTTTGTTTTCTTGTTTAGTATGTGTGTGCAAGTGCATGCATACCATGTGGGGCTCAGTTTTCTGTTTCTGCCATATGGCTTCCTTCTGTAGAGCAAACTAATATCCTCAGACTTGGTGACAACTGTCTTTCTCCACTGAGCCATCTGGATGGCCTTCCTTCTACTACCCTGAGGCTCATTAATGTGGCTAGATGGGTTGGCCAGGAAGCCCAGGTTTCTGCATGTCTCCATCTCCCCAGAACAGGGATTACAGATGCACAGTCCACCTCACTACTACACTGCCATACTGTGAGCACCTCATAGTGCTTTATGGGTAGGTTCTGAGAACCTGATTGCAAAGTAAACATTTTACTGATTTAGCTATCTCCCTAGAATCCTTCCTCAATTTCTTATTAAAAAATGAAATGGATCAAGAAATGGGATCTTTTTTATCCTTCTGACCTCTTGTCCATGCACTTAGGAGATCTTCATCTTTCCAGCCTTACAGCATCCAGTTGTGGTGGGTTTAAGATCACCCATCCACAAGAGGCAGACTGAGTGCAGGTGTTCAGGGTAAAGATGGCAGAACTTGGGATTCAGACCTTCATGTCTCTTTACATCTTATATCTTGAACTTAACTTCATAAACCTATGGCTGGTACAAATTTGTCGGTAACTTCCACCTCCTGGCCCCTGAGGTCACCATCCTCTTGCAATTTCCTGCAGATTTAGGTCTTGCTGTACTTACGCCACTTATAATCCTCATAATTTTGATCCCCTTATCATATTGTGAGCATACACCTCAAGAATGATGGACAAGTGAACACGTACAGGAAGGAACTGTAACCAAGAAGTCAGTATGCGACATCAGACTTGACCATGGGAGTGGGTGGAGAATCAGGTCAGGCTTCCGGGAACTGAGACATGTGTTCCCAGATGGGTAAGCTGGAATTGGCTGCACCAGGTGAGGGTGGGAGTGAAGAGAGTTTTCCAAAGAGGGCACAGCAGCTGGAGGTAGTAGAAAGAAGAACAGGAGAAGGAATTGAGCTTGAACTTTACCTGAACTCTTAACCTCAGTCCCTACCAAGGCACTCCCCACCTACAAAAAGCAAACACCAAGAAGCAGAAGCCAAGTCATTTGATATCCTTGGTGATGACTCTGTTTAGCTCCCTTCCAACTCCCCAGATGAGGAACCTGGGCCCCTCAAACACTAGGATGTTCAAATCAATGCCAACCCCCCTGACCCAGATCTCTGCATTCCTCTGTCATCAGCATCAGCAGAGGGGTGTGTGTGTGTGTGTGTGTGTGTGTGTGTGTGTGTGTGTGTGTGTGTGTGTGTGTGTGTGCACTGCAAAGGCCAGTGGAGGACATCAGGTATCAGGCTCTAAACTTTTGTCCTTTAGAAAGATCTCTCAGTGAACCTGAAGCTAGGTTGGCAGCCAGCTTACCCAATGATCTTCTTCTTTAATCTCCCACAATTCTGAGGTCACAGACAAACACAGGACCATACATGGATTCTAGGGATTCAAACCTGGGTTTTGAACTCAGGTTCTCATACTTATGAAGCAAGCACTCTTACTTGCTGAGCCACCTACCCAGCTCCAGCACTGGGGAGTTTAAGCCATTCTAGAACTTTCTCTAGGATGGAACCACAAGGCTCTCATGTACCATCAGCCTGTCAGTCATCATGTCCCAGGTCCAAAAGCTTCTCTCTGGTAGAAAAGAGCAAGAAGAACCCTGGTTTAATTCCCAGCACCCATGTCAGGCAGTTCTCAATGGATTTGATACCCTCATCTGGCTTCCACAGCCACTCTACTCATGTGCACATATCCACACACACTCACAGACATAACTAAAAATAAAAACAAATCTTTAAAATAAAAAGCCACCAGGCAGGGTTAATGGATTTAATTTTATAAGCATAATAACTACTATTTATGGAGCACCTTCTAGATGTTTTAAATAATTTCTAATCATCATCATTCTAGGATTTCCCCTCTTCCAAAAGGTGGTTGTGTCTCAGGTATGGGGGTAGGGCTGGAGCCTCATGCAAGCTAGAGAAGCATTCTTCAACTGATCCAGGCCTCTAACTTTTTTCTGGCAGACTACATCAGAGCATTGCCTGTCAGTAACACTGCTGGCCCCTCACTGAGGAACTCCAGGCAGTCATTGAAACACATGACAATTCCAGTACCTTTGCATCATCACAAGTGCTGGAATTATAGGTGTCAACCATGAGAGTCCACACTGAGTGTGTGTCTTTCTGTCTGTCTCTATATGTCTCTGTCTGTCTGTCTATCTGTCTCTCCTCTCTCTCTCTCTCTCTCTGTGTGTGTGTGTGTGTGTGTGTGTGTGTGTGTTGAGTACATATGTGTATGTAGGTGCATATGCACATGCATTTGTGTGCATGTGGAAGCAGAAGTATATTTCAGGTCCCTTCTTCAATCACTCTTCACTTTACTTTTATCATTTAAATATTTCATATATGTATACATATGTATTTTGACCAATCGATTCCATGGAGAGAGTTTTAAGTAGTAAGCCCAGTGGGCATCAAATATGTTCAAAAATTGCGAGGATAGAGATGGAGATTCCAAATGCATATATTAATACAGGTTCAACAGATCTGTCTGGACCAAAGGAATAAGGAATATTCCATACAGTATCCATGGGGTTTTGTTTAGAAAACATAAAGAAAATAAGGATTCACCAAACAAGGTCTGTACTTTAGTAAACTATGTCCCTATTACAACATTAAAAAAAGGAATCTATGAATGGGGAAAAAAAACCTTTTAAATGTCAAATCAAGCTATAAGACTGAAAAATGAAGGAAAAGATTCTCATAGTGTCATCCAAGCAGCTGGAGAAGTGGATTTCAGAGACAAGGGAGTATCCCCCACTTCAAATACCACATGCCAGGTGGAGTTAGAGGAAGCTGTTGAGAAGTCTTATGAAGTGAGTTTCCACAAAAGAATGAATAAGGGTCAGAATGTCAGGCAGAGAAGTCATGAGAGAATGGTGGAGGATCTGGAGATATCTTGAGTTCCAGTCTCCATAGCAACTGTTATTATGACTGTAATAATGCTTACTGAGCATACAATTGGATGTGAGGCATCAGGGAAACAAAAGTTGCCAGAAGCCAAAAACCATGAACATTAAATTCCACTTTCAATGACTGACATTTATTTAATATACCTGGTGAGCTACACCCTTCACAAACCTTACTGACTCACTGAATTCCCATAGTGTTCTGTATGCAATCCATACAAAAGTTATATAACTCAAAACTATGCATGTGTCTTCTGAACTGTGTTCATATAACGTTCCAAGGCTATAGAAGATGTAATTTGGCTAGTAGAGTACTCACTAACATGCATGAAGGTTCAACCCCAGCACTGTATAAGCTGGGAATGGAGCTACACACCAGCAATCCCAGGCTTTAGACGGTGAAGACAGAAAGGATCAGAAATGCAAAGTCATCCTCAGCTACTTAGTGAGCTCAAGGGCAGCCTGAGCTATAAGGACAACTTGTCTTCTTGAAAAAGTTTAAGCCCTTCTCCCCTCCATGCTCATTTAGTAAACTCCTCTATAACATAAAAAAAAGTTTAAGGGTGGGCAATCTGGGCAAGTTTGTCTATATATAGGAACTCTCTAGAAAAGGATTATTAAGGAATCATCCAAAGCAGTAGTTCTCAAGTGAAAGCTATTAATGTCCTCCCAAATCCCAGGGGCATTTAGAAATGTCTGGGGGATTTTTGACAGTCAAACTGCGAAAAGAGGGACATTAAAGTATTGTAGTGGATACAGAGGAGGGTAAAGGGATTAACATCCTACATTGCAAATTACAGCTTCTCTTGATAGAGACTCTTCCAACCTCAAATGTCAGTAAAGACATGCCAAGAAACCCCAGCTATGAACCCTGGCTCATTTAAATGGCATTTTCCAGATAAACATTAAAAGTACCTTATTCCCTGGTACTTCCCATCTTTCTCTGCTCAAATTGTGGTCTCCTTTCACCCTCAAAACCCTCCAGTGAGGGGCTAGGGAAATGATTCAATTGGTAATGTGCTTGTTATTCAAGCATGGAGACCTAATTTTGATCCCCAGAATCTACTCAGAAAAGTAATAACTAAGTAAGTAAATAATAAAGACATAAGTAAATGAGCATGGTAGTGTATTCCTGTGGTCCTACTGTGAAATTTTGTTTTTCCCCCTACCAAAAGCAGCAGCTCATCATGAGCCATAATCTCCCTACCTTTACTATCCCCTACCAGGCAAAACTTTTGTTTTCACAAAGTACTGGATCAGAATAAATGGCCACTTTCCCTTTCTTCCATTTTCTCTTTGATAGTTATTTCAAAACTACCTAACCATGAAATACTGTGAGGTTAGACCTCAGACAATATGGGGAAAAACTAGCCACATCATTGAGTTCAGGATTTGATTGAGAACCCTTTCTCGATGGCTTCCTTATTTCCTCCTTGGAACACGCTAGCACTTTATATGTGTCATCATTTTATTCTTCATTTTCCACTTTATTGTCTCCATCTATTTAAAGTGAACAGGGATTGAGTCTGTCTTACTAATGGCTACATCACTGATGTGAGGAACCCAACAGACTCCAAACATTCTGATAAGCTGGATATGAGGAAATTTCCCTATAGGCCTAATTCATCAGTAGGTTGTGAGGCATGAGGATTGAGGAGTTTAAGACCAATCTGGGCAGCATAGAGAGAGACCAAATGACAACAGAAGAGGTGCTTGCTGAGGTAGCACATTTACCAATATTGGAATGGCACACAGATGATTAGCATAGGCCCTATTCAAGAATGACCCAGAAGCCATAAAACACCACACACACGCACACAGACACAGACACCCACAAAAGAGGGAGGGAAGATATAGGTTATTGGAATAGTGTTTGCCTAGCATGTACAAAGTCATAAGTTCCATGCTGGCATAAACTATATGTGATGGTGTGAGCCTGTAATCTCAGTTCTGAGGAAGCAGAGGCATGGGGGAGAAGGGGTAGAGACCATCCTCTGCAACATGGCATGTTTGATGCACGAGACCTTGTTCCAATGTAGAGTAAATTAAAAACTGGTAATAAAATAACAAGAGAGCAGTAAATTACAAACAAACACATCTGCTGGATAAAAATAGCTGGGAACCTTGGGATTTCCTTGAAACCTGGTAATGGGTAAAATAAATATTTGAAAGGAACAACACCAGGCTTTCAGGGACATGCTCTGTGAAATGCCATTCACACTCTGAAACTGAGATCACATTTCACACTCAAAACCCTCCAATAATGGACTGGGGAGATGATTCAAATGGTAAAATGCTTGCTATTCAAGCATGTGGGCCTGAACTTGATCTCTCTCTCTCTCTCTCTCATTCTCTCTGAGTGATTCTTGAACTACCTGCCACGTCCCCCTAGCTCAGGGCCTCCTCTCTGCCCTGACTTTGAGAACTGTCTGTATGAACACTGGTTCCATGCCGACATCACATCCTTTCTGAGTTCCTCTCCACCCAGCCAGTGACCTTTCAAAAATGCAAAGTTAGCCACCCCCACCCCTGGCACAAACTCCTCTTTGCCTTCTCCCCACTCCCAGCCTCAAGTCTGAAGTCTCCGCCTAGAACTGGCAGGTGTCCCTCATTTGCCTAAAGTAGAGCTTAGAGTCTCAGGTCCCAGCATAGGCCCAGGCTGTGTCCTGTACCTGATCTGCCTCCACCCCTTGCCTGATGCATTATTTTGAAAGTTGTGATTATGAGTGCTGTGGTTCTCCAAGCTCTGCCTGCTTTCCCCAGAAAGAAACAAAACTTGCTTCCCCATTTCCAGAACTTCTTATGGTTTTATTTTTTATATGATGCAGGGATAAGTGCCTTATGTGTATATTGTTGTGCATAAATTCTATGTATATCCAAAAAGAAAGGGGAAAACAAGAGTTAGTGCTATAGGTCATCAACAGAGGGCTTATGGAGGATACACAGGGTGCTTGTTTGATGATATGATCAGGTGTGTTACCTTCCTATATACTCTAAATTTTGAATACACCAAAGAGCATTTGACACACAAGAAACATACACCATGGTTAATGTTAACTGTTAACTGAAGGACTATTGAACAATCTGGGAGACAAGCCTTGGGGAACATTTGTGGGGTGACTATCTTGATTATGTTTAATGATGTGGAAAAACCTATCTTAATTGTGAGTGAGATCCAGTTCCATTCCCTGGGCAGTGGACCCTGGACTGTACAAACAGAAAAGACACACAATGAGAAGCAGCATGTATAGCTGTGGGTGTGATAAAACAGGTAGTGGGTGCTGGGGGGCAGAGAACTAGCCCGTGATCCAGAAAATAATCCCACAACTATGCACATGAAATTGAAGTCATTAATTAAACTAATTAAAAGAACAATTAAACTCATTTAGAGAGAAAGAGAGAGATGAAGGAGCAGGTGAAAGAGGAAAGTGTGTTAGGAAGAGGAAGATTGATTGGGGATAGCTAAGGATGAAAATAATCAAAATACATTGTTTATATAAATATATATTTTAAATAAAGGCATTTTGATGCATGCCTTTAATCTTTAATCCCACCACTCCTGGGTAGAGATAGGAGGATCTCTGTGAGTTTGAGGCCATCCTGGTCTACATAGTGAAATAATAACAACAACAACAACAACAATAATAATAATAATAATTAAACAAACATTAAACTAATGGAGATGAAAAAAGGAAGGTAGATAGTCCTGAAAAAAGCAAGTAAAATTCTACTGCACATACGTTTTCTATGCTGCTTTGTTGCTCTTTGACATATGGTTCCTTATATATGTGGTATGTACAACCCAGTGTAGAGATGAAGCTACTTAGTCTGAAACCTAGAAGAGTCTGGCCAATTTTAGAGGTGGAAAGATTTAGAGGATTGAAGGTCTTTTGACAGTTGGGGTTTTGCTTCTTCATACTATTTGCATTTCAGGCTGGATATTTCTTTGCTGTTAGCTAGAGAGGTCTTTCCTAGGCTTGGTAGGATATTTAGCAGCTTCGTCTCCCTCTATCTTTAAGACATGAGAGTGTCATAGAAACAAACCGGTGGATCAATGAAATCGAGTTGAAGATCCGGAAATAAACTCACACACTTGATTTTTGACAAAGAAGCCAAAACCACACCATGGAAAAATGATAGCATCTTCAACAAACAGTGCTAGTCTAACTGGATGTATACATTTAGAAAAAGGCAAACATCCATATTTATCACCCTGCACAAAACTCAAGTCCAAATTGATCAAGAATCTTAACATAAATCCAGAAACATTAAATATGTTAGAAGAGAAAGTGGGGAAGAGCCTCCTTCTCATTGGCACAAGAGACAACTTCCTGAATTGAACACCAACAGCTCAGGCTCTAAGATCAACTATTAATAAATGGAACCCCTTGAAACTAAAGAGATTCTGTACTGCAAAGGACACTGCCAACAGAATGAAATGGCAGCCTACAGATTGGGAAAAGGTCTTCACCAACCCTACATCCAGCATAACAAATTTGAGACCAGCCTGTGGCATGTGAGACCCTGTTGGTGAGAATAGGAATAAAATAGGTCAGATAGGGAAGGGAGTGAAAAGTAGCACTTCCCAGAAGTCCTTCCTGGAGGAAAGAAATGCCAGAGGGGAGTTCTGGTTCCTGGTTTCATTTTATCGCTATCTTTGCCTGGAAGCTGTATGTGAGTATGAGACTGAAACTGAGAGATGCACTGGGCACCTCACTATTCTTCGTCACTCAGCCGACTGACCAGTTCATCCTCTTCCCTGTGCCACACCCAGTTTCTGTCCCAAGTTCTGTAATAAGCTCCTAGACTAGGAGTAGATGGTTCCCCACTTCCTGGAACCTGCACATCTATACAGTAGCTCTGCATTCTCTCCTTCTCATGAACTCCCATCTATGAGTCCATAATCAAACTCTAAAATTCACCCTCTATGGTCCAAAAATTTTACTGATTCAGTTGTTTTGTGTAACCGTGAATACCCCAATCTCTAACTCCTGAATTAGACCCTGTGTACTCTGGACTCAAAGATACCCTCAAATTTCACATATTAATATCTCAAAGGGAAAAGAACAATCACATGTAATAATTAATCTATACCCCCAAGGACTATGTAAGTGTGGATTGTGATAATCACATGATTAAACCAAAGGCACATCTCTCAGAATGTGGCCCTTCATGAAGCCACTCATCAATCTACTTCAAGGCATCAGGCTGATATAATTATATAGTAAATATATTTATTTTGTTAAAAAATTAAAATTTGTTATTTGGATGTTTTGTAGGATGTTTTGTAGGGAAATGGAGGTCATCATTTTAAATCAAATGAGCCACACTCAAAAACACAACACTGAATGTTTTCTTTCACATGTGAAATCTAGATTTACAAAAAAAGACTTGGAAAAGATGTGAATTATTTGTAAAGAGGAAAATAACCAGGAGAAAATGTAAGAGGTGTGCAAAAAAGAGTAATAAGGAGCAAATACATGTATAAAATGTCATACTAAATAAATTATTTAATACCAATAATATACAATAATAATCCATGGTTATTGCTACTCTATTTACAAAAGCTAGGAAATGGAATCAGCCTAATTTTGCAACAATTGGTGAATAGATAATAAAATAGTACACACATAATAGAATTTTATTCAGCTACAAAAACTATGAAATTTTCAGAAGATGTAGGAAAATATAAGCTTCATAAAAACCCAGCTTCATAAAAACAAATACCATATGTTCTATTTTAAAAGTGCATCTTAATTTCCAATGTTAATATGTGTGTGTTTGTGGAGGATTGTTTGTAGTTACTAGGAAACCAGAAAGGGGACCAGGAGAGATGGTAAAAGAGCTTTTCAGGAAGAAACATAGAAGAAGTAATAGAACACATCATATAAAAATACAATAAGTGTAGATGCAATGTCTACTTGAAAAAGTAAAAGGCAAGCACTTACTATGTCTGCTGCTGGAGTGAGAGTCTGGCCATGGCTGTGTCCCCGAGTGTGCTAAGTATAGATGATCCTGTGGGAAGGGATGCTTTGGGGGTCTCTGGCCTCCTGGATCCCATCCTTGGTCTCTGGTTCCTGGCTTCCAGGGCCTCAGAGGGACTGTTGGCTTTCCAGGTGACTTTGAAGGGACTGGGCTAGCTCCTGCCTTTCTGATAATCTGTCTCTGGTTCATCTGCTTTTTGCCATCCACAGATGAACCATTGATGTTTCTCACTTGGAGCAGTGGGTATTTTCTTGGTGGTCTTCCAGAATAGAGCACCTCAGGGTACAATCCCACTATAAAAGGCTGAGACGTGGCTGCATGGTTGTCACCCAGGATTCCTGTGGTTGTAAAGAGGCCTTGCACAGTACCGGAGTCCAAGTGTACAATTCCTCCTGTGGAGAAGAGAGAAAGGAAATGGATCTGTATCATTTTTTTTTCTTTCACAAATTTAAAAAATTTGAAAAAAAAAAATGAGTTTCACATGGGGGTAATCCCTAAAATATTTACCTGACAGACACTCATCATTGCAAACAAAGAAACAGGGTCTACCATTTATTGAGTAACCTAGGTATATTCTTCACTGATCTTGATTCTTCTTTGTCTTTCCAGTAGTTTGCATCAATATTGGAAAAAGAGCAATATTTACCTTTTATCAATATAGAAGCACTTTGTTAAAATGTAGGTGGAAGGACTGGGGAAATGGCTCAGTTGATAAGGCACTAGGCATGCAAGCACAGGGACCTAAGTTTAAGTAAAAAGCCAGGCACGGACAGTCATGCCCCAAATCCTGGCTCTAAGGAGGCAGTAACAGGAGAAAATCTGAGGCTCTCTGGCAAACAAATATAGCCTAATTAGCAAACACTAGGCCAATAACAAAGCTTGGTTTTTTTGAATATCCACTATCCTCACTACTGTTCATATTGTGCTCAAAGTACTAGCTGAAGCAATAAGGCAGGAGAAGGAAAAAAGGGATATGAACAGCCAAAGAATACATGAAATTCTCTCTTTACTAGTACCAAGATACTAATATACATTAGAAACCCCACAGATTGGACCAAAAATTTCTAGAAATTATAAACAAATTCAGCAGTGCGGCGGAACACAGAATCAACTTGCACAAATCAACAGCTTTTCTGAATACCAACAACAACCACACAGAAAAGATGATGGACACACTCCTATGCACAGTAGCTCCAAGGTAGTGAGAGAGCCTGCTTTAAGGGATAAAGCAAAGAGTGATAGGACAGGCTACCCAATGCTCTTTTCTGGCTTCTGCCTTGTGTGCATATGCCACATAGGTATAAACCAAACATACACTTCCACACATATGCACACATTAAAAGTAAAAATAAAATAAAAAATGGGTGGCTGTGATGATGGCTTTATGATTTAGAGCACTGGCTACTCTTCCAGAGATGCTGAGTTTGATTCTCAGTAACTATGTGACAGCTCAGAAGCATCTATAACTCCAGTTCCAGGGGCTGTACAGCCTTCTTCTAGCCTCTGTGAGTACTAGGTATGCATGTGAAATACAGACACACACACAGGGAACACACCATACACACAAAGCAAAGGATACTATAATATTCATATAATAATAACAATAATTTAAAAATTAAAAAGTCAGATTTAAAAAACTAATAGTTTTTGTTGTATACAGGACATTTGAGAAAACATATTCATATGTATACATACTTACTGTTTGATCTATTTCAAGCATACATTCCTACACATGTATGTATTATATATACAGCACTGTAGCTATTTGAGAAGACAGTCTCCTTTTTTTTGAATTTTTTCAAACAACATAATTACTGGGCTCTTGGTGGATATCTATAGTCTCAGTTCTTAAGAAGTTTAGATTGCAACTTCTGGACTGACACCTCAAATATGACCCTCTATGTCAAAGCATAGAGACAATGGGCTAGAGCATAGGGGTCACAGATTTTTTCCCCAATAATCTGAAAATGCAGTAAATAGAAAACTGCAGTAAAGCCTGGCCTATATAGTGAGTTCCAGGCCAATCTAGGTTACATATATCTCATCAAAGGAAGAAAGAAAATCAATAGTAGAATATAATTGCCACTAGCTATAGTTGAAGTATGGAGTAGATCTCCTAAAATATATTATTTTCATGTAACTGTATTTTTTATTATTATTCTCAGGTGGTGAATGATGGCCCCAACCTCTTGCAACCCCTGTTCTTCTCTCAGTAAGTATGAAATCAAATAATCCCCTTCAGATTCCACACACAAGTGACATTCTGTGAGAGTTGTCTTTCTGTTTCTGGCTTATTTCACTTAATGTGATCTTCTTCACATTTATCATGCTAATGCAAACGGTAGGATTTTATTTTTTTAATTATTACATTTTACTTGTTGTGTTATGGTGGGAGTGTGCATACCACAGCACATGTGTCAGAGTCCGAGGACAACTTGGAGGTTGTCAGGTTTGGCTGAAAGCATCTTTATTGGCAAAGCCATCTCTCTGGTTCCTCATTCTTTTTTCTTTAATGGCTGAAAAGCATCCCATTGTGTTTATATCCAACATTTTCATTTTCCATTCATCGGTTGTTGGACACTCAGGTTTATTTTATGTCATTGTGAAGTATTTCTATAAACAAAGAGATCAACTGTTTTCAACATACTAACTTCAATTCCTTTGTATATGTTCACAACTGTTTTCCACAAAGGCTGAACTAACTTTTGCAGTGTTATTTAGGATTACTTAGTCTTGGCTCCCGGAGGCTTCTTACGTACGCAGGATGTTTAAACAGTATCCGCCGATTAGATTCTTCCACCCAGATATAAGTGATATTTCCCCTCCCTTTGTATGTATTTCAGACAGCAACAAGTCTAGATATTACGAATATCCTCCTAGAAACAAGGTGGACCTACAACGATGTAGCTAAGGATGACCTTGAACTCGTAACCTTCCTGCCTTTAACACAGGAGACACATTACTGTTAAGGAGTCACATTGTTGAACATTTTTATTTAGTCTCTATAACTTAAAAGAATAAGTTGGTGTCCTAAGCCTAATGTATCCCGCAAACCATGGTTTTCAATCTACACTGAACTTGTAATCCCAGGATGTATACCTACCTGTTTGCCGGCTGTACTCCTGAGTCTGTGATATATGCTTGCCCTTTGCCTTCTGGAAATGTATCTTCCCAGTTATCCCTTCCCAAATTTCCTTTCCAGATGATATATTCTTGTACTTATTTTTATAACCTCCTTTCTAATGGCCAGTTACCCCAACATCTGTTTTCTATCACAATTATCTACTCTACAGGCAGCCTTAAGCCCCGAGACCCCCCACTCTCTGTCTAGGTCTCTAGGTGCTAACAAGCAATTATCTTGACAGCTGTTTTCTAACAACCCTTCCCCATAAAAGGGAACTTCAAATGCCAGTGAAGGGATGCTCTCTAAAATCCCAGCTTAGGTGGAGACAGTTGTCTGGCCCATCCCTTGTGCTCTTGTAAATAAAGCTTGCTTAATCAGGCAGTTGTGGAAATGTTTTCTTCTCAGGTCTAACAGTGTGTGTCACCATGAGTGCTTCAATATAGTGCTGGAAATTGGATGCAAGGCTTTCTGCATGCTAAGCAAGCACTCTATCAACTTTGGTACATCTTATTCTCCAACAATCTGAACTAATCCTGGAAATAAATATATGCTCTTGAGGGGATACACACAGTCCCTAACCAACCATTTAAATATTTAGGAAGTTACTGACAATCTGAAGTCCATTTATAGCTCTACCAGCAATTAATCACATCAATCTCAGAGCCTATAATCCACAAAAAAATGGTTAGTTCCTATGTTAATGAATGACAGGATGAACTAACACTGACTATTGTGTCTTGATATTTTTAAATGTAGCAAGAAGATCATTCTTCTTGATGTTCCACTTGCCCTTCTCCCTTTAAACATGTCATGAAAACCTCATAGTCTTTTGTATTAGTCAATAATAAAAGAACCATCAGGCTAGTTTATAAAGATGCTATTTAGTCGTCTAGGGGGTCAAGTACAGAATGCCTTCATCAAGTTAGCTCTGGGGAAGATCGCATGAAGATAATGTCATAATAGAGGGAAGAAATGCAGGTGGATAGAGCTTATGGCCAGATAGCAAGCAGAGGTCTAGCTGTCTTATAGCAGACAACTCTCTTTAGGACTTGCTCAGAGTGCCACAAGAATTACTTTCCTCACTTTAAATAACCACACAGTAATGGCCCTATGACCTCCCACTGTGACCCACTAAATGTCCCACCATCTCTCAATATCATCATATTGGGGACTGAGCTTATCATGCATGGACCATAGGGATTTATCCTGGTTAGTTTTATGTCAATTTGACACAATCTGGAGTCATCAGAGAGAAGGAGGCCTCAGGTGAAAATATGCCTTTATAACACTGGGTGGTAGGCAGGCCAGTGGGGCATTTTCTTAATTGGTGATTGATGTAGGAGGGCTCAGCACTTTGTGGATGAGGCCACACCTGGGTTGGTGGCTTTGGCTGCTATCAGAAAGCAAGCTGAGCAAATCATGAGGAGCAAGCCAGTAAGAAGCAGCCCTGTATGGCCTCTGCATCAATTCCTGCCTCCAGGTTCCTGCCCTGCTTAAGTTTCTGTCCTGACTTTTGTCGATGATGAACAGTGATATGAAAGTGTAAACAAAATAAATCCTTTCCTCCCTCACTTGTTCTTTGGTCATGGTGTTTCATTGCAGCAATAGTAAACCTAAGACAGGGGCCAAACTACTTCCAAATTATTTCATTTTCTCTACATTCTGAAAGGATCCTCTTCATCTCTGAAAACAATGGGACACAAGAATGAATTTGTAGAAACAGATCTTATAAAATTTCTCAACTTTATTACCACGGGATCATATTTTTGGCTAGCCAGTCTTCTAAATTTTATCCACATCTTCATCAGATTTTCCTAAAAAATACCCAGGCTGGGCCTGGGGAGATGGCTCCTCTGGTGAAGGGCTTTCTGTGTAAGCCTGAGAAGCTGAGACTGTTCCAGAGGACCCATCGAAAAGGCAGGTCCAGCTGGACTTCCCATAATCCCAGTGCTGGGAAAGGGGGAGCAGGAGGAATGCTGCGGCTCAGTGGCCAGCCAGTTGGGCTGAATCCCTCAGCTCCAGGTTCAGTGAAAAGACAATGTTGTTCTCTTGCCTCCCTCGTCACAAACATATACACCAGTGAAGCCATGGCCATGAATACTCATAATACATAATACATAAAACAGAAAGAGAGAGGGGGTTGGGGAGAGAGGGACAGAGGGAGGGAAAGGAGGGAGAGAGAGAGTCTTGTGCTTGTACACACAACACAGGCTTTGCTATTCCTTTGAGTCTTCATTTTCAAAGGCTTTTTTCCCCCACATAAAACTTATATTAAAACTGCATGTTCCTTTTCAGTTCATCTGTTTTGTTGTAGAGTCATACCAGTCATGCCTAAAGAGGAGGATATTTTCACTGGTGTGATGTGAATGCCTTATATCTTTCACCCAAAGTGAAAAGGGGCACTACAAGGTGAAACTTAAATGAGGAAATGAGAGCAAAGGGGAAGAAAGAAATGACCGCTTTTCCAAGGCTATGTTTGCATTTTTTTTTTTCTCTAAGGTGCTTTAGTAGTAAAGGAAAGTTCTGTGTAAACACGGCCATGAGCCAATGTAATGTGAGAAATGTAATCAGCTTACAGCAACCACTGCCTAAGGGAGTAGTCTAAGGTGAAACAGTTTTGTTCCTCTCTTTCTAACCTTTTAATTTTTCTTAAGTAAATTGTTTTCTAATAACATTTGAGTTTCACTAAGGCCTTAAGGTTTGAGTGAGCACTTTTGTAATGTGTATATATATATGTAACATCTATATAGCATATATTTTGATATATATATATCACACCATGTGTGTGTGTGTGTGTGTGTGTGTGTGTGTGTGTGTGTGTACAGTGTATGTGTATGTGAAGGAGTGAAGTCATTCACTGGCACTATGTAAAGACCCTTGCTCTTAATCCTGGAACCTTCAGGGTACAAGTAAGCTATCGCCCCAACACCTTACATGCTAACTTTGAAATCTCTCAAATATCTCCTTTCTTCCCTACTCACCTACTTCAGCTATATTAAATATGGTTTTTATTTGGAATATTTACAATGTGTGATGACATAATTAGGATGTTCCCAAGAAATTGTCACCATCTTTGATAAGCCTTGTCATATCCAGGCTGACAGAACTGAACCCAGGCCAATGAACATGCAAGTATGAACAGAGTAGATATAATAACTTATCAATGTCACCAAGAATCATTTCCCCATACACAAAGCAAATAAATTTCTCAGGCAAGCAAATACACATCTTGCAAACTGTAGGCTCAGCATGTGGCAGTTGGGGTGATGGTGGTGGCGGTGGTGGTGGTGGTGGTGGTGGTGGTGGTGTGTGTGTGTGTGTGTGTGTGTGTGTGTGTGTGTGTGTTGGGGGCAAGGTTACAGATATTGGGGCTCAGAAGGAAAACTCTGAGTGTGATAAAATGCTTTCTCATAGGTCTTTTCTTTCCCCCCTCCTCCAACCATAGGTTTCTTTTCCTCTCTTCACTGTCTTTCCTTTCCTTTTATTTTTTTCTTCCTGTGAGAAGATTTCACATAGCACAAACTACCTTCAGACATGCTAAATACCTGAGGCTGTCCTTGAACTTTTCCTCTTCCTATCTCCACCTTCCAAATACTGGGATTACAGATGTGAGCCGCCATACCCCGTGTGTGCTGGAGGTTGAACCATGCATGCTCCACTATTCCTTACATGGAATTTGTCATACACACACACACACACACACACACACACACACACACACACACACACCCCCAGAACTCTGTCCCTGAGAGATTAATAGCTTCAGTAGACATTGAGATGCTATGAGTTTGAATGAGAGGAAAAGCTTTTTAAAATTCAACATTTGTAAAGCATCCTACAGGCCAAAAGCCCACAGGGATGGGATACATTAAAGCGTGCAGAAAGGTTAAGATCATAGGCACATAGCGTTGAGCAATGGGGAAGCTCATGGTTTCATGCTTGGGCATTGTTTCTCCAGCAACCTGAGACACACGAAGTTCCCACATGCAATTATTTTCTATTTCCTGTATCTTTCTCTTCTGGCTCCTAGGCCCCAGGTTCAGGGCACAGGTGGCGTTGAAATCAACTTTGTTACTGATGAGCCCTTCAGTGCTGTCCTCTCTGTTCCCTATCGGGAACCTTAACAGGAATGTGCTATTTTTTTCTTACAAAGTGACACCTACCTTCAAAGTGCGATAGAGTAAATCAGTCAGCCACAGTTTGCATCTCCTTGGTCTCCAGTTAACTCTTCCAAAAGGGACCTGTCGGTTTTCTGTGCAGTGGATTCTTAACAGACTTGGCAACATTAGTCTAGTCATGTAAAGCATGAGCTTAAAGTATAAGCTCATTCTTAACAATTACAATAGTGTTTCTTTTAAGTTGTTTAGGTTTTTTACTCGTTTGTTTTCTTAGTTCACATAAGAATGTAAGTTCCAAGTGGCAAGTAAGATGGAAGACGAGAGAAGGAGGTGGCTGACAGCTAGGAGAAGGCAGCAGACAGTTGGGAAATCCAACTGTTGTGGATTCAAGAGGATAGCCTCCCCAATGGGGCCCCCCTACAGGCTTCCTCAAGAGGCCCATCAGCGAAGGTGTGGTCAGCAGCCCCAACGCCACCTGCAGGGCAACTCTTCTGGTCAAGTACCTAGCACAGCGGGAGGCAGAGTACTCAGAGGCACAGAGAGGGATCCTGGGCAGTGGCAGCCCTGAGGAGGAGCAGGAGGAACCCATTTTCAACAGGCCAACCAGGATCTCCCAACCAGAAGACAGCAGGCAGCCCAGCAATGTGATCAGACAGCCTCTGTGTCACAAGGCTTCAAACAGCACAGATAAATGAGGACAAGAAAAGATGCCACTGCCACTGCCACCATCGCCTCCTGGATTGTCTGTCATGAGTAGCACTGGACTTGAGCAGAGGGAACGATCTGATTTACTCACTGTGGTCTCCCTTGCCCTGCCCACTGTAACCTTGAACCCCATGCACTGTGACCTCTGCCTTTCCCTTTCCTACTGTGATTGACATGTTGACAAGGGCTGTCCCAAATCAATAGAAAGGGAAAAGGTAAGATCTAGGGGAGGATTAGGGGAACCTACCAAGGACTCAGAGAAGAGGGTCAGACACTGCCAGTTGGCCACTTGGGGTAAAGCCAGTGCCAGCAATAACAGTTTATCATGCTCATTAATTTGGGATTTCAAACACAAATGAGAACTCCACCCACCCACCCCAAGTGCATGTCACTATCACTTAAAAGCAAATTCCATTGAAAATATCTTTTTCCTTTTTTTTTCTTACTATATTTGTTTATACAAAAATCTGATTTGCAAGAAAAAGTGCATGGGAGGGATTTTAGTAGTTTAATGAATTTTTAATTGAGAAATGGTTGTTTGGTAGTCACTTAAAGATGTGTCTAGGGAATTTGCTAGAAACGTTAAACAATAGGATTTTTGAGAGCTTAGCTCCTGTATTCCTAACGCCACTTCAAACAGTGCAGATAAATGCGAAAAAGGGGCCAGGCTTGGAAACCCCCCATCCCCACCCCTTAGATGAGCATCTGTGCCTATATCACCTTCCTCTTCCTGTCTTTAAGTAAATTGCAGGCTTTGTCTTGGAAATCCCCAGGGGGATGAGAGGCAGGAACCTGAAGCTGCAGCTTCTTTGTCTGTCTTCACAGTCCTGTCCCCTCCCCCAGCTCTTCCTGGACTTCGTGAGCCAGGCCTCAGCCCTTCTGGCTAACCACTTCCCATAAGCCACTACACTGATGTCAGCCTATAACCAAAGGAGCTGGCGTCCGGTCTGATGACCATCTTTACTCAGTCCTTCAGTCAGGGTGCTCCCCACCTACAGGCAGGAGGCCACACCCTATCTGCTGCCATCAGCCCCTTCCCAAGCCCACCTGTCCTACTCAGCCCTGTCTTGCCTGGCCATACCCTGTTCTGCCCCACTTGGGGGTGCTCTGTGGGTCGTTAGGGCTATATCCAGTCTTCCTGGTAAACAGAGACTCAAGAAAATCTCCAGGATCCTGCTTCTGGTCATATGGCCCCAGGGAGGACCCTAGGGCGTCTGTATAGAAGGGACTGTGAGTGAGGACCACAGCCTGCAGTCTTTCTCTGCTGGCATAGCAGGCAGATCTCCACCCTCACCCCCACCACTGTCGGCTCCTGAGTCGGCAGAATAAGCATTTTATAAATTGTACTCTAAATACATGTTTTAAACTTGTCAAAAATATATATATAAGTTCCAGTTTTGAGCTTTCAGCTTGAGGAACAAGATGCTCCTAGGAAGGGGGCACTCTGGGGACTAGGGGTGCAGCGTAAAAACCTAGTGGGACTGGCTGTTCCTTTCAACCATCTGAATCAGTTACAATGCTGCACACATTTACAGAAGTAAATTTGTTTTGTTCAAGTGTTTCTGGGTGCGTGGTCAATTTCCTGAGACCCTAAGGCAAAACAGGGTGAGTCTGTCTTTTTTTTACCCACAGTGACGCATGCCAGGAACCTGGTGGACAAAATCAAGCTTGAGTTTTAACAACAATCCGATTTGCGCTTCTCTGATACCCTGGTTTGTCCCCTTGCCTTAATTCTGTAACTTTTAAAATTCTAACTATTTGTGCATATTGTGTTATTAATGTGTGGAGGTGTGGGCATGTCACTGCAACTATGTAAAAGAGGACATTTGATTGGTTGCCATCTTCCATTGTAGGGGCAAAATTAATGCCATAGCCTATATGTAATTTATATTCTGAATTAATGATGGTCTGTATGAGAACTCGTCCTCTCGGTGCCCTTCTCCCTGCTGTCTGGGAATGACACCTGCCAGCACTTCCCTAGAGATTCAGCCTCCTGGACCCAACCTGCCTGAAAGTCTACATATCTGAGACTCAAGACCCCCCGCTTACGGTTTTTTTCCTTACTTCCCTGTGATCCCAATCCCTAATTACAGTTTTTCCTTAAAAACCCACTACCCTTGAAGCTCTAGTGTCATTCTCCTATCCTGCTGCATCAGGAAGGATGGTGATCCAAAGCTCTGAGCCCGTAATACAGGACCCTGTGTACATTGCATCGGTATCGAGACCTGGTGGTCTTTTTGGGGGTGTCTCGTGATCTGGGTAATCTCGGCATAAGAACATCACCTAAGACTAAGGGTCAAACTCAGTTCGTAAGTCTTTTGCAGGAAAGACCTTCACCCTGTGAGCTCTCTCATCAGCCCTAAATTCTGTAGTTTAAAATTTTTTTCAGGTTACCGAATACTCATAAGCATCAAGGATTTTGTTGTTGTTTGTCTTTTAAGTGGGCTTGTAGGCAGGTAAAAAATGGCTCAGTGATTAAGGGTACTTGCTGCTCCTGCTGAGGACCTAAGTTCAGTTCCTATCACCCATGACAGGATCTCTCACAGGTGCCTGTAAATCCAGCTCCATAGGAACTGTTACCTTCTTGTGGCCTCTATGGGTACCCATTCTCATGTTCACAAATATAAATACATATGCTCGCATATACATAATTAAAGCTAAAATAGAAGTAAAGATTGTAACATGGAAGAACCACATTTAATTGTCGTCTTTGTAGCAGAAACTCTATTATCACAAATTTTAAGAAATTCCCTCTTCATACATAATACAGTCAGTCTTCTTTTGCTGCACACAAGATATGGATTCCAGAATTTTCTAGAGACAGCAAATCTGTACATATTATTTAAAATACCATATTATTTGTCTTTGATCACATGTATCTTTCCATAGACTTTAGTCTCTAAATGACTCATACTGGAAGCAATGAAAAGCTATGTAATTTAACAACTGCCTCCTTTAGGGAGTAGGGACAAGAAGTAATCTGTATATGTCTGGTGCAGATGTGATTTGTTTAGAATTACTATTTTCACTATACAGTGGTTGATTTGCAGGTGTGCCTAAATAACATATTGGTTCCTCTCTGCTGCAACAGTCTAAGGAGACCATTAACACAGTGTACTATGGACACAGTCTAATCAGTGTTCAACACTGCATACCTTTATTCTGATTATTGGTACTACTTTCTGATTGCAATTATTTTTACCTTCATTTAAAAGAGGATATTCAAGTTAGGTGTGGCTGTGTATACCTGTGATTCTATCATTCATGAAGCTGGGTCAGGATAAGTACCATGAGTTGTAACTTAGCCTGGGATACATAGTGAGTGCCAAGTTACTTGGCACTCCATAATAAGTAGCTTTCTTTTTAAAAAAATCAATATCAACATGTAGAACAGTAGTAGAGTGCCTGCAGGATACATGACATCGTTGGTTCCATCCCCAGCATTGCATGCATTGCATACAATGGCCATGGTAACACATGCCTATAATACCATCACTTAAGAAATAGAGGCAAGAGGATACAAAATTCAGTATCATCCTTTGCTCCATAGTGAGTTTGAAAGTGGCCTGAGCTACATGAGACTCTGTACCGACAATAAAAAATAATGGACAGTGAGATAAATTCATGGGTAAAAGAAATGGCTACATAAGCCTGACAACTTGAGTTCAATTCATGGAACCCATGGGGGAAAAAACTTGGAGGTGATTACTATAACCTCTGCACTCCTGTGGTGAGAGAAGCTCACTAGTGTGGAGTAAGGCACAAGTGAGACCCTGTCTGCAAATCAAGGTCAAAGATAATACCGACTCCCCAAAACTGTCCTTAGACAAGATATATGCATCCACAAAAGCAAAACAACAAAACCCACTGCATCCCATTGCTTTAGAAAAGCGTATCTATGGCTCAATTTGGTACCTGAGTGGTTAAGGGTTAGGGTGAGATCCTGTTGCTAAGGGCTAGGTTGAGCCATTAACCCTCTACAAGCCAGTTAAAAAAATCAAGTTAAATAGGGCCACCGAGATGGTTCAGTGAATGAAAAAGCTGAACTTGATCTCAAGGAGCCATCATTGCCCTATTGCAACTAGCCAGGCTCTACTTCTGAAAGCTTTCACAGTGGTTAAAATTGCACTCACAGTTTCCTAGGATTAAAACCATGATACCAATGTCTCTCTGGGATTGACGGGCTGTGGCAATATGCTTAGCTTTATAAACATCTTTAAGAAATACTTTGTGAGAGAGAGGGTCTCATGTAGCACCTTCAATTACTGGTCATCCTGCTTCCACCTACAGAGTAACAGGGTTACAGCTTTGTACCAACACCTCTAGTTCAAATGGCACTGGATACGGAACCTAGAGCTCTATCCGTATTCAGCAATCACACTGCTGACCTTGTTTCTGTCCTAGACCCTAAAAATAATTTTTAAAGTTTAAAAAGACACATAATAATAGTTCATTATGCTGTACTTTATAAATATGCATCCCAGAGATATGTTTACAATATGTCAGGATTAGGTCAGTATCATTTGATATAGGTGTCAAATAATTATCACTTCAGAGTGTTAGGGACATCCAAAGATCCTTTAGGACAGTCGTTTTAAAAATAAGATGAAGTTATCATTTGTACTTTAAAATTACATTTTTATTCACTCTCTTCATGTGTGTGTCTGTGTGCATGAGCACATGTGTGCACACAGAGAGACACACATTCATATGCCACTGTGCACATGTGGAGCACAGAGCACCGTTTCTTGGAATTATCTTATTCCATTCACTGTATGGGTTCTGTGTATCATCCTCAGGTAATCAGGCATGGCAGCTGGCACCTGTGCCTGCTCAGCCATCTCACGAGCCCCAGGCTAAATTTCTATCTTTTTCATGTGGAGCCCCATCACGCAAGGAAGAAGGAAATGTTTGTAAGTATCAGGTAGAAGGAAAGTTAAGGTGTGGAACAAGTATTGTGTTTTGCATGGTTGGATTTCAAGTAGTCATTCTAAGTATGCTAAAATTGAGGCCACCACCCAGCAGCTGCAGAAAAAGGACTTTCAGCGGTTCAGGGTCATTGGGACACAAGCTGTCTCTTTTCCTGAAACTCAAGGGGCCAGCATCTCCGAGGAGGGCAGTGTAAGAGAACAAACTCCCATGTTATTAACACTAATGGCCTCTGGCAGCAGTGACTCACACTCTGACCCACCCATCACTGACCTACAGTCCACACCCAGACACAATCACTCTCAGTCAAGAGCTCATTCCCCACCAGAATGTTCCATGGGGTAACATAGGACTCAGAATCACAGTCCAACAGAGCCTGCACAAACTACTAACCCATGAACACTGTGTCACTTAGGAGCATACCACTAGTCATTTGTTCTATAACTGCATCATTCTCAAAGAAGTAAATAACCAAAATCATACTTACAAGACTCCTGCAGTGATTAATTGAATCAATTTCTCTTACATCAAGACACCCAGCATCAATCAATCAAGTTATACAATGGGTTAATGTGTGTGTGTGTGTGTGTGTGTGTGTGTGTGTGTACATGTGTGTTTGGACTTATCTGTGTGTGTCTATATGTGGGGGTGCATGAGCATTTATCCATTGCACATAGAGTTCAGGGACAACCTTAGGTGTCATTTCTCAGGCAGGAAGACAGAAGCTGTATGAATTCATTTCATTTTGATTTTTCTGAAATAAGCTCTCTCACTGGTTTAGATATGAAAAAGTAGCCAAGCTGGT
>CAJRSG010001842.1:170280-181169 GCA_907169655.1 Acomys percivali | reverse complement strand
GTGTGTGTGTGTGTGTGTGTGTGTGTGTGTGTGTGTGTGTGTGTGTGATGTCTGCGTGTATGTGCATATGTATGTGTACAGGCACATACAAGCCACATCATGCATGTAGATATCAGAAAGTACCTCAGGTGTCCTTGCCTTCCGCCTTGTTTGAAATAGGTCTTTCTGATGTTAGCCATGGCATACTTCAGGCTAACTGTCATCCATGTTTGGCCATTTGCACTCAGGTCTTCATGCTTTCTTTGTAAGCAATTTAACTACAAAATGATCACCCAAGTTCAACAGAAAGGTCTACTCTTTATATCTATAACAATCTAACATCTATCATTCCACAGCATACTCCAATTTATGAAAAAGAGAAAAACATAATCTAGTGCTGCCTAATATAGCTTAATATAACTCATATTTGTTACTTAAAAGTTTCTAGGATTCAGACTTATGAAGCATGAATAGATAACTAAAATTTAATTTAAAATGCATTTCACTTAAGTTGTCATTGAAAACCATTATAAGTTAAATGTAAAACCAATGTAATACACTATACATGTTCCCCCAATCCATAATTTCAGAGATCTGTATTAATTTCAATGCAAAATATTATGGGTAAATGGCAGAAATAAGCAATTGATGAATTTTAAATTGTATGCTGTTCTGAATAGCATTGCATTTCCATCCATCCTGCATGAATGGAATCATCGCCGTGGCTCGTGGGTTTGTTCTATTTGTGCAGTTATACTACCTTCTTCTTAGTTATTCAGTGCCAGAGTCACATTATCAGATCTACTGAAGGATGAGAGAAAGGTGGGGAGAGAGAGTTAGAGCATGAGAGTGAGAACGTAAAATCCCCAATATGCCTTTCGGAAACAAATGCCTAATGCTCTGATTTCCTTTCACTAGACCTTATTTCTTATAGATTTTAAACGTTTACTGAACCAGAAGAGTTCTGAACTAGAAGAGTTTTCTCCACCAATGAGTTTTCAGAGGGCACTCAGCTATCCCCACATATCATGCCATTCCCAAGTTACCCTCCTATCTAATGCCTGCAACATACACAGACCTGGTGCTAGAGTAGGATTGATTGAGGTAATGAGGAAACAAAAGAAAGGGAAAACGCTGACTTTCAACAGGTGCACACTGTCCTGTAATCAGAACAATGAGGAGCAGTGGTCTCTCCACGGGAGCACAACACAGAGGGACCATGGGAGCACGACACAGAGGGACCATGGGAGCACGACACAGAGTTTTGAGAATATTATAGGCAGACAAGGTTCTTGGGATGGAAGATGCTATTTGCAGGTCCCTTTTCTGTGGTCTCGGAGTTGTAATTACGAGCAGAGGTTGGCATGGTCTTGTCAGGAGGGCAGATATATGCTTCTGGGAGTAGGGAGATTCCTTACTTGATGAGACCATACCATCAGGCTCCCTTGTTAGGAGCGTCCCATATCCCAGCAGCCTACCAGTAGAATGAGCGTGGCCTTGGTTTAGGAGGCCACACCATTTCAGACTTTCTTATCAGGAGCTTCCTGAGGCTGAGCAGCATGTAGGTGTTAGGAAGATATCACAATTCCTGTCCCAGTTCTTTAGCTCACTTTAGGCTTTTGGGCCATTGGCTTTTAATTTCAGACCTTGAGAGCAAAGAGGAGAAAAAGAGTGGAATGTTCATATGGCTGCTTCCTGCTGAGGGGAGGTGAAGTTGGTTTTGTAGGGCCTAAGTGGGAATAACTCAGATCGGTGATCCTATGTCATGTACTTCTAGAGAAACCTCTATATAGTTAAAGGGCTTCAAGTGAATGATTTGGTTACAGAGTGAAACTGTCAGATTTCCTAGGGAGGTGGAGAGGAAAAGAGAGGGTTAGAAGTGGGAACCAGAGATTGTAGCCATAAGAGGTGGGTGTCCATAGATAGGGTCCCAGTAGAGGATCAGAGAAGGATTCATATTGTGTATTAAAGGGCTATGGGTATTTGACAGGGGTGAGTTGGATCAGAATGGGAGAGCAATAGTGGAATTAACAGGCTAGAAAAGAGCACTTGCTTGTTGTTCAGGATTGCAGAGAGAGTAGGGGATGGTAAGAAACTGGAATGGATATAAGACCTGGGAATGAGGCAGTCTTTATGTCAAGCTATATTTTGAAAGGAGTGTGAATCCATAATGACATGGGGGCAGAGGAAGCCCTAGAGTTCTAGACTTCAGTGGACAGATGGATCCAGCAGTTGGGTGAGGAGAACTGAAGGATTTTTAAGGGCTAGTGAAGCTGGGTACAGTGATACAGGCCTCTAATCCCAGCACTTAGGGAGGAAGAGGAAGGGAGATTGCTTTGAGTTCAAGGCCAGCCGAGTCTACAAAGCAAATCCAGGATAGCAAAGATTACACAGAGAAACCCCCATTTCAAACAAAACAAAACAAAACAAAAAAAGAGCTAGTGAATTCTGTTAAGAGGGGTAACCAGTTCTTTTATGTGGAGATTAAGGAGAGAGTTAAGAGTAGAAGCTAAAGATTGTAGTACAACAGAAGTGAAAATCATGTAAGGGGCACAATGCATGACCAGGAGAAACAGAAGAAAGGGCCTATTTTTTATGTCAATAGATAGCCATTTGTCTCTCAAGCCAGAGAGTTGCCCTAGAATTTCAGGCTATTAAGTGGAGACTAGTTACAGAAGTTATTCTCTTCTGTAACTTCTTGTTGACACTAGGGGAGCTGCTATCAGTGCCTAGGTAGGCGGAAAAGCTAGTCAAAGGTAATGGGGCATTTATCAAAAACATCTGTTTAGTTGATCCACTTGAAGAAAAACAGCAGTCATATCTGCGGGACTGGTTTACATCAGTTTCCAGCCGGGCCAGATCTCAGCAGTTTGCAATCCACAGGTGATCCCTGCATGGAGTCTGTTAGCCAGGTAAAAATCAGCTGAGACAAATACAGACTAGGGATAGAAGTTAAAATTGTATCTAAAAGACAAGCCGGAGTAGGCTCATGCCTTTGAGACCTGTAAAAAGCATGAGCATTCTTTTCTCAGTCCAGAAGACTTGATATACAGATCGGACAGGCATAATGAGAAGTTCCCTTAGGTTTATATTCAGAAGACAACCAAAGGGAAATTAAAATCTTGAGCTTGTGACTGATTAACAAGCAGTCAATGCTCTACCAGCTTATCAGAACTCTACTGATCTCATTTAAATCTCTTTTTTATAGTTTTGCAACTTGTATTTATGTACCTTAAACCTTTTTTTAAAGACACTCCAACCTTTATAACTTCCATTTACCAACCTTTCAACACTTTCTTACACTGTCAAATACTTTTTATAACTGTATTTATCAACCCTTAGACATTTTCTTAGACCCTCAAATATTTTAGATTCTCAAAACTTAAACTTTCATATCCTCAGACCTTCCATATTTTATTTAGTTATTTACTAGGAGACAGAGGCAGTTGATTACTGGGAGCATTCATCCAAGTGAAGGATTAATAAAAAGTTACACTGAAATCTGTTTACCTTTTAACATGAAGCCTGTTAGCTAGGCAAGCCTGTTTGTCTTTTTAAATCAGAGAAGAGACCTAGTGTCTAGTAGTTTTAACTAGTTAATGAATTGACTAATGAACTAACAGTGGATCTAATTGTCCTCTAGCTTTCAGCTATCATTAGTTTAACCATCAATGTGATCAGAGACCTGAGAAGGATGAACTGTAATGTAGACAAATTTATGTGTTTATTAAAATGACAGAGATGACTAGTCATATCCCAGTACCTAGACAGTTATCCCATGATCCTCCTGTGTCCTTCATGGCACCATGGGCAGAGGCAGTGTGGCCATCTGGCACAAAAGACAAGAGGCAGTTAGTTTTCTGTGGAAGTAGAACATGTGAGAAACTGATCTCACCATGTTTTCAGCAATGTGAGACAGTAACTCTCCACATGTCCAGTTTTGTCCATAGTACAGGTTGGACCTAGCAGTCGGTGAAGCATTGTGGCAGTCTTTCCCAGTGGTTAGAACATCACAATTCAGCTTTGACATCATCTGTCGTTGTGCCAAATCTCAGAGACCTCAGGGAGTTACTACTAGGATCTGTGTGGGGGAGGTCTCTGTCATAATTAGTTTAAATATATTTAATGCCTTATTAAGCAGATCTCTGAAAAGCTTGAAGGCTAGTATATCTGAGCTTAATCCTTGACTGTCTTTAGCTATCTGCTCTAAGTTACATCTTACAAATATAAAACAGAATGACTGATTAAGAAAACACCCATGATTAACTGAACTAGCACCTAACAAAACCATAAGTTTAGTTGACCATCAGTTTGTATTTTTTTTTATTCTAAAAAGTTTGTGATAGTAGCTTTTAAAGGAACTAGAACTACACATAGCATTTTAAAGAATTCTATAAGTACAACACTTTAAAAAGAATTGATTGCCACTGGGCGGTGATGGCCCCTGCCTTTAATCCCAGCACTTGGGAGGCAGAGGCAGACAGATTGCTATGAGTTCGAGGCCATCCTGGTCTACTAAGTGAGTCCAGGACAGTCAAGGCTATACAGAGAGACCCTGTCTTGAAAAGCCAAAAAAAGAATTGATTGCCAAGAGCCACTCTATTAAAGGAGCTCATTAGGCCTGTGCCTTGATGTACCCCCAGAACTGCTTCTATCCTCTGACAACCCTACCAATTGCGCACAGCTGTATATCTCTAAAATCTGGCATTGGTATTAATCTTTTTACTTTCTTCGTATTGATGAACTCTGATTGAACAAACTTCTTTCAGGATCTTATTGAAGATGTGCTACTGTTCAGAGGAATTAATCTCTGATTATGGAATTCCTGATTTGATTAAAATAATTTTAAAATGTAAATTGTTTTAGATCTTCTAAAACAACTTTAGAAAGTTTACGGCTGAAATAAATACCTTTGTGGATCTCCAGATGCCTCACTAGGGGGCAGCGTTGAAGCAGATTTGTGGCCTCAGATAAGCCTTCATTCCAGAAGGCACCACAAATCCTGGTATACACCATAAATATAGGAAAACTGGCTTAAACTTCCCATGAACCCGAGATATAATGGGGGATAACTAGAAATGTCTAAATTAAGTAAAAACTCAATGTCCAAGTATATAAAGTGTTCTGTTATAATTCCTTATACCGTGTCACCTTATGACATTTTATGTTTTCATTTTAAATTTACTTGATTTTTTTGTTTAGGATGAAAGACAGATAAAATTATTGTTTTGAACTCACTATAAAATAAGAGATAGATAGAAAATGTGTATCCAGGTCAGTCCTAATTGAAAGGACGTATATTCTTGTAACTTTTAGACCCTATTAACCTTTAGGTCTTGTCAACCTTTGTCAGTCTGAACTCACTATGAACATAGAAAAGAAATGCTTAATTTTAAAACATGCAACCTGCTGTACTTCAGAACTCATCTGTTTTTGCGATCAATTATCTTTTATTTATTTATTTATTTATTCATTCATTCATTCATTCATTGACTATGAGGTAATTTCTCCCCTCTCAGAAGTATAAGCACAGTGTTCAACAGCAGAGGGCATTGAAATTAAGATGCTTAACTTCATCCATCTTTTTTCTTGAATATGTTTGTGTGAGTGGTTTACTTTCTGTCTTTTTCTTATTTCTTATTTCCACGTAGATTCAGAAATGAGCTGACAGACCCAGGGCTCCCCATAAGCCATCTCAGATAAGCAGGGATACATTAGCTTATTGGAGATCTCTACAGAGGCCTATCTACAGACCACAGAGCCTCCTTTTATGACCCTTGCTGCAGTTTTTGGCTAGAAGCTGCTTTTACAGCCCTAGCTGTAGGAAAACAGTGGTCAGCTTAAGTTTTCCTCCTTAGCTGCAATACAGCCAGTCTCTAGAGAAGGAATCCTGGGATCCCTTCTCTCTTCCTTGTCTCTATCCTGATCAACTGCCTAAGCCATCAGCTCCAGGGCAACCCAAGAGATAAAGTGAACTGAGGCAACTCCACATCCAGCATCAGAGACCCTATTCATAACCTTCCCAGAGCCAAGACAGACATTAATAATTGATACATAACATGCTGTAATCAAAGTATAACTTTAATTTTGTATCAATATATAAATATTTGAGCAACCAAAAACTATCCATCCCACATTGGGAATAGGGTGTCATTTCTCTAAAATTGTTTATTTTCTTCACTGACAGCTGACCATCAACTTGTATCTCCCAGTTATTTTAACAACATGTAATAATTTAGTTATTTACCTTTGTTTACTTTTGAAACAAACATAGGAAGCCAAATAAAGCACATTCTGGCAATCAATCATGACCATAAGCAAGTCAAGGATATTTTAAGACTACAGTCATTCATGAGGCAACAGACACTTTAAAATCATTCATGAGGCAACTGACACTTTACCGGTCTCAAATATCTTTAACTGTCCATAATGAAATGACAACCCTTACATTGTAGCCCTTTCAGTATCAAGATCTCTAAATATAGGGGCTGTGAACTTTCCTGACCCCCATATGGCATACTATTACAGAACACAACAGTTTCCTGTATGCCTCAGTTTATAAAAAAAGGTTATCTTTTATAAGAGAAATTAACAGTGTTACTACATACCTAACTTATAATTTACAGAAGTTTCCTTTATGTCACTAGTAATCTGCACTGACTGTAAATGACATAAATGAGAGTGAAGATATAACATAATAACCGTAAATTTTAGAAGATAAAAACCAAATTTTAACATTGTATGTCTCTTTAAATGTCACAGGTTTTACTCAAGCCCGAAGATGGATTTACAATTCTATCCCCCTCTCTTTGTTTAGCCCCAGCTGGAGCTGTGGTCCCAGGGAAACACAGCTGCTTGCCCCACCAACCCGGGAGATCTGCTTGAGGCAGTCTCTCAGCAAGGAGCATGAACAGACATTGCCTCCATTTTCCAGTCTTACGGCGCTACACAGCTGGGGGGGGGGGCACGGGGAAAACGCAGGTTAAAGCCAAGTTTGGCACATTTCGTAAATCAAGGGATTATTCCAGGAAACTAAACAACAGACAACAAATATCACACTCAGACAGACACAGAAGAACGTTCCTGGGAAAGCAAAAGAAAAAACAAAAAGTTTGGTCCACCAGAGAGCTAGTTCTGCTGCTTGGAGCAAGAAACAGGACAACTGGCCAAATAAAAACAGATGAAAACTTAGTTCTCCCAGAAAACCACATGAGAACTTCTCTCGTTCTCCCAGAAAACAAGATAAGAACAGGACCCACTGTCTTGTTCTTCCAGAGACATGTGGCGAACATTTTTGGACATCTCAGACTGGGGGAATTAATATGCGCATCCGCTTAATTCCCAGGGTCCAAACCAAACAGCAGACCAGACAGACCAAATAGGAACAGGGTACCCAACAGACTCAGACGAAAGGAAACACCCAGGCAGAAAACAGATACACACAGACCAAACAACCAGCAGATACTCGACTCATACTCAGGGAAGGTGAAAAGTTCCCTTTAAAGCCTTCACTATTTGAGTAAGGGACTTCAGCATATTATCGGCCAATGCACCAGATGTTAGGGCCCAGAACATGCTGAAGAAAAACCCCAGACTCAAATAGTATGCAAACAACGAAGAGCGTTTATTCTGCAGGATTCAATATGTTGGGGTGACCATTCAGAAATGATGGTGACCCCCTGGTGAGCTTGTAGGCTCTTTTTAAAGGCTTTTAGGGGAATTCCTAATGAGGTGGGCGGGCTAGATAATCAATAGCATATTGAGATCACCACTCAGACAGGATGGCGACCCCTGGTGAGCTCCAAGGTTCTTTTTATAAGCATTTAAAATCCAAAAGGGGATTAAGTAATCATTAGGCTGGAAAGCCTGGGCAAACATGGGCTACTGTGACCTGGTTATGAGTTCATTATAAGGCAGATTTCCAGACCAGCAGTATATCTTTCTTAATTATATTAGCAGCAAGAAGCCATCTTTAAATTACCTTATCTTCCTCTGGTCAGGACATGGCTGTCTCTGGTTGCAAGCCACTATTTGCAGCACTCCCACCTCTGAAGACTGGAGGCCCAGGCCTGCTCTGAACTCACAGAAACTGAAGCCTGTTGCTAGATTTACTTAACTAAACCTCTCAACCAGCCTTGTTCTCCTTACACTGTTTAGGAGTAGCTGCTGCCTTCACCACCTTTGCGGGAGCAGCAGGTTCTGGAGGCGGCTGTCCAATCAATGGGGGCCGGGTCTTTTGTCCACTGGTTCACCTTGGGCTGCAGCGTCTCCACCAAGTCTTGGTGTCCCCGTCCCTCTGGGGCTTTGGCAGCTGTGGGTGGTCTGCAGTAGCCGGGGGCCCAGTTCGGCTGGGTGTAGGGAGCCATATTCTTCCTTGCCAGACCGTGCTGTGGCTCCACTTGAGTGGCCTAAAGCACAGAGTGGCCAGGCACGCTGCAGGTCCGCTTGAGGCCACTGGCAGAGCAACAGGGACCGGGCCAGGGCTCCAAATTTTTTTTAAAAAATTATTTTTAATTATTTAATTTTTGTACATATACATTTATATTATTACACATATATACAATAATTTATCTCCAAAATTTTTAAATATTTTTACCCTGTCTCGAAAAACCAAATATATATATATATATACATTTATTTATTTATTTATTTATTTATTAGTTCTTTGAGAATTTCATATAATGTAATTTTGATTATATTAATTCCCAACCCATTCCCATATCAGTCCTCCCACACCTATTCACCAACTTTTGAGGCCCTCTTGAAAAAAAAAAAAAAAGAGTCCAGTCCATGTTAACTGGACACTCTTAAGAATAGGACCTGCTTTGTAGAGTGTTCAGCCCACCAGGAAAAAAAGAAAAAGAAACTGACCCCAAGGTCTTAGTAGTTGTCAAATATCAATAGGTCGCCAGCTAGTGCTGGACTTTTGTGCCCACTCTCCATGCTGGGATACAAAAGGCTGTGTGTGTGTGTGTGTGTGTGTGTGATTTATCGAGACAGGCTCTCTCCATGTTAGCCTTTGTTGTCTGTGACTCACTTTCTAGACCAGGATCCACCTGCCTCTGCCTCCCAAGTGCTGGGATTAAAGGCATTCACCACCACATCAGGTTTACAAAAGGCTTTTTAATCTGTTAATTGTATCAGGTCGGTCCCACACAAATACTGGCAAGAGATGACTATTTAGAGAGCCGAATTTAGCCCAAGATAAATTGTAATTAAGTTCTGCTTAAACCTGCAACATTCTAACATCTCCACATCCAGGAAGGTCATTTAATCAACCTTTGCAGACACAGCTTAAATCAGCCATTGCAAACAGGTTTTTCCAAGAATTCTTGTTCACACTTCCTATTCCTGTTTTCTACTTCCTCCTAAGATATATACTAGAATCCTACAATCCGACAATACTAAAACCAGAAGGTCTACATTTAACACAACAAGGTTCAGAACACTTGAACTTTGGCCGGTGAGATAGCTTAGCAGGCAAACACACTTCCTGTGGAACTCTGACTAAATCCGACCCCCAAAATTCATGTAAACCTGAAAGGGAAGAACTGGCTCCACAAAGTTGTCATATGATGTCTGTCCCATGGTATATGGCATATTCATAGTCACACACGTCACATATCACACACACAAAAGCACATGCTAATAAATAATAAAATTAAAAATACATAAAGAAGAGTGCTGGCACTGCATCTGTGTCTTGATGCCTACTCCCAACCTCCTTCTCTCATCACTCCCCTGAAATAGGCACTTAGCCTACCTCTTTTTACATAGTCACCCCAAGGTGACTAAACACAGCATGAAAGCCTGGCATGTGTACCTTCGTCTTGGCTCTGGCTTTTTACTTGTTTACCTGTGCAGGTTAGCATGTTAATGTCTCAAGGTCTGTCCAAGCAAACTAATGTATTCTCCTACAAAGCTGAGGGCATTGAGGGAGTCAGGATTCCAGGATTTTCTCCTGTGTGCTGGTACTTCAGATGGGCTACCATGGCTACCTGGCATTTACATGGGCACTAGATTCACATTCTTGTCCTCGAATGCATCATAGTTTCTACCTCTTCACCCTGCCTAGCCCCTAGAGGAGGGTAATTCTGCCTACAGGTAAGATTGCACTTTGAAGCAGAAATGTAGCAATCTTATTGAGTCCTGGAAAGAGACAGTTCAATGATTAAGGGGTCTTACTGATCTTTCAGAGGATCTGAGTTTGGTTCCTAATACCCCTCTAGGCATCTCTCAACCAAAAGTAAGTGCAGCTTCAGGGAATCCAGTACCCTGTAGCCTCCAACGGCAACTGTATGCATGTGCTCATTACTCACTAAGTATCGTTCCACTAAGGAATGACGATAAAAAAAAATATTTTATTGGCTCACCTAACAAGTGAGGACTGACGCAAAGATGGGTGGGACCAAATCTTGCTCAGGACTCTTTAATTATAGATATTTCTTTCACATTGCCCAAATATATCTTTTGTTTAAAGCTGAAGCTTCTGAGGATGGATGTTGGTCACTGGATCTTGTTATTAGGATCCTTTAACCAATGGGACCACGTTGAATAAATGTCCTCTTTTTGTCTTTGTAACCCATTTCTTTAATTGACATATTGGTGATGAGCAGCTAATCCTACCTTGTTGCAGCTGCTGGTGCCTAGACTTTAATGACTTTAATCCTAAAAACTCTGGTTACACTCCTCCCAGTTGTAACTATAGATAATTATAATTTTAATCTCTTCTTGGAGCATGTTTGTTTGTGTGTGTGTGTGTGTGTGTGTGTGTGTGTGTGTGTGTGTGCTAGAAGTGTACACTCAGGGCTGGGGAATACTATACAAATGTCTTACTACTGAGTTATACCCCCATTTCTCTTTTTACTTTCACTTTACGTGTGTGTGTGTGTGTGTGTGTGTGTGTGTGT
>CAJRSG010001842.1:110543-141711 GCA_907169655.1 Acomys percivali | reverse complement strand
ACACACACACACACACACACACACACACACACACACACACACACACAGAACTGAAATGTCATTTTAGTAGATTTTTACTTTGATGAGTATGAAATGTACTTCCTATTTCTTATAATTAGTTTTTTGTTAGAACTCTATTTTGTTAGCTATTAAAATAGCTACAACAGCTTGTTTCTTAGGTCCACTCCTAGAAATATCTTTTCCCAGAGATAGTAGTTATTCTTGTTGTTGAGATGTGTTTTTTATATGCAGCAGAGGAAAGTTCCAGTATTTAAATCCATTCTGTCTCATTTATTGAGGAATTAATACTATTGATATTAAGAGATATCAACGAACAACAATTCTTAACCCCTGTACTTTTGTTGTTTTTATTGACAGTGGTGGTGGTAGTGGTTGTGTGTGTGTGTGTGTGTGTGTGTGTGTGTGTGTGTTTGTGTGCATGTGTTTCCCTTCATTTGGTTTGGTATTGCTGGTGTGAGATTATTTCCTGTGTTTTCATGGATGTGGTTAACCTCTCTGGTTTGGATTTTTCCTTCTAGCATCCCTTATTAGGTTATGTAGATAGATATTGTTTAAAATTGGCTTGGTCATGAATATGTAGCTTTCTGATGTGTAATTTTTAGAAGTTTTGATGGGCTGGCATCAGTGGTCTCTCAGGCTCTTCTGGCTTTTACATTCTTCATTGGGAACTCAGATGTAATTCTAACAGGTCCGCCTTTATATATTACTTGGCATTTTTCTCTTGTAGTTTTTAATATTCTTTCTTTGGTCTGTATGTTTAGTGTTTTGATTATTATGTGGTGAGGAGAATCTATTTTCTGGATCAATTTATTGGTGATCTGTATGCTTTTCAGATTCTTATAGGCATCTCCTGTAGGTTGGAAATATTTTTCCTTTGATTTTAAAAAACATTTCTTGGACTTAGAGCCTGAGCTATTGGTGTTCTGTTTGGGAAGTTGTCTTTTGTGCCAATGAGCCAAAGGCCTTTCCCTACTTTTTCTTCTAGTGGATTTAGTGTGTCTGGTTTTATGTTGAGATCTTTAATCTACTTGGACTTTAGTTTTGTGCAGGGTGATGAATATGGATCTATTTGCATTTTTCTACATGTAGACATCCAGTTAGACCAGCATCACTTGTTGAAGATGCTGCCTTTTTTTTTTCCCTATTGCATGGTTTTGGCTTCTTTGTCAAAAATCAAATGTCCATGGGTCTCTGGGTTTATTTCAGGGTCTTCAGTTTGATTCCAGTGATCAACCAGCCTATACCTATGACAATACCATGTGACTTTTTACATTACTGTTGCTCTACAGTACAGCTTGAGATTAGGGTTGGAGATTCCTCTTGAAGACCTTTTATTGTACAGGATTGTTTTAGCTATTTTGTTTTATTTTTCCATATGAAGTTGAGAATTGATTTTTCAAGGTCTGTGAAGAATTGTGTAGGTATTATGATAGAGATTGCATTGACACTGTAGATTGCTTTTAATAAGATCGCCATTTTTACTATGTTGATCCTTCTGATCCATAATCACGGGAGATCTTTCCATCTTCTCATATCTTGTTCAGTTTCTTTCTTCAATGACTTGAAGTTTTTTTTCATAAAAGTCTTTCCCTTGCTTGTGTCACAACCCCTCCAGTGGAGTCTGTGTGACAAATGTTACTGCACAGCCCGAGGCGATGACCCTGCCCAGGGAGAGCCTCCTGGAATGGTCTGATGTGCCTGCCAGGAGTAACTGATTGCAGCACCCCTTTTTTCTTACTCATTTCTTTTGGAATATCCTGTCTTTGTTTTTTTTTTTCCTAGCCTACTCTCATATCAGAACTTTTCAAACATAACTGTGTTGCTATGAAAATTCATAACTTGGGACTGCAGCCAAGAGTCATTCAGGCCCAGTGTTTACCACCAAGTTCCACTCCACTTGTTAAAAACAAACATGGCTAAGGATTAATCACCAGTTAATAGTTTTATTATGACTTACAAAGAAAGTGTTTTAAAAAGCTCCAGATAGTGATGCTCAGATTTAAAAAAAAAAGAAAGAAAAAAGAAAAAAAGGAGCTAAGAAAAAACTGTCTTGACACACAGATGTTTGACATAATGAGAGAACATTGACCTTTGATAAAGAGGGCACATGTGTACTGATACCAACCTAATGACTTAAGAATAGTGAATAAAGGTTGATGACAACATTATTACTTTGCATCCTGTATTTGAACTGTATGAAAAAAAATGTAACCACAAAAACACTCCCAGTTTCAAAAAAATGTGTATAAAAATCTAGCTTGCTTCCTGCAAAATCCACTCAGATTCAAACACTACCTCTAGGTTTGTTTCTGTTTGTCACTCACTTATCTTTGTCCACAGACACTTGGAGAACTCCGATTCCCAAGGACCTATACCCAGATGAGATGGTCTTTGGCAGGTGGCCCCCATTCACAGGGATTGAAGTAAGGTAAGCTTTCTCTCCTCTTTTTTATATACTTTTTTCAGGCAAAGATACGGACCTCACCAAGAGTGCTGCAGGCTCCTCAGCAAAGGAAAGGCTGAGCTAAGAAGGAGAGTAGGTAAGAATTATGGGGCATTCACAGGCCAAGAACAAGGGTATGTTCCTGGCAGTATTGAGTCATACGTTAGAAGTCAGAAGTGTTAAAACCTCAAAAAAATGTTTGGCAGAATTTTATGATTTTTTTTTTGTTGTTGTTAAATGTGAGTCCCTGGTTCCTGGAGGAAGGAAGCATAAATAGGATGATTCCTCCCTCTTAGGAATCAGATATATTATTAAAACAACTTGCATGGTAAAATGCCAGTACTCTCTGCCAAGAACTAATCAGACCAATTAGAAAAACAGGGACTGTGCAAGCTTACATTAAAGTATCTATATATGCCCCCCATCTGTGGTCCAAGGTATGGTCTATGCTGTAGCAATGCAAGTTGTGCCTATGTTCATAACTTAAACAGAGGTAACAACCAAAAATCTCATGCTTTTCTTGTTGTCAGCAGGGTCACTTTAGTCGTGACTGCACCAACGAAAAAGCAGACCTCCAGTAATGAAATTAAGCCTCCAGGGTTGTGTCCTTGGTGTAAGAAAGGAAAGCATTGGAAACATGGGTGTAAATCAAAATTTCTCAAAGATGGTACCCTCCTTACAGTTGGGGAGACAAAAATGGGATGAGGTGTAAGCCCTCAGCCCCAAAATAAAAAGAGGGCATAAAGAGGAGGAATGAAGTAACTTGAACCCTCTCACCCCTGAATTTAAATCAAGATAACACCAGGAAGAGTAGGGTTAGATGTTGCAATAGACAAAGATTATCTGCTTTCTCTTTATGAGGGAGTACAGTTGGTAGGGACAAGATTTAATGGGCCATTGCCTTGAGGCACTTTTGGTCTCATAATAGAAAAGAATTCAAACTATAAGAAAAGCCTGAAGTACTCTCAAGAGTAATTGACTCTCTGACTTCCAGGAGGAAGTAAAAATTATGATTAGGCCTTTAACAGAAACTGTACAACTATATAAAAATTGGTGTGTGGCTCAGATTCTGTTGCTTCCCTATGTTCATCTGCCTAATCCAATTTTAAAGAAGACAGAGGCTAAGAGGGGTTTGGGTCTACTGAAGTGTTAGCCTGGACTCAGGAAATAACCAAACAAAGACCTCTAATAATCACAAAGGTAGAAGGAAAAATATTTAAAGAATATTAAACTATATACAGACAAAATTTCATGGATAAATGAGGAGCCTGTTTGGATTAATCATAGGCTCCTAGCACAAGAAAAAAATACAGGCATTAGAAGAACTTGTTAAATAACAAATAGATGCAGGACCTATAGTGGAATCAAATAGTCCATGGGATACTCCCATGTTTGTTAATGAGAAAAAATGATGGAGATGGAGGTTTATATACATGTTATCTCCTATATTTAATGTATATCCCTTTAAAAAATCTGAATGTAAGCAGGATGTGGGGGTACATGCCTTTAATCCCAGCTCTAGGAGGCAGAGGTAGGCAGATCTTTATGAGTTCAAGGCCAGCCTGGTCTACAAAGTGAGTGCAGGACAGCCAAGGCTACAATGAGAAAACTTGTCTTGAAAAATAAACAAACAAATAAACAATAAACCAAGTATAGTTGATAATATTAATAAAAGAAAGAAACTACATTTTGGAGGATATTTTAAACAGCTTGTACTTAAATGAAATTCATTCAAGTGGAAAGAATCAGCATGGTGAAATCTGCTTTATAAATAAACAAGAATACTAAAGTTCACAAATATGGTATGTTTTAAGTGCAAAGAATAGGAAATGAAGCCTGAATTCTGCTCAAACATTCTCAGTATTTTGAAACTCCTTCATTTAAAAACATATGGTGGGTTTACATCTTGTTTTCTGTATAAATTGCTTATGTTAGTTTACAAAAGAATGTCTTATGACAAGCATGCTCATTTATTTCATATATTGAGAATGCTATCTTAATTAAAATAATGAAGCACAATTTTGACAGATGAAGCAGAATTTTAACAAAATGTTAACTTTGCCAAAGAAAATTATTCGAAGTATTGGAATGTTGCTTAAGCATAAGTAATGACCTATAATTGCTCAATCATACTCTTTCCTGTATAGACTGAACCTGCTAGACTGTGTTGATAATATATTTTGGAAATATCAAGAAACAAAAATTTTCTGAAAGTCAGTGATATATATGTATGTTAAATTATAATACAAGCATATGCCGGCCCATATGGATTGATGATGAAAATTGGCATCCTTTCTCCAGAAATCACGAAATAGAAAAGTCTGAATTTAAAGCAGTAAGAGAATTCTGTAATTCATTAGGTAAATGTATGTGTATGGATGGAAGATTAAATATATACATATGTAGATATATGTAGATATGCACACATATATTTGTGTGTGTGTGTGTGTGTGTGTGTATACAATTCACTAGAAGCAACAAGAAATGTTATGTCCCTAGCTTCTGATGCTAGGGATAAGACAAATGCTTTTACATTACGCACTTTATCAAAGGAGACAGTTTGTCAGTCCCTATGGCTTTTGATTATTTTGTGGCTATTTATTACTCATTGCAGTATAAAGAATCAAAATTTCCTATGTGTTTTTCATTGTATCTCTGTGTTTTTTGTTTTTTGTTTTTGTTTTTGTTTTTTTACTTTGAATGCCATGATTCATACTCTTCCATTGATACAGCCATCCTTAGGTACATACCAGGAAAAGCCCAACCTTTTAAAAAAATTTATGCCTTTATTGCTTGACTTCTTTACTTTTCTTTTAATTTTTTAATATTTTAATTTAATTAAAATATTTTTCGCCTTCTTCCCTCCAAGCTTTCACACATATTTTTGATCCCTCTCAAATTCAAAGCTTCTCATTATATTGTTATTGCATGAATATATATTTTTGAATATACACATATATTCCTGAATATAAACTTCTCAGTCTATATGTTGTTAATTGTATGTGTTTTCAGGGCTGAACATTTGGTTAAATGATCAACTAGTATTTCCTTTCCTGGAGGAAACTACTCCTCCCACTCCCTCCATTTCTAAATTTGATGTAGTCTTTTACATAGAGTTGATGCTTTATGGGTTTTTCTCATCCAAGTAGGCATATCTGTTCTTTTTGTTCTTGTTCAGCTCATATATTGACAGTCTGTTTGTGAGATGTTATGTACAGAGTATTTGATATTAGAGCAAACTCTCAGATCTCCTCACTCAAATACTTCTGACTCCTCCACAATGTTTCTTGGGACTTAGGTACAAAAGCACTTAGTAGATGTGTCCACTCAGAATGGGCTGCACAAGTCTGAATTTTGATTGGTTGGGTTTTCTGTAGTGGTCTTTGTTCCAAAGAAAATTTCTTTGATATAGGATGAGGAGTACACTTATTAGAGGGTATGATGATGAATCTTTAGATTATTGTTAGGGATTATACTGGTTTAGTAAAACAGTGGTTGTCAATCCTCCTTCAATATCCATGACATCACTACACTGAATATTTTGCTAAGTTTTCAGTACCAGTCATGTTTTCCCTCTTGATAAGCAGGTTTTCATCCAATTAGAGAGCTGTTGGTTACTGCCAAAATATACATAGTACTAATGCTTCTTGTATATACAAAATTATCATACTTCAATCCCTGCTGGTAATTTATGTGGTTATGGGCATCAAAGCAGGGTGAGGCTGTTGGTTTCCTCTTTCTTAAGGAAATTTATATGCTATGTTTGGGTACAATGAAAGATAGTCTTCAGAAAAGATGCATTCACGCCACTTCCAGCTCATAGGACTGTTTCCAAAGTACATGCTTTCTTCTGCAACAAGGACTTACCTTCCACATTTGGGGATAATCAAGTGCAACAGCAATAATCTGTATGTTTGGCGATTCCTTTGGAAAGACTTGACTAACAACTCAAAAGAGGGCTTCTCATGTCTGTTATTGAGGATTTGGTTAAGTGGCCTTTGTCTTGTGGCATTGTCATTCCATATCTGAAAATATTATTAGACCTCTGTATTTATATTTATGCACAGAACCACTTGTGTATAAATGCTCTTTTCGTGTGTATACAGATTTATATTTATACGTAAGTATAAATAAATATTTTATGCATATATTCTTTAAAAGATAATTAACATTAAAATTCATTACAGCTCCTTAGATACTCTCATTGTTATTTTATTCACTTCCATCCTTTTTCTGTATATGCCCCTCTCCCAAATAACTAAAGAGTGTCAATTTTCCCATTTCTCCTCTCAGATTACTTGTACCATGGTCTTTCCCTTACTCTCCTCCTACTCCCTTCTTTATTTGCCTCCCTATTAGTACCTAAAAAGTCCTGACTTCTCATTTCCTGGATTAGATTACTTCTACTTGTTACTGCCCCCTCTTATTGCTCCACAAATATCCTGTCTCAAAAATGACCCCGTTTCATTTTCTGGTTTCTAGAGTTAACCTAGTTATGCAGTCATATCTGAAGATTTGGAGAGGAGCCAGGGGCTCTCAATAAGAAAGAACAAATAAATTTTGTATCTGAGTCTGGGTTGCATTGCACCAAGGACTCTGTAATAATTAAGCACCTTACAGAGGAGTAGTGTACTGAAAGTAGAGGTTAAGCTAAGTGTTCTAAGTGTTAATCTATCATTAGAACGAGAAAAAAATTTCCAGGTAATGTAAGTATCTAAACCTTTAGCAGTTCAAAGAACCTTCTCGAGAAAAGACACACATTAGTGACTAAACACATAGCAATGTCTTCTTTGTGCAAATAATCTTCTCCTGTAGCAAGAACTAAGTCCCATTCACATCACTTTTGAAGGTGTTATCATCATCTCTGAAGTTGTTTTAATCAGAGGATCAGACGTTCCACTCTATTTGAAGTATGCTGGGGGGGAGGCATTATTTGATTAACCGCTTATTTCATTAATTGAAAAGCAAAAGCAGTGAATAAAATTAAGACACCAACGATATAACTTTGGCAAGATGTTCTTGCAAAAAATACTGAAAATGAGGCTGCAGCTAGAGTAAGAATTTAATTTTAGAAAGGTTTTGTTTGTAGTTTTTAAATTAACATTTATGTTTTGCATATACAAAAGAAATTTTATACATTTCTATGAGGAAAGACCATGCACACTGCTCAAACCCAGGCCCCTGTACTCACTGTATTCTCCCACACTGACTAATCTCTCTTATTTTTTCCATTTTGTGTTCAGGTCACTTTTACAAATCTTACCATACAAAAGCAGAAGGACTAATTCTTTGTGTTGGCTTGCTCTACTTTCCATAAGATTTTGTAGTGGTATTCATGTTTCACAGATGGCTTTCAAAGTACGTAATATCCTGCTGTGTTGTACAATAGTTTCCTCTGCACTGAAACTTCTCTATGTGGGGTTGGGGGACTGCTGAGACTGTGGAAGAAAACAAGCTTCCCATGTCTGGGAAGCCTCAAAGTTGCAAGACTCAGAAGATCAGCCTCAGGGCTATTAAAGCAGAAAACAGCTTCTGGATGAGCAGACTGAAATGTCTATTCTTGGGACTGTGAAGTTTCTTTCAAATCATATAGTAAGCTTGGGGTTGTGGGTTTCGTGTGTATTTACCAGTGCTGGAATGTTCTTTTAGTGTTACAGCTTTGTTGAGTCATCCTTGTGCCTATAAATATCCATCTGTTAGTGATCACAATAGAAACTTACTGGTTCACCAAACTTCTTCAAAAGTAAACTTTTATTATGAGTGCCTTGTCGGGCATGAGTAAGTATGTTTGTGTGTGTGTGTGTGTGTGTGTGTGTGTGTGTGTGTGTGTGTATGTTCTGCAATTCTTCAGTATCCAGAAAAGTTTCTTATCAAGTACATTGTGTTCACATATCATATTTCCCATTATCAATCATACATTGGCAACATTTCGTTCCATTCTTAGGGACTGTCATTGCCCATTGATAAAATTATTGTATAAGAGATTTGTGTTATAATATGCATGACTGTGATTCATCATCAATCTTTATGGGAGTATTGTAAGGATGTTTAAAAAACAGAGATATATGAGGCACCTATCATAATTTTATAATTTATTAATGACACGCAAATAATATCCTACTTTCCAGTTTTCATAATATGAAGGAAATAATGTTTGGAAAATGAAATAATGATAGAAAATCCTTGAATTCATAACCTCATTTTCAAGTTAATAATCATGGACTAAAATTCTCCTTTAGAACCTTGTATGTATAGAAGACAAAAACCTAAACATCTCTATGTAGTTGAACAATGCTAATATTCTCATATGCATGCAACAAAGTACCTAATTAATTCAACCTATAGTTAGTGAGAAGAATTAGCAAATTCAAGACTGATAAGATGGCTTAGCAGGAAAAGGTGCTTGATATAAAGCTTGACATCCAGGGTTTGAGCCCTAAAATTCACATGGTGTAAGAGGAGAACCAGCACCCACAAGGTGTTTTCTAACCTCCACATGTACACCATGGCAAATACATACCACATTCATACACAGACATGCGCAAACACATACACACTCACAAACATGAGTAAAATATAATTAAAAAGTAAGAAAACCGACTAGAGAAAAAGAATTTGTTAAATGAAGTTTGAGACAAGTTTAATAACCATTAACACATACCAATTTGATAGCAGCATGTGTTAAAACATGGCATGTATCACGATTAAATATTTGACCATCTATCATTAATCAATAAATTAAAACTTATTACTACATATGTATTGTTATAATCGTATGAAAAATATATGTGTTCTAAGCAGAATCTTGAAACTGAAGTTAATATTCATTACCCTTTTGAGACTTTAATCTATTTGTATTTACTATATCAATATATCACTATATAGATATATGTGGGAACATAAGGCATATGGTAAAGTTATATAATTATTTGTTTTTACATTGTGATATTCTACATGGTGTATTTTAAATAGTCATAGAATACTATTAAAATGTAAATAAGATGATTATTTCAGCATCAGCTTTGATTTTCTCATCATTGTCAAAAGACACCAAAAATGAAAAAAAATCTGTTCTGCAAATGAATACTATAACATAGTAAGTCAAATATTACAATATGTTACATCTAGGCTAATCAAATTTTTGCTCTGTCCAATACAATATGGAAAATGATGGAAAATTCTAAAATACTCTTTAAAGCCAAGAAAGATACAGTGGCAGAATATAAATTTTTCAAATAAATGAATGTGGCAGAACATAAACAGGGATTCTTTCTGGTTACCTGGATACTAGCACTAAGGAATAACATACAGCTCTTCTTGGATTCACAATCAGAATAATAGATGCTGTTCTTTCTGTAAACACAGCTTATCAATAGATAACTTTTGCTTCCTATGCAGTAATCATGATTTCTGAGGCTAGTGTCAGTATTGTACCAACTTAACTAGAAACGACAGTTAAGTTATGATTACAGATTAAATATATGCATTGCTAGTTTCCCACTGGGCTTTGGTTTGTGAAAGTCCTAATTAAATGGAGTCCATTTGACTCTCAGGTGGCAAAAGAACATCAGGAATCCTTAAGGAAATAACCTGAAGAGGAAGTTTTCTCTTGGCTGATTATGTCACAAAAGCAGGGTAAATAGAAGCCATATTCTTCCATCCTCCACTGTTTTTAAACATAGTCATAAAAGTATCTTGTGTACATCAGCATATCTTGGTCCTATCAATAAAAGACAGATTATTGTGATACCATATTTAAGACTGGAAGTCTGGAGAGAGGAAGAAGGGAAGATGATGTAATTATGATCTCAAAGTATAAATAAAATAATTCAAATATTTTTAGATATATGTCTTACTAACATAAATGGCTAGAAAATATATTTACTCTACAAATAAGAAGGCATAATATGTTCTAGTAATAAACATAGATTATGGCAAATAGAGGGGCCATCTATGTTACACTGAACAACTTAAATGTATTATGAGTAATTAAATAAAAATGGCAAACTTATTTTTAATATCTGATTTATCAGTGATTACTCAGCATAAAAATTACAGCACATACTAATATTGTAACATTCAATATTCCTAAATTATAAAATACACAAGTTAGCATGGAATAGACAGGTCATAAAGAAAACACAAACAACACCATATATAATGATTCAAAGTTCAAAAGTAGCATTTCTGCCAAGAAAGCAGGTAGGACAAACTGCTGATCTTCACCTCTCCTTCCATTCCTTGAAATCTAATTCTGTAGTTTCAACCTTAACTCTGAAGCATAACACTTGTGGCAGCTTCCCCCCACCCCCCACTTCATTTCTGGTAGATCCCACAGATCCTCTCCACAAATCCCCTCTGATTTCCTTGCTTTATCCCACATATAACTCTAGGAGGCACTCCCTGAGAGCCCATAAACCACACTGGACAGGGAGGCAAGTGGGTTCATTTCAGATCTTGACCTCTCTTTCTGCTCTTCAAAAATACCCCACTCTCATTTCCTGCTCTGCAGCAGAGCATAAGCTGCAGCATCCCTTCCATCTTGAATGCATCTCCAGTTTACCACACAGACCTTCTCCTCCAAACTTCCTTCTCTCAGCTCATTATTTTGTCCCACCTCCCAACTCTAGCAGCCACTCCCTGGGAACACACAGGCTACCACGGGCAGGGAAACAGGCTAACTGCAGATCTTCGTCTCTCCCTCCATTCGTCCAAGTCCAATCCCTCAATCTCGACCCCAACTTTGTAGCAGACTTTTGGCTTTGGCCCCTCCTCACTCTTTGCCCCTAATTTGAGGGGACTAACTTAGAAGATCGTGGTAGATCAGCACACTTTCCTCACTCTTGTGGAGACATTCCACCATCTGCATCCCATAATCATTTCAAAGTCTCTGGTCCCTACACCTATAAAGATTACTGGGAACCCCCAGTGCCCACACTTACAAGGAGACTTGAAGATTTTCCTACAGCCAACACACATCTACCATATTCTCAGAAAAATAGAAGTGAAATCCACACACCCCAAAACCTCAGATTTCAATGGCTAGAATTTCAATTTTCCCAATCCTGGATACATTAAACACCAGCAGAAAAACATAATCAATGATGACCAGGACATTTTTCCCAGTAGAGCCCTGCAACACTACCACACCAGGGCCTAAATATACAAACATCATTGAAACAGAAAATAAAAGTTCCTTAGAAGCCTTTATGCACAGGATATAACTCATTAAAGAGGAAATTAGTAAAGCCCTTAAAGAAATCCGTGAAAGCACAAACAGTGGAAGAAAATTAACCAAACCATAAGGACCCAAAAGTGGAAGTATAATAAAGAAAACCCAAATTGAGTTATAGCTGGAAATAAATAATTTAGGAATTCAAACAGGAAACACAGAAGCATGCTTTACAAATAGAATAAAGAAAAGATAGAACACAAATTATCAGACATTAAAGAAATGATAGAATAAATGGATACATTTGTCAAAGAAAACATTATGTCTAAGAAACTCCTATAACACAATAACCAGGAAATCTTGGACAGTATTTAAAGAACAAATCTAAGAATATTAGGGATATTATTCTGTGTCAAAAGCATAGAAAATATTTTCCACAAAATCATAAAATTTCTCTAAATTAAAGTAGTCAATACTTATCAAGGTAGACAAACCATACAGATTATCAAATAAACTGTACCAGAAAATAAATTTCCTTCAGTACATAATAATCAAAAGAGTAAATGTACAGAACAAAACTAAATATTAAAAATTGCAAGATAAAAAGCTAAGTAACATATAGATGCAGACCAATTAAAATTATACTTGACTTCACAATGGAGACTCTAAAAGACGGAAATGCCTGTACAGACAATCTGTAAATTATAAGAGACAAGAAATGCTAGCCCATACTACTTTACCCAACAAAATTTCCATTCATGACAAATGGAAAAAATGACATTTCATGATAGTACCCAATTGAAGCAATGTTTATCTACAAATCTAGCCCTACAAAAAGTTCTGGAAGGAAAACCCAAAGTAAAGAGGTAAACTTAGAAAATAAATAATCCCAGACTACCAAAAATCCAAAGAAGTAAAGCAAACACTTCTGTCTTACACACACACATACACTCGCACACACAAATAAACAAACAATAAAGTAACAGTTATCAACACTCATTGTTTATTGGTGTCTTGCAACATCAGTGGCCTCAACTGTCTAATAAAAAGTCACAGATTAACAGAATGGCTTCAAAAACAGGATCCATACTTCCTCTTCATAAAAGAAACACAATTTACAACCAAGAGTAGGTATCACCTCAGTGTAAAGGGGTATAAAACGATATTTCAAGACAATGGACCCAAGAAACAAGCTGGTATAGCAACATCAGAGAAAGCAGACATCTAACAAAAGGGAATGAGAAGAGATAGGGAAAGACACCACATATTTACCAAAGGAAAAAGCCATCCATATGACATTTTAATCATTAACCTTTATGTTCCAAAGACAAGCACACGCACGTTTGTAAAAGAAAAACTTCTACAGCTTGAATAACAAATTGATTCTCACACAGTGATATTGAAAGACTTCAATACCCTACTCTTGCCAATAGAAAGGTCATTCAGACAAAAACTAAACAGAAAAATGCTGGAGCTAGATGAAGGTATAAGCCAAACGGTAGTTTCAGTTATTTAGACAACCTCACGAAACACAAAAGAATATACTTTTGTCTTAGCTGGAAGGGTCAAAAGATCCGCAACGACACCAATGGAGCCATCAAATCTGGCTGGAGGAGGATGCTGCAAAGACAGGTGTACCAACTAAGGACCATGCATGGTGAGGAGATAGACACTCTGGTCAGATGTAATAGATAGGCAGCACAGTCTCCTTGTATTTTATCATATCACCATGGACTAAACTTGGACTTTAACAACAAGAGAAACAACAGAAAACCTACACTCTCATGGAAACTAACCATCCTCCCTAGTCAATGACAACTAGGTCATGGAAGAAATGAAAAAAAAGAAATTAAAGACTCCCTGAAATTCAATGAAAATGAAGGCATAAAATACCCAAATTTATGGGACACAATGAAAACAATGCTGAAAGGAAATTTCATAGCATAGGCGAAATTTCATGCCTTCATTTAAAAAATTGGAGAATTGCATACTATCAACTTAACAGCACACCTGAAAGCTGTAGAACAAAAAGAAGTAAACATACCTGAAAGGAGGAGACAGAATGATATAATCAATCTCTGGATTGGAATTGAAAACATAGAAACAAAGAAAACTATACAAAGAATCAAGGAAACCAAGAGCAGATTCTTTGAAAAAAATCAACAAGATAGACAAACTCTTAGCCAAACTAACTAAAAGGCAGAGTTACAACATTTAAATTTTTAAAATTCAGAAATGAAAAGGGGAACATAACAACAGAAACTGAGGACATCCAAAGAATCATTACATCTTATTATAAAAACCTGTATTCTGCATAATTGGAAAATCTAAAGAAAATGAATGATTTTCTTGAAATATTTGACTTATGAAGGCTAAATTATGATCTCATCAATTTAAATAAGCCTATATCTCCCAATGAAGTAGAAGAAATCATTGAAAGTCTCGCAACCAAACAAAGCTTATGGCCAGATGGTTTCACCAAATAATTTTACCATACCTTCAAAGAAGAGTTAATATCAACATTTCTCAAACTTTCCCACAAAATATACACATACGTTACATTGCCAAACTCAGTCTATAAGGCCACAGTCCCCTATACCTAAACCACACAAGGACGCAACAAAGAAAGAGTATTACAGACCAGTTTCTACTATGAACACTGATGCAAAAATATGCAATAAAATACTCGCAACTGAATCCAAGAACACATCAGCAACATCATCTACTATGATCAAATAAACTTTACCCCAGGCATTCAAAGAGTTTCAATATATAAACATTCACCAAGTAACCCACCATATAAACAAAGTAAAAAAATAAACATTTCATGAGATGCTGAAAAATCTTTTGACAAAATCCAATGCCCTTTAATATTGAGAAATTGGAAAGATCAGGGAAACAAAAAGCATATCTAAGCACAATAAAGAAAATACACAGCAAGCAATAGTGAACATCAATTAAATTGAAAGAGACTTAAAGTTATCACACTAAAAACGGGACAATTCTAGGTTGCCACTCTCTATATCTCTTCAGTAAAGTACTTAAAATTCTAGCTAGAGCTATAAGACAACTAACGGAGATCAAGGGGATACAAATAGGAAATGAAGAAGTCAAACTATCACTATTACTTCTTCCTTTCAAATTTGTATCCCCTTGATATCCTTTAACTGTGTTATTGCTCTAGCTATGACTTCAAGTAGTATATTGAAGATAAACGGAGAGAGTGGATAGTCTTGTCTTTTCCCTGATTTCAGTGGAATTGATTGATGTTTCTCTCCATTTAGTTTGATGGTGGCTATATGCTTGCTGTATATTGCCTTTGCCTTTATTATGTTTAGGTATGTGCCTTGTATCCTGATAATCTCTAGGCCTTTTAACATGAATGGGTGTTGGATTTTGTTGAATGCTTTTTTGGCATCTAAGGAGATGAGCATGTGGTTTTTTTCTTTCTGTATCTTGATATAATGAATTATACTTGATGGATTTCTGTATGTTGAAACATCCCTGCATGCCTGGGATAAAGCTTACTTTGTCATGGTGGATGATAGTTTTGATGTGTTCTTGAATTTGGTTTGCGAGTATTTCGTTGAGTATTTTTGCATCAATGTTAATCAGAGAAATTGGTCTGAAATTCTCTTTCTTTGTTAAGTCTTTCTGTGGTTTATATATCAAGGTGACTATGGCCACATAGAATGATTTTGGTAATGTTTCTTCTGTTTCTATTTTATGGAATAGTTTGAAGAGAATTGAGATTAGCTCTTCTCTGAAGGTTCGGTAGAATTCTGTGCTGAATCCATCTGGTTCAGGGCTTTTTTGTTGTTGTTGTTGTTTGGAGACTTTTGATGACTGCCTCAATTTCCTTAGGTATAAAAAGACTATTCAATTTATTTACTTGAGCTTGATTTAATTTTGGTAGTTGGTAGCTATCAAGAAAATTGTCCATTTTGAGTAGGTTTTCAAATTTTGTGGCATATAGGCTTTTGAAGTAAGACCTGATGATTCTTTGGATTTCCTCAGTGTCTGTTGTTATATCTCCCTTTTTGTTTCTCATTTTGTTGATTTGAATACTCTCCCTCTGTCTTTTAGGTAGTTTGGCTAAAGAGTTGTCAATCTTGTTGATTTTCTCAAAGAATCAGCTCTTGGTTTCATTGATTCTTTGAATTGTTTTCTTTTTTTCTAATTTACTTATATCAGCTCTGTGTTTGGTGATTTCCAGCCTTTTACTCCTCTTGGGTGTGTCTGCTTCTTTTTGTTCTAAAACTTGTAGATGTGCTGTTAAGTTGCTAGTATGGGATCTTTCCAGTTTCTTTCTAAGGGCACTTAGTGCTATGAGCTTACCTCTTAGCACTGCTTTTATTGTGTCCCATTAATTTGGGTATGTTGTGTCTTCAGTTTCATTGAATTCTAGGAAGTTTTTATTTTCTCTTTTTATTTCATCCCTTACCCAGATGTCATTGAGTAGAGAGTTGTTCAGTTTCCATGAGTTTGTAGGCTTTCAGTTGTTTCTTTTGTTGTTGAGTTCCAGCTTTGATCCCTGGTGGTCTGATAAGATGCAAGGGATTATTTCAATTTTCTTGTATCTGTTGAGTTTTTTTTGTGACCAAGTATTTGGTCAATTTAGGAAAAAGTTCACTGAGGTGCTGAAAAGAGGGTGTATCTTTTGTGTTTGGATGAAATGTTCTGTAGATATCAGTAAGGTCCATTTGGTTCATGATGTCTATTAGGTTCCTTGTTTCTCCATTTAGTTTCCGTTTTGATGTTCTGTTTGCATGACTTATGTCCAAGCACTTCTAACTTTCATAGTCTCCATTGAGAAGTCAGGTGTAATTCCGATGGGATTGCCTTTATGTGACTTGACCTTTTTCCTCTTACAGTTTTTAATATTTTTCTTTGTTCTGTACATTTAATGTTTTGAATATTGTGTGGCAGGAGGATTGTCTTTTCTGGTTGAATTTATTTGGAGTTCTGTAGGCTTCTTGTATATTTATGGACATTTCTTTCTTTAGGTTGGAGAAGTTTTCTTCTATGATTTTGTTGAAAATGTTTTCTGGGCCTTGGAGCTTGGACTTTCCTCCTTCTTCTATTCTTATTATTCTTAGATTCAGTCTTTTTATAGTGTCCCAGATTTCTTAGATGTTTTGTGTCAGGAACTTTTTAGTTTTAATGTTTTTTTTTTTTGATGATGTATCAACAACTTTGATCATATCTTCCACACTTGAGATTCTATCTTCCATCTCTTGTATTTGGTTGGCATGGCTTGTGTCTGTCCTTCCTGTTCTTTTCCTTATGTTTTCCAACTCTAAGACTGCCTTAGTTTGTGTTTTCTTTCTTGCTTCTAATTCCCTCTTTAGGTCTTAAATAGTCTTATTCATTTCTTTTTCCCATTTGATTGAAGTTTCCTGTAGTTCTTTATAGGACTTATTCAATTCCTTCATCTGTTTAAATGTATTTTCCTGTGTTTCTTTGAGTGACTTATTTCCTCTTTCAATGTGTCTATCATTTTCATCACCTCATTTTTAAAGTTTTCTCTTTGCACGTCATGGGTGTTCATATCTCTAGGGTTTTCTGTGGTAGGATCACTGGTTTCTGGTGTTGTTACATGTTTCTGAATTTTGTTGCTAGTCTTCTTGTGCTGTTCTCTAGGCATCTGGTTGTCTCTGGTTTTAGCAGGCCTAGAGGTTCCTCCAATCTGGTCACTGTCTGTGTCCCATGTTGGCCAGACAGGTTGGAGCAAGTAAAAAGAGCTCCAATCCTACATTTGTTTTCTAGGGCTCCCCTGAGGCCTTCTCAGGATGCTTGGAGGTGAGTGTTACAGCCTGCACCCAACTCAACTCAGCTGGGTTACCTGACTGTATTCTAGTTGGGTCTGGCAGGAGAGGAGTGGGCTGATAGATTTTCAAGCCCAGAGTTGCTGAGGTACCCTACAGTCCTTTTCAAGATGGCAGGGCTGTGTCTGTCTGCTATGTTCCAGATGTACTATTCAGTAAGCCTCTGGCTGGCAGATAGAGATTGGAGCTCAGTGTTGTTTGCGAAGCAGTAGCTAATGTTGTGTGTGGCCTGCACAGGTCTCTACTCCACGACCTAGGTGGATCAGGCCAATAGGCTGTAGATGGGCAGGGTGAAATCAGAGCCAGACACTGCTGGCAGGATAGCAGCTAACAGGATTGTGGCCAGAGTAGGTCTCTGCTCAGCCTGTTTGGTTTGTCTGAGCAGTATGCTTCAGGCAAGTGGGTGGAGACAGACCAGGGCCCGAAGTTACTGGTAGGATGGTGGACTATGATGCCTGGATTCATCTTTGCCATCCACAGGCCCTCTTGAGATGTCAGGCCTATCCTTATCTGCTCTGTGGGCCAGCTAGGCTAGGCCATCAAGCAGCTAGGGGCCTCACAAGGGTTAGAATTCAAAGATGTTTGGGTGACCACACACTCTTTCTCAGGAGGCAGCTAATATGGATTGTGTCTGGTGCCAGGATTCAGTACTGCCTGGCCACCATTCCATGTTCAGGATCTGGCAAGCAATAGACTAACAGTGAGAGCACTAAGCTGCACGCACTTTTCTTCTGTCTCAGATCCCGTAAGCAGTGGACTGGCAATGAGAGCCCTATGTTGCATGAATAACCCACAGACCTTCTGTGCGAGATCTGGCTAGAAGTAGATGGGTGGTGAGGGCCGTTAGCTGCACAAATAACCCACAGTCCTTCCAAGGATAGTGATTAATGTGGGATGTTCCCTGAGATTTTTTTGTGGGTTAGTTGCGTGGACAGGGAATGGACTCACCTGTGCCCCCACATAATGTGGATCCCTTTCACATGGGAATCAGCGCTCTGGTGTTTTGTAGCTTTTGGTTTGGTCTTTAAATCATTGTGCATTTCTGGTTTTCCTGCTAATCAGATGCAGTATGCAATTGGTGCTGCCAACTTGGATCAGTCGCTGAGCCCCATTACTTAAATGGGTTATTTGGTTTGGTGGTGTTTAATAATTTTGAGCTATTATATATTTTGGGTATTAGACCTTTGTCAGATATAGGGTTGATGAAGATCTTGTAGGCAGTCATTTTGTGCTGTTGACAGTGTCTTCTGTCTTACAGAAGCTTCTCAGCCTCATGAGGTCCCATTTATTAATTGTTGACCTTAGAGCTTGGGCTGTTGAAGTTTTGTTCAGGAAGTTGTCTCCTGGGCCAATGAGTTCCAGGCTCCTCCCCACTTTTTCTTCTAACAGATTTATTGTCTCTGCTTTTATGTTGAGGTCTTTAATCTACTTGGACTTATGTTTTGTGCATGGTGATACATATGGATGTACTTATATTTTTCTACATGTAGACATCCAGTTAGACCAGCACCATTTGTTGAAGATGCAATCCTTTTTCCATTGAATAGATTTGGCTCCTTTGTCAAAAATGAAGTGACCATATGTGTGTGGATTTATTTCTTGGTCTTTGGTTCGATTTTGTTGCTCAACCATCCTATTGCTATGCCAATATCATGCGGTTTTAATTACTGTTGCTCTATAGTTCAGCTTGAGATCAGGTACAGAGATTCCTTCAGAGGATCTTTTACTATACAGGATTGTTTCAGCTATTCTGTTTTTTTTCCCATATGAAGTTGAGAATTGATCTTTGAATGTCTTTTTAAAAGTGTGTAGGTATTTTGATAGGGATTTTACTGACTCTGTAAATTGTTTTTCTAAGATGGCAATTTATACTATGTTAATTCTTCAGATCCATGAACAAGGGAGATCTTTCCATCATCTGATGTCATCTTCAATCTCCTTCTTCAGAGATGGGAAGTTTTATCAAATAGGTCTTTTACTTGCTTGGTTAAAGTTGGTCCTAGATACTTTATATTGCTTGTGGCTATTGAGAAGGGTATAGCTTCCCTAATTTCTTTCTTAGCATGATTGTCATTTGTATACAGAAATTCTACTGACATTTTTGAGTTAATTTTGTATCCATCCAAATTTAAATCAAGATCAGATAAACCTGTTAAATAGTCCATGTTTGAAATTTACAACCCACTTCCTGACATGGATTCTCATTGTCTCTCACAAAGAACACTGGTATTTATTGGAGAGATTGTGCTTTTAGGTTTTGTTACACATTTTGTTGTTGTTTTGGTTGTTTATTGTGATCCTCATGCCACAGTATTCTTATTAGTGTGTTATAGAAGTGTGCCTCTGTGTTAGCTTGTTGCATATGTTTTCAGTCAAGGACCTTGCTGGGAGTGACCTGAAACAATGGAGGTAACTAACTAGTATATTTTAGGCCAGGAGTATCAGGGGATCTACCCTGAGGAGCTCTTTCTCTATAACACTAGTCTATAAGGGCTTGCCCTTCTGGGAAAAGAATGGCAGGAAAAAAATCTCCTCTCTAATGAGGAACTTTGATTATTGAAACCCCCTGAGATGACAGACTGCATGATTCTCACTATGACCTAACTTCATATCTGTTCCCCTTATGAGAACCAATGGAGATCATCCTGACACAGATTTTCCTCTTGACTCTTAGAGTCTGTCTGAATTTCCTGTGACAAATCATTCATTCTCAACATCCAGGTAAGTTTTCAAGAATGCTCCTCTAGAATCCAAGCAGATAACAGCATATCAGTAAATGCTGTGGCAGTTAGAACAGGCGATTTTATCTGAATTCATTGTGGGAAGCATTGATACAAGATTTCGTTAATACGATAAGGTATAAAACTCTCCATACTCCCATATTGCTCCCTTCAGTGTTCTGTCATTATATGTTTGCTCCTATTTCTCTCTGAGCAGAGATTTGACATTTCTCAAACATGATGACTCTTGTATGACGCTTCCCACAAAGATCTAACAACTACTATGCCAGTCATGGAACCTACAATAAAACAAAATTAATGATGCCACCAAAGTATAACGTGGTCAACCAGTGAGTTTATTGGGATTACTTAAATAAGTATAGGTAAGGAGAAACTTACAGAGCAGTAAGACTCATATGCCTCTGTACCACCAAAAGCTCATTCCTGCACTGATGATAACTCAGGAGAACCCCGTCCCTGGCAGGGCTCTCTGTATGACCATGGGCTGTAAGGTCACCGACCTCTGTCAATCTCATTTTCCTCTAGGCAGTTCTGATAGTCAGAGTCTCCTCCCATAGAATAATTTAAGTTTAATGATCCTGTCCTTTCTGGAGGGACTGAGTGTTTCAATTCAGTGGACATGACATAACTATATAAAAGGCTGTTAAAACCTGTCCTGATTACATTCTTGTGTGTGTGTGTGTGTGTGTTAGTGTGTGTGTATGAGTGTGTTCTTGTGTGTGTTTGTGTTTGTGTGTGTATGTGTTATACGTGCACATGAATATGAAGAACAAATATCAATGACAGGTATTATTTTTAGGAGATATCTGCTTTTTAAAACTATATTTTTTTGATTTATTATTCCTTATAATTATGTGAATGCCTGTGTGTATGTATGTGTGTGTTTGTTTGTATGTGTGTGTGTGTATTGCATATATGCACACATGGGTATAAGTGTCCCTACAGATCAGACACATTGTAGTTGGAGTTACAAAAGCTATAAGCCACCATGGTTGCTGGGAACTAAAGTCTGACATTCTGCCAGAGAAATATGGACTCTTCATCTTGAGATGTTCTCCAGGCCCTTTATTTTGTTTCTCTAAACTAAAGGGTTTTTTTTGGCTGGGTACTTATTTATATTATATTTTAGATAATTTCCCTGGCAAGTAAGATACAAGAATCTGCCTGTCTCTCTCTGTCTACTATCAAAATTACATGTATACTATAAAAAAAACCCACATAGTTTCTTAATATCAAACTTATGTCCTCATGTTTCCAAGGCAAGCACTTTCCCAACTGAAATAAGACATCACTCCAGTCTCCATTTAGCCTTTCCCACATTTGTTATGTGATGTGATGTGACATGATGTGATGTATGTATGTGTGTGTTTGAGTGTGTGTGTGAGAGAGAGAGAGACAGAGAGATAGAGGACAGAGATAGAGAGATAGAGACAGAGACAGAGACAGAGAAACACAGAGAGAGACAGAGATCATGAAAACTTAATGGTTTTCTATTTAATTCATTAAGGAAAAGCCTCTCAGTCAAATGTAGAGCTCATCTATGGCTAGTCTCGGTATCCCCTTGGCTTTGAGGATCTCCTGTTTTGTCTTCCTATGTTAAGATTACATATGGGACTATGTGCCCAGATAGCTTTTCCATGAATTCTAATGTTTTGAACTCTGGTCTCTATGTTTGTATGGTGTGTTCTTACATCAATGGATGATCTTCACAGCCCACATTTAATTATATTTTAATACTCATCTGGACCAAAGTTTTGTGAACTATAATAAATGCTAAGATTAATAAATGACAAATTTAATTCACGAAATTAATTCTTGAAGTTAAAGGAAAAATTCAAGATGTCCACAGATGTAGTTGTCTAATGAGATTGTGATATTGCTGCTGTTAATGTATTTTGTGATCTTTTTTTTACTCATTTTCCATCAGATTCATCACAAACATGAAATTTGGAAACCAAACAGTTGTGTCAGGATTCATTCTCCTGGGACTCACCGATGATCCAGATCTGCAACTCGTCATCTTCAGTATATTTCTTTCCATGTACCTTCTTACAATACTAGGAAACCTGTTGATTATTCTGGCCACAAGATCTGACCCTCATCTCCACACACCCATGTACTTCTTTCTCTCTGGTCTTTCTTTTAATGACATCTTTTTAGTCACATGCACAATTCCAAAGATGCTAGTGAATATACAAGCACATGACCAGAAAATTACTTATGTAGGATGCCTGACTCAGGTCTGCTTTGTCATAATGTGTGTTGGCATGGAGAACTGTCTTCTTGCAGCAATGGCCTATGACCGCTATGTTGCCATTTGCTATCCTCTTAGGTATAGGGTCATTATGAGCCCCTGTATCTGTATCCTACTTGTAGCATTTTCTGTGATGGGGAGCCTGGTGAATGCCTTGGTGAATAGTCTTATGGTGTTACATTTGTCCTTCTGCACAGACTTTGTAATCCCACATTACTTCTGTGAACTTACAGAGATTATTAAACTTGCCTGTTCCAACACTCTTATTGACAACATACTTATATACATTTCATGTGGCATATTTGGTGGTGTTCCTCTCTCTGGCATAATTTTGTCTTATAGTCAAATTGTATCCACTGTTTTGAGAATGTCATCAAAGGAAGGAAGATATAAAGCCTTTTCCACCTGTGGGTCTCACCTGTCAGTGGTTTTCATATTTTACGGAACAGGATTTGGGGTTTACATTAGCTCAACAATTACAGAATCATCCAGGAAGCCTGCTGTGGCTTCAGTGCTGTACTCTGTGGTGCCTCAGATGATGAATCCCTTTATCTATAGTCTGAGGAACAGAGATATGAAGGAAGCCTTGAAGAAACTCATCAGTAGGATACTATCTCCTCGATAATACTTCATTTCCTTTTGGTCAGAATTTCTAGACTGCGCCAAGGAAACATAAAGCTTTCTCATCCAGAACATCAGATTCTTCTGAGTCATATTCTTCTAAATTTCTAAGAAATGAAATGACTCAGCCCTTTCAGGGAACCTTATTGTTATGTCTCCAAGACTGGGAGACAAATACGGCAGTGCTGATGGCAATACTTCAGGGTGGTGGTTCTCAAAAAGCCCTTCTCAAAAACCTCCTGTCTGTTGGATGAAGACTGTTGCCTGAAGCAGTCACTGCTGATCTTCCCTGACCAGTTGGCACTTGAATGCTTTTTATCACAACTGATGCATCCCCAGAGTACCCATCGTAAGTCACCTGGATACTCCAGTATTTGAGCTGATGCTTTCCTGTTTTCCCTTATATACCAAACAAAAATTTCCAGATTGGCGGTACCATCCTTCACTATCAAAGGTGGCTTGGTAGAATTTTATCAATTTTTTTATTGTCTATGGAGTTTGGCTGTGTTCAGTGCTTTCTTGCTGCTCCTAATTATATATGGTGCCCAGACCTTGGAGTGATCCCTAAGTTCTCCTTTTGTCTTCTCATCTTTCTTTTACCAAATAAAAAAGCTTCTTATCCAGCCATCTTGTGGTACGGATCATTTGCTTGTGTTGGCATCTATCACACACTATCCTAACTCTAAATTTTAGAACCTATCTATTCAGCAATTTTTTTCTCCACCTACTCAAGCTAGTTGATTTCCATTTTCTACTTGTGTAAAAGCCCTAAGGAGTTGTTTGGGTATGTTCTACTGTTCTCCAAGTTATGCTTTTATCCCAGGCCACGTATGTACATCTTTTTTGGGCAGCAACACCTTGTCAGGGACACAGATCTCTCATATTCCTGGAGTTCTACTGACAAACCTCAGGCCACTTAGCTTTTGACTGATTCCTACTGCATTTACTTCTCTGTCTCACTGTGTCTCATTGTTTTGCATCCATATGATCTGCTATCCATATCTTCTGATGTTTATATACATTTTCTATTTCCTTTGGCTCATCTCCTCATTGTATTCCTTCAGTGAATGCACTTGGAGAGGAAGAATTTTTCTCAATTTTTCCCCTAATACTGGATTTTTTTGTCAACCCCTCTCCAGGAATCTTTTGTGTTACTATGGGATTCTTCCTGTTTCAATAAGATGTTTCATTCATCTTGCATATTTCTCAATCCTCTTTCCTTTCTTAGAATCCATGATAACATTAATCCTGCCATGTTATTTTCTATTGCAGCACATTATTGCCTTAATACAAGCTTGATTACCGTTGTCAGTTGGTAGAAAATGCTACATCTGACTGCCAAATTCTGATAGGTCCTAACAAATTTTGAAAAAGTACTGACTAATGATTAGAAGTTCCATACATTCAAGGCTTCTTTTTCTTCCTTCTATGCTTCTTGCCATACACATCAAATCCTTCTTGAAAAAGTCAAAGTTCCTTACAAGACTGACCATTGTTTTTTATTTTATTTAATTAATTTATTCAGATAACATCTCAATTGTTATCCCATCCCTTGTATTCTCCCATTGCTCCTTTGCTCTCACATTCACCCTCTTCTCCTGCCCTAGGACTGTGACTGAGGGGGACCTCATACCCCACTACATGGTCATAGGCTATCAAGTCTCATCTTGGTAGCCTACTTATTCTTTCTCTGAGTGCCACCAGGCTTCCCCATCATGGGAGAGTGTTCAAATGTGGAGTGCCAGAGTTCAGGTTTGACTCAGTCTCTGTTTTCCACTCAGCTGTGGAGAACGTCTTGTCCATTGACCTGATGTGAGAAGGAATTCGATGTTTACTGCAAGTATTGTCCTTGGTTGGTGCAGTAGTTTGAGCAGAACCCCTGAGCCCAGATCTGTCCATCATGATGTTCTCCTTGTAGGTTTCTAGGACCCTCTGGATCCTTCTGTTTTTCCATTCTCCCATACTGCTCTCACATAAAGTCCCAGTAGGATGTCCTCACAGCTATCCCAATCTCCTAGTAAGTGAAGACTATCATGTGACATGCCTCTTGGGCTAGTGTCCAATTATAAGTGAGTATATAGCATGTGAGTCTTTCTACTTCTGCATTAACTCACTCAGTATGATTATTTCTATTTCCATCCATTTGTCCACAAATTTTGGGATTTCTTTCTTTCTTTCTTTCTGTCTTTCTTTCTTTCTTTCCTTCTAGCTGAGTAGTATTCCATAGTGTAAATGTAGCACAGTTTCTTTATCCATTCTTCAACTCAGGGACATTTAGGCTGTTTCCAGGTTATGGCTATTATGAATGAGGCCACTATGAACATAGTTGAGCATATGTCCTTGTGTGGTGGAGCATCTTCTGGGTATATTCCAAGGAGTGGAGAAGGAGATCTGACTTTCACCCAAACTCTGGTGCCCCATATTTGACCATGTCCCTTGGATGGGGACACCTGGTGGCACTCAGAGGAAGGATAATAGCTCACCAAGAAGAGACTCGATACCCTATGAGCATATACAGGGGGAGGAGGTCCCCCTCAGTCACAGACATAGGGGAGGGGAGTAGGAGGGAAGCAAGAGGGAGGGAGGAATGGGAGGATACAAGGGATGGGCTAACAACTGAGATGTAATATGAATAAATTAATAAAAAAAAAAGCACAAAAAAAAGAAAATAAATTATAGTATAAGAAAAAAAAAAGAAAGATGACTCCTTATTCAGGAGCCACTATGACAGAAACATGGCCAGCTGCCACATTGGCAGTGAGGATGAGAAAGGGAAGAAGAAAAGTGAGAGCATGATGGGCACCTTGAAGAGACAGTTGTCTGCTAAGCAGGCATGCAGGGATGGTTTAATATAAGAAAATCCATCAACGTAATCCACCATATAAACAAACTGAAAGAAAAAAACCCCATATGATCCTCTCCTTAGATGCAGAAAAAGCATTTGACAAAATCCAACACCCATTCATAGTTAATGTTTTGGAGAGATCAAGAAAACAAGGTAGGGAATTTATGGAACAGAATTGTTTCACACCATAATTTTTTCACTGAACTCCATCTGCATTCCTGAGATTTTGTCTATCTTGGGTCTTATGTGACTTTTTTTTTTCTTCTTCTTTTTAAAAATATTATAGTAGTCATTTCAAATGTGGGGAGAGATGAATTTTTTGACCAGTCAGTCTTTCCACATGCTGTGATGTCAGAAGCTAGGATAAATAATGGGATCTCTGGAGGCAAGAGCAAACACAATTGGAAGACGATGATACTCATCATCTGGTCTCTCAGCATCTAGGAGTTTTCCACACAGAACTTTCAACTTCTGTGATTTGTGTGCCTTAAGGATTTGAGTTGCCATGGGAAGATAAAACAATTTCTCCTGTGGCTAATGAGAAGGTAGGTAATTGAATCCTTAGGGCCACTACTACCACAAAGGGTGGACTTGTAGCTATGTTATAACACAACAACGTGTAGGTCAGGAGAAACACATGTGATTTTACACCCAGGCATGGAATTCATGGTCAAGACCCTTGGTGTCCAATTAGCCCATCTGTCCTTTCTGTAATCACATATCAACTGTTATTCATGAATATCCAGTAAAGACATAAACAATTCTTCATTAAAATCTCCAAGGTAATCAGAAGCTTTCCGTAGTAAGTAGGTGAAAGTCTGAGCTTTTAATTTTCTTAATTTCTATTACTATTCTCCCTCCTCAATCTTTTCATCCACTCTCCCCCTTTCCTATTCTAACTTCTCAGCTATTCTCCTGTGTTCCTCTCCTTTCCTGCTCCTCACCTCCTCTCCTCTCTCCTCTCCCTTCTCTTCCTCTCTTCCATCCTCTCCCATCTGCTCCTCTCTTACCTTCTCCTATACCCTCTATTTTTTCACATCTTTCATAGTATTCTTCTTTCTTCTATCGTCTTCTCACCTCCTCTTCTTTTTTGTATTGTTTACCTCTCCTTTGATCTTAATGTTCTTCTCTGCTCTTCTCAGCTCCTTACCTGGTTTTCTTTCTTTCTCAAGTTGAAGAATGAATTAAACATCATTTAAGATACTTTTTATTACGATTAATTTAAGTTTTAAAATTACTTTGAATCTATTGCCTTGATATAGTTTGTCTTGTCAATATACTCTCATCACATTCACATATTTCTCTGTCTTCCAAATTACAAATTTCCCTCACGTCAATGTGAAGCATCCCTTTCAATATGCGCTCAATTGTCTTCATTTATTTGGTAGCTGATGAGGCTGAGTAAAGATGACTTACATTTTGTAAATTTAACCACCTCATTACCTGAATTTTAACCCTTAAAAGAAACTAAGTTTAACACTTATTTCTTTTTTAGTATAGTTGTGACTGTCAAAAACTATTTATGTAGTTCAAGCTAATCTGTTTAATCTCCTATGTCACCTTTCTCAGCATCTGGAGTCCTCAACATATAAATATGCAGCGAATAACATTAATACACTGCCAGTTCATTCTTTTACAAAAATAATATTGATGCATAACTCATGCATTTATAAAGAACTACATATACTTCATTTAATAATCTACTCATATAATTTGCATTTACACCACATTACATATTTGACATTACTATATTTTGAGCATGTTCTATACCTTCAGTTTTTTGCAGTGTTGAAGAAAGTTGATTTGCCACAACAGAATCTACACTGGGCAGCAGAAATGTAGATGAAGTTACACAACACAATTGTATGGTTTATTCTGGTATTCTGATTATGTGTTTTAATACTCATTCTGATTTTTGTTTCCTTAAAATATTTTATTATATTTCATTTTAAGGATATAAATACAGAGTTTCTGGAAAAGTATACTGGTGAATATGCATGCATCTTTGTCAAGAGAACATAAGACAATTCATCTATATGAGGTGTACATAAAATCTCATTCCATGTGCCCTAGAAACAGGTGGAACAAGAATTTAAGGTGAGCCACAATTATATTATTTGTTGGGGAGTGTTCCAGTGCTATGTATTCTGAAGCTAATTACTGGACTCCAAGATCTAGTTACTACCCATATGAGCACATTATCAAGTACACCTGTCATTGTTGTGTGAACATTGACCTACCTATTTACAGTTGATTGGTTAACAAAAAATGCTCATACTTGAGATTTGGCAGAAGAGAGAGAGAGACTGAGTTTGAGTTTCACAGACCTCATGGTTCTGAGACCATGAGGCAGGGAGAAAAAGACAGATACAGGAGGAAAAAAAATAAAAAAGAGGTCGCGATGAATTAGTGCAGAGAGGAGCACATGTCTGGATCTGCATGAATGCAGGGAAATAACCCAGATAGCAATTGTTGAAGTGTGTGGCCTGGCATAAGGGCTGGGAAGTGATAAGGATAGTTTAGAGGGTTAATATCTACCCAGTCCAATGTAAAATGAGGTTATGATAAATACAACTGGTGTCTGTGTCTTTATTGATTATGATAACACGTTAGATAATACTGCCATAATAACTATAGGTGTTTAATAATAAGTATTATTAGATATTTTATATTTATTATAACAATTAGACTTAAATGTGGCCATAATGTATACAAAGAGAAGCTACACAGCAAGGCCCTGTGTCAAAAAATGCATTAAAACAGAGTATGGTGATACACATCTTTAATCTCAGCACTAAGAAGGAAAATGCTCATGGATCTCAAATGGGTTTACACAATGTCTTCCAATGTCTACTGAATGAGACCTTAGCTTAAATAACTAAAAATGAATTTATATATTTAAAAATAGTTATAGATTAATATGTTTCACATTAAGGCTTTTGCCAAAATAGAACTGTAAATGCATTGTGTGTTGGATATACTAATTCCTGGATAGTAAATTTAATCAGTATAAATATTTTCAGCATGTAACAATGCATATAAATAAGTATATATGTTAAATGCACAACATTCATCTTCAAAAATAGGTACAACTATTGTTTAATAATTTGAATTTTTAAAACATAGAGAAAAATAATGAAAAAGTCATGAATATTGAAGAAGCTCATGGAAACAGATGTCAAGACACACAGCCAAATAATAGGCCATGCTCAGGGAGTTTTGTGAAAGAGTAGGAGGAAAGATTGAGGTATCCTGAGGGGTCAACGACATTACTAGAAGACTGACCTGGGACCATGGTGGCTCACTGACACTGAAACACCAACCAAAGAGGATTCATGGGCTTGACCTAGACCCCCAACACACAGGTAAGAGAGGTGCAGCTTCATCATCTTGTGGGGCCCCTAATAATGTGTGATTCCGTTGCTTCCCTTGGATCACTTTGCCCTAGCTGGGATGCCTTGTATGGCCTCTATGGGAGAGAATGTGTCTAGTCTTTGTGTGACTTGAGTGGCTACATTGTGTTAGTTCCACTTGGGGAGCCTCTCCTTCTCTGAGAAGAAGGAGGTGGGATGAAGGATGAGGTCATGAGGGTGGGACAGGGAGCAGAAGAGGGAAAGGGCTGGGATATTGCTGCAAAGTGACCAAATAAATGAAAACATGCAAAACAAGGCAAGGAGGTGTTAGAAAAAGATCCATGAAAAATTTTTACTAACTTGGTTTATAAGAAAAAATCATAAATAAGGTCCATTTTGTGTTATTCTTCTAATGTTTTCTATCAGCCACATCAACATCATGAAAACAAGAAACTTTTCAGAGTCTACAGAATTATATCTCATGGGACTCGCAGATAACCAAGAGCTGCAGCCTGTTCTATTTGGAGTGTTCCTGTCTATGTATCTGATAACAGTGCTTGGGAACATTCTCATTATACTGGCCACTGTTTATGACTCTAATCTCCACACTCCTATGTACTTCTTTATTTCCAACCTGTCTTTCATTGACATCTGTTTTACCACTACCACCATCCCAAAGATGCTGATAAACATAAAGACTCAAGACAACTCCATCAGTTATACAGGCTGCCTCACCCAAATCTGCTTTGTTCTAACTTTTGCTGGGTTAGAAAATGGAATTCTTGTAATGATGGCCTATGACAGGTTTGTGGCTATCTGTCATCCACTGAGGTACACTGTCATCATGAACCCCAAACTCTGTGGAGTGATGATTCTATTGTCCTTCCTGATAAGTATGCTAGATGCTCTGCTCCATACTCTAATGGCACTGCGCTTGTCATTCTGCACAAAGGTGGAAATTCCTCACTTTTTCTGTGAACTGGCTCATATTCTCAAGCTTGCATGCTCCAATGTTCTCATCAATAATATCCTAGTGTATTTGGTGACAAGCCTGTTGGGTGTTATTCCACTGTCTGGTATAATTTTCTCTTATACTCAAATTATCTCCTCTGTCTTGAAAATCCCTTCAGCTGCTGGAAAATATAAAGCTTTCTCTATATGTGCATCACACTTAGTAGTAGTTTCCTTGTTCTATGGGACAGGTTTTGGTGTGTATCTGAGTTCTTCTGGCACTCATAGCTCTAGGAAGAGTGCAATCGCCTCAGTGATGTACACAGTAGTCACTCCCATGATGAATCCTTTTATATACAGCTTGAGGAACAAGGACATGGTTGGGGCTTTCAAGAAACTCATTTATAGAATTACAAGTTCCCTTTGATGTACTACCTGATGTGCTGAAGTATGAATACTAAAGGATCCAGAATGCCACACCAATGGGTGCTAGGGCATGGAAGCATGTGTAAAATTGTAGAACACAAGAACTTTGCATTGGACAAATAGAATATGAATTCTATGTGTGTCATATTGTAGCTATGTTTCCTTTGACACTTTATTTGAACTATTCAGCTGTTTACTTAACTCTAACATAAATATTAAATTGTCCATATTATTCCACACTTGCATAATGATGAATTAATTAATTGTGAACTAGATATAATAAAATGCATATACATATATGGACATAAGCTTAAGCTACCAAAAGTTGGTAACTGTGGTTTTGTGAGATGGCTCAGGGGATAACGATTTTTGCCTCCAAACTTGCCTTCCAAATTCAGATCCCATATAGTGGAAGAAAACAACTTACTCTCTCAAGTTATCCTCTTACCTCTCCATGACTAATGTTACACACACACACACACACACACACACACACACACACACACACACACA